>JBAMHV010000004.1:22351338-22365015 GCA_037177535.1 Pseudomugil gertrudae | reverse complement strand
ACGTTGGGAATTAATGTTGGTCCAATGTTAAATTTTGGGTGTCTGACGTTAGAACCTAGATCCAACCAATAATCAACATCAAATGACATCGTGTGCCTGCTGGGCTGTAAAACTAAAACACCTATGCCTGCTGCAACCAAGTCTTTTTATATGAGTTTTATGATCAGTCGAGTTCACTGATCCTCGGGAATGTGGTAGCGGCCATTGTTTATTTCTTTATTTGTATCCAGGATTCCCATTCAATGCTGTCAAGATGGCAGCGAATCTTCCTGGGATCCTGGAATTAAACAGAATTACAACATAATACATGGATTAAAATCTTACTCTCACCACACAAGACCTCAACCCATACACCACATCACCCTGCCCATACAAGTGTTATAAAAGATCAAATCGCTCATACTTAAACACACAAAGTGTAACACAAGAAATATCCCTAAGAGTAGAATGGTTTACAATTATGCTAAATATATTTTGATCTCAGAAATAAAAAAAAATATGTAAATACCTTTTAGAGTATTTTTAAATCTTGTTTTACTTGTATATGTGGACCTGTATAAAGCTGTTTCTGTGCCCATGCAGTCCTCGGGTAGCATTTACATGCAACACTTCCATCACATCTTAATCTGAGTTTCCTCATGCACTCATCATTCACCTCGCAGATACCTGCTAACAAGCCATTTATTTGCTTCAGGTGTGCTGGAAAAGGGATACATACATCTAGTTGCAGAATAGCAGCTCTCACCCCAGCATAGAGCATTATTTAGCATAGAGTTTTTCCCTACTCTGCTCCCTGCTCAGAGCAGAGTGGAGATGTATCTTTTTTTAAACCCTCTACTTATCTGGTTCAGCAAGAAAGTACTGTCTGATTCTGTATGTCATGTATGTGTCTGTGTAACCTTGGATTGGCTGTACTTGAATACTGAATTTCCCTTCTGGGATGAATCAAGCATTTTTCATTTCATTTTTTCATTTTTTATTAAAGTTTGTGGTCTATCAAATCGAAAGCTGCATTAAATATAAAAACAGTGTCAAATATTTTCTTTGGTTCAATTTGAGACAACCAGTCATCATTGATTTGGGATAGTGATGTACGGGTGGTATAAGGTGTGATAAGACCACCTGACCTGCTGGTGGGGACTTCTTAAAGAGGGTAGAATAATTTTGAGACAGCAGTGATCCTTAAAAGTGGCATTTTCTGTTAAATTTGGAGAAACAATTTATATTATATATGTGTTGAGCTATTTAAATAGATCTTGTTTAATGTTTTTTTTAGTTTTGTTTTTTTTAAAACAGCTGCTAGCTTGTATATTTTGCCAATAAACCTAATTTGAATAATTTTGACTGAAACTGTAACTCAACTTTGTGGAGTTTTATGAGGTCAAAATGAGGAGTTAGTGTGTGGTACCTTCAGCAGACTGTGTCCAAGCCACATCAATCAGATTTTCCCCAACAGTTATTAACTGCAGCTTAAATGCAGTCTGTGTCAAAGCCTAAACACAACCCAAGCCCCCTCTGTATGGGCTAAACAAAGGCTTCCCGACTCAACTAACCACAAAAGTCTTTACAGGCATCTGGTGTTTGGTGGGGAGGGTTTTGTCCCAATTGAATAGAGTAGAGTAGAATAGAATAGATTTATTGTCCACTAGAATGGAAAATTTTCTTCAACTGACCCTCAGACGACACAAATGAATCTAAAACAAAAGGAAAGAGAAGATCTCCCTGCTAATTTTCACTTCCGTTCATTTCAGCTTTATTTGTGTACGGCCAATTCTCACCTATTTCAGATAAAAACAGATCAAATAGTGGTCTCAATCTTAGGTCACTGACCCTCAAAGTGGGAGTCTGTGAGGTTTAGACTATTCAGAGATTGAGGTGAGTTTTTTTTTTCCCTTTTTCAGCTTTTAGATATTTCAATGATGGAACCAGCATTTTGGGAGTAACTAAAGTCAACACGTAAGTCATAAAAAATCTGTTATACAACATTTTAAAAAGTATATCCTTATACACAAAAAAAGAAAATATAAAGCTATTTTGTTGGTCACAGACTGAGCATCAGCTCAATTTTGGTCCATGTAATGTGTCAGTCTGTGTCCCTGAGCTGGTGGAGCTGAAGCAGTGGAGTGGTTTATAGCTATCCTGGTACACTAGATTTTTAGCTGCATTAGTTCATTAATAAAACATATCGAAGAAGCATCACAATGCATATGATTTTAAAATAAATTAATTTAGGCTAAATGTTGACTTTGATTATTCCTAAAGGGCAAAGCAGGACACACCCACAGTGTATCATTTGTGGCGAGATGATACACAATCCAGTCTTTTTTTTCTGTTATTTTATGAAGGGAATTCTTAAGGAAATTAGGCTGTGAAACACTGAGATAAAAGTACGGTTCCCAGTAAAAACTAAAAGCTTCTGGCGAGGAAGCACAGATCTGATCCATTAGCCTATAAAACCACTGTGTATGGAAGCCAACATCCAGCTGCTCTGTAAGGTGGGGAACACACGTCTTCATCAGATGTCCCAACCATAGAAAGAAATAAAACAAAAAAATCCATTGCATATAATAATAATAATAATAATAATACATTTTATTTATGGGCGCCTTTCTCATACTCAAGGTCACCTTACAAGTAAAACACTGAGTCAATATGTTAAAACACACTGAAGTTTAAACTTCTACAGATCAGCAGGGATGAAACAGAAATATCCCCTCAAGTGTGCAGACTCATCACAAGCAAAAATAACACTGCAAACATTTTAAATAAAATAAAAAACAGGCTCACTTTTTAATGTTACGTTAATGCAATTAAAATAGATTAGTTTCACATTTTCCTGTGTATTGAACTGTTCTGCCACACGGTGGACCCATCAGCCACCATCAGCATCCACTGGGACAACAGATTAAAAGGTTGAGTATGTTGCTGAAGCAATGCCTCCCTCTCATGGTAAACACAGGAAAATCATCTGTACAGAAATAAACTGCAAATAACACTTTAACCACAAACATTAGAGCTAATCATTTAACTATTAAAATAACTTATTGGATGCTGCGACAGCATGGCTGCATTTCCACATTATCTTTATTCTCTGTGTAACTTTTGCCTGAGATGAATCTGTTTGGATTATTTAGTAAACAGACTGAAAGGATACATGAGTGACAGCAAATAAATGGTTGATTCTCTGCTGTATTATATTTCTGTTTTTCTAACCTTTTCTTCCAACCTGTCTGCTCTGTAGGACCACAGATTAGTTTTCTAATCTTATGTGATGTTGGCAAATACAACCAACCCGCCATTAAACTGCATTTAGGATCAATGTGTATTTTTTTGTTTGTTTGTTTGTTTATTTATTTATTTAATTTTGAGAAAGGTGTGAGTAATGTGGTTTTAAATTATGTCATTGGACTTTAGCTTAAGTTTACAGAAGTTCAACATCACTGTAACCTTTTAGTATCAATCAAAACTACAAACTGTATTACAATAAGTTCCAGTAACAATATCACTCAAATCTGATCATTTTACAGGAAATCCTTTTGGCTTTCTCTCTCTGGATAACTTCCTAACATGCTTCAACTCTGCCTTTCAAAGCCTCTGTACAACCACTACAACCATGTAGGAGTGACTGAAAACAGCCCTCATCTCATTTCACCGTGTGCATATCGTCAACACTCCTCTTCATATCTTATTCAATCCCAAGAGAGAAACACTCAGAGGAGGTGAGGACAGGCGAGGTAGCAGGCGTGAGTCATCACATCTTGGCATTTTAAACTGTTGTCATTTAGGGCATGTGGTGTGACACAGCTTCATCATCTTACCAACTGTTCTGTCTCATCATCCAGCTGAATTTCATTTGCTGCCAGATAAGCAGTAAATGTGTAGCTCAAAGTTTTGAGTAGGTTTTTTTTGGCAAAACACTGAAAGTTTGCTCTTCCTCTCGAGGATTCTCTCTTTCTCTCTCTCTCTCTGTATATATATATATATATATATACACCCTTTGCATTTCTCATATAGACAAGTGGAAATTACAAAACCCCTAAAAAAATCTAAAAAAAAAAATCTTTAATCTTCACCAAATGTAGCACCTAAAATGTAAGTTTGATGTGAGTTGAAAAGATTTTAAAACATGCATAGACATAAATAATTGTGTCAACTGACTAAATATTGTATTCTGACTTCACTTCCAGCTCTGTGGCCTCACAGCAAGGTTGCTGGTTCAAGCCCCAGTTGGGGCGGGGGTCGAACTTGGAAACTTTCTGTGTGGAGTTTGCATGTTCTCCTCGTGTTAGCTTAGGTTCTCTCCAGGTTCTCCAGCTTCCTCCAACAGTCCAAAGACATGCACCTAGTGGATAGGCTGACTGGAGACTCTAAATTGACATAGGAGACTGGAGACATAGGAGTGTGTGTGTGCATGGTTGTTTTTCTGTGTGTGTTGGTCCCACGATGGACTGGCAACCTGTCCAGGGTGTACCCCGCCTCTCGCCCGTTGTGAGCTGGGATTGGCTCCAGGGAAAAGCTGTAGAAAATGGATGGATGGATGGACTTCACTTCCAACAAGACAGAAGAATTCCTCATTATCGGAGCCATTAATTTCTTAGACTCGTATGTGTCCTATTCTCCTGTGTGGTGGTGGGTGCAATCTTTGTCTCTTTTCTAATCAGTTTGTTTTTCTTTTCTTATATTTTGGGTTCATCTTTTCTCCATCCAAACAATGTATTTCAATCTTTGTGGCATATTTGTGGAATATTTAGAGATTCAATGTTCCTAGCTTGGATTTAGTTTTAATTTAGTTTGCATATTATCAGGAGTGGGATGCTTTTATTTTACTCCCAGTAAACAGACCAGTTCTCCAAAAGATCATGCTCTGACAGCAACTTAACCAGCACAGGCCCAAATGTTTCAGGTTTATACACTGATCAACTGTCCTAAGTGATCCAGAGGTAAATTAAAACCGGTCCATATGAGATCAGCTTCATATTCACAAACCTAAATATCTTTTTTAAAATTTGACAAATACAACTATCTCAATAAATATAGTGGCACACTGTGGTGTTGGATATGAAAAAGTATTCAGTTTGTTCGGTCAAAGCGTTCAACACCAAATAAGCGTTTAAGCAGAGAAAAGACCAATAAAAAGCTTTTAACGGAATAAGAATCAATATGTTCTGGATAAGCCAGCTACACTACTGTCCTGTCAGGCCGTTGTGCATCAAGAACCTTCTTAAAAAAATACTTTAAAGACAGAAAATGTCATTACATAGAGTTATTGATGAAATAACTGGAAAGCACACTTAAAAGAGAATGTTATACATTTATTGACAACCCAGCTTTTGAAATTCAAAAGATGGGATAAAGGATTAAAAAAAAGTCATTGCACTACATAAAGTCTATAACTAGTAATAACTCTCATTAAAAAATGTACAAATTTTGTTACAAATTTCATTACCATAACAAGCCTTCAAATATTTTGGTTACAGATATAATACATAATGAAACTACTATGACACCTTTTTAATAATACAGTTTCATAGCATGTGAGGGAAAATGTATACAAACAACCCAGCAATCTGCATGAAAAAGACCAGCACTAATCATACTGCGTGTCATTTTCTGAAAGGACATAAATAGTGGAACTGAGGTAATTGCTATTGTACCAATAAAGGAAAAAAATATCTCATACAAAACAATGCTACAAAATTAAATTGATGCACTTACAACCTTGAAAGATGGTGACAGACTATTTCCATTTATTCCCATGATTTATACACAGACAATGCTGAAAAAGACTTTAATTAAACCTTTATGTTACCCCACATTGATGCATGTGTTTGTTTGCATTTCTGGAAAATAAAAATAACTTTAAACCAATTGCATCTCTGTGAAATTCATCTCAGGTAATTGTTTCACAGCACACTTCTGATCATGCAGTTCATACATGATCGACATCTAGGAAAAATAAATGAGGGGGTGTTTGAAAATTGGAACATGGCTTGTGCTTATGGAAAAGTTTTATTGACACAAGCCTAACAGGTATGAGTACATTTGGAAATAAACGGGCACATGAGAGAAGGAATTGACCTATGTTGATTCTGTCACTGAAATGTGGTTTGTTTAAGAGTGGAAAGAGTGAGTGTAGGTCTTCAGTTTTAATTATTAAAGTGCAGAAGTGTTAATTCAGACAGTGAAACATTTGATCTAGTGGAGAACTCACAGGTTTCCTAAAACTGACCTGTACCGATGGTGGATAAAACATTAGATTGTTACCGGTCAAAACCTACAGGAAGGTACCAGGACAGACCGTCACATTTCAACATCCCACAAGAAAGTGAGTGGAGAGTGCATGAAAATTTAGTTAGAAAACAAAGGAAAATGTTCTTTTAACACCCACAGCCTTACTCATTTCAGATAATGTGACAGATGGGAAGACAAAGTGTTGAAGCTGTGCATCAGTAGCTTGTGGTAAAACAAAATGTGAACCAGAAGGTTAAGATGAGAACCGTTACCTTCCAGAGGTTTCCCTTGTCCTTAACTTTGAAACCTGAAATGAATCGTAGCTCTGAAGTGGGTTCAAATCAGTTTGTTAGAGGATAACTAATGTGAGAAATACAGTGAACACCATTGCACGTGATGCATGAACTGCATACGGAGACAGAGATGTTTCTCCGTTTCCATGGAAGTTACTGACACACAGTGAAGCCTGTATTTGCTTCCCCCAACACACACTGACCCGATACCAAAGAAGCAAGAACTCAAAGAAATGTAACAAGTCTCTTTTCCACTTCATCATGATGGGGAACAATGAAAAGTACAGTCTGTCCATACCAGGATACAAATGCTTTTAAGCACAACCAGACGGATAAAAACCACATTATCATCTTTGGAATGCCAATTTTCGTTCAGTCTTTTTCTGTTATAACAGTTTTTCTTTTAAAAGTATTTTCTTCTATTAACAAGTCCCAACAATTAGGAAGGGATCATAATGTCATTAAAAAATAAGCACACAGACATCCACCTGTATGAGTGTTTTAAAGGCCATTCATAGTGGAGTGCAACCATCAGGAGACGGCAGAGTTGGAGAGGAGGAACAGTCAGAAGACACAAGGCCAATCAAGTCCAGCGGTCATGTGAGCCAGAGTCAGCGCGAGATCTCCACATTTCTAATCATTGTTTCCTGTTCAGTGTCTGGAACACCAGGCTTACGGAGCACTGGACCGCTGGACCTCAGAGGCATCGGCTCGACAGATAGGGCAGGTCCGGTTAGCCTGTAGTGACAAAACAGGATAATGTGACTAAAACATCTCATTTAAACCTTTATGTGTACAGACATTGTTTACACATCAGTAGATTAAAACCTGATACATAAGGCTGAATATAAATGAATTAGTGCCCAGTTATTCAACTAAAGGAGTGTTTTCACCCACCTTAAGCCACTTATCAACACACTTTGTGTGGAACTCATGATTACAGGGCAATACCCTCAGGAGCTGGCGAGACTCAAAGTCACACATGCATACCACACATCTGTAAAAAAAAAAAATTAGAAACATTCAACACCATGTTTTGCAGTAAAATGCATCCCTTTAAGGTCCCCAAATGGAGACAGATTGGGCCAAAAAGTAACCATTCAAACCTCAACTGTCTGTAATAGAGATTTACAGCTGCATCATTGCAAAAATCAACTACATCTTCATCCTGAAAGTATCTGCTTTTTTGTTTTTACCATATATTCTATTTATACTTTACTAATAGCACATATATGGTTATAGACGCTAAATAAGTTAAATAAGTGCTCCCATTACTTAGATACTTTTGGAGTCATGGTAAAGTCATTTCATTGTGTGTGTACAATTTAAAAAAAGAGGAACAGGACAGGAAACAACTGCATCAACCAATTAGAAAAATTCCTGACAGGATTGGTACTCACAGTGTTTGTTCAGATTGGTGGTTGTTGGGGTTGAACCTGTAGGATGGAAGCTGTTCTATGTCGGCCTTGGTTAGACCGCGGGGTTTTGCTTCTCCCAGACGTTCTGCAAGGTTCAGCAAGGCCTGCAGATTTCACACAAACACCCAAAGTTAGTTTAGCAGTTAGATTTGTTGCATCATCTAACAACATTAATGATGTAGCACTCGTTTGTCCTACCTCATAGTTTTCAACTTCTCCGTCATCCACATCTAGCTCGAGACTGATTGTAGGAGCCACATTTGTGGGTACAGGAAGCATAGACCTGTATGTAGTTAAAAAATAAACAAGCTGATTATCCGAGTTATTCTTAAATTAAAAAAGTCACTAATTTATGTCAACTTAAACTAGATCAAGTGAGAGACACTTACAGGAAGTAAGGCAGGAAGCTGTGGTGGTAAGGAGATGGAGGCACAACCTGCTGCGAGCGGTAACGTCGACTTGTGAATCGGCGAGGAATAAAGTGGGGATAGGGCTGTGACAAAGTGACAACCAAAAGAAAATAAATTACACAGAAGAGGCAACTATGCACGTGAATATGAAACTGATTGCAAGTACCTACCACTGTAAAAAGCTCCTGTGATAGGGGGTCATGGTGTGAAAGGAATTGGAGAGGTGTGGAAGGAGGCATGGTGGAGGGGGGTTGGTGGTGGTGGTGGTGATGATGATGTGCATAGCTAAAACCACCACCAACTGGGATCTGTTCTCCCACAACATCAACCTCGTTTTCGATTCTCTGTAAAGGCTGGAATAAAAGGAGAGGCTTGTTAATAAATGTTTAACAGAGATCCCCGGTGTGAATTTATTTGATTATATTTGTAAAGTTACGAGCAGCTCTCTTAATTTCTGAGAGGAAATTATCCAAAGTACAGCAAAATGCATTTTAATCCTACATTTCTGAAAGCAGCTGTCCTTTAGTTTGGTTTTTTATATTAAAAAAAAAAGCAAAACAACAAGGAACACACCAACACACCAACTTAGTAACCAACTCACCAAACATTTAGGTTTTGTATCAGCCAATCATTTGAGCTTCAGTTTTACCAGTTTTTAGTAGATTGTTTGTGTTGGTTAGCTCTTTTTATTCATTGTTTTCATGTGTCAAGAAAATATTCTTAGCCAAAACTGAACAATTTAAAATAAAAGTCATTTTAAGTAATTTAACTCAGAAGTCCCCAACCCCTGGGCTGCGGACCGGTACCGTCCGTGGGTCATTTGGTACCAGGCCGCACAGAAAGAAAAGAATAAATAACTCACATTCCTTACGCTTTATTCATTTCGGAATCTGAAAGATGTTTTATTTTGAAAAATTACCAGATTCTCTGTTACATCTGTCTATGTTACTCTTGAACAGGTTAAGGCACTCTTCTCGGTCACGTGATACGTTACCGCTAAAAAGAAACCCAGGAACTAGCAAAATGAGTAGAAAACAAACGTCTTTGGAAAGTTTCTACCTTAAAGTATGTTTTAGACAACAACTCTGCCGGTGTTCTTGATTAATATCATGGCTGAATACCCTGAGATCGACATAGCACTGAAAACACGGTTGCCATTTCCGACAACCTATCTGTGTGAAGCGGGGTTTTTTGCAGTGACAGGGACCAAAACAAAATTACAAAGTAGACTGGACATAAGCCACACATTTCGGTTGTCATTGTCTCCTATTACCCCTAGATAGGACCGCCTGGTTGCAGAAAAACAAGCTCAGGGCTGCCACTGATTCAGCATTGTGGTGAATTGTATTTTTTATGCGCTTTGCTGTGTATCTTATTTTGAAGGCACGTTTAAATGTTACCATACCGACCAGAGAGTGATGCAGGCAGGGAGGACGTTACGCATGTGTTTATTATTATGTTTAGAAAATACCAGTTTTCATGCAGGTCATATCATATTATTTTGTTGCATTTATCCGCCACACCTTAAAGGCCAGTCCCTGAAAATATTGTCCGACATTAAACCGGTCCGTGGGGCAACAGAGGTTGGGGACCCCTGACAGCTTCAGTGTGCAACTGCAGTACTTTAAACATTTTAATAGTTTTTATCCAAACTCTTCATTAACAGAGGTTAATGTCTGTCTGTCATGCAGCAGAGGTGATCACCTCCTGCTCTGCCTACAGCTCAAAGACAAAGTACCAAGCAGGGCTTGCAAAGCCGCCACTGCCGCTAATGGTAAAGTGAAGACGATGTGCTTTTATGTTACTGTTAAAAATTTAAATCATCATAATTAACGCGTTAAAATCCCACTCATAACTGTCAGCTTTAGAGTATGTCATGTAAATAGTCAGATGTTGCTTATTGTTCCATTTTCATTATTTTTTAATAACTTTTTTTAACATGTCTGCACTTAAATCCATCTCCTCATCTTCCTCTGTGGTCCTTAAATCTACTACCTTAATCTTTTCAGATACTTTTCCTTCCTTATCTTTGTTTATATAGCAGAACACCCCCAGGTCTTCCAAACATCTGATTGGCCGCATGAGCCCATCAGACTAAAGACCCTTCCAGTTATATTTGGCTTTTTATTGAATGCAAAAAAATAACCAGTCTGAGAGGGAAAAGAGTTTTGTAAGGAAAAATTAAGTTTCATAGCAATTCTTTTCACACTGGTAGCCCATTCACACTTTGCACCAAAATAAAAAGAAGTCTGGATTTTTGCATATCCGCCTTTAAGCACTTAAACTGTCTTTTATCTGAATGAGATTATTACTGTAGAAAATAAATACTCCATGGGATTTCAGCTGTTCTAAATTCTTCGTTTTTAGCCTCAATAAAGTTTCAACCGGATGCAGCATCACAACAAGGTGTGCCTCCCTATTCATTACAATTAAACTCAGTAGTTAAAAGTTATATATGTAATAAAGTTGCAAAGAATAAATGCCTTACGTACCGATCGTGGCTGTTGTGTCTGGAAAGGCAGGAACTGAGTAGGTGTTGGGAGGTGAGGCGGGTGGTGAGAGAGATGAGTTGGGGGAGAAATCAGGAACTGGGGGTCACCGGACAGTAGTGAAGGAAAGGCATAGGGAACTGGCAAATGCTGCATTGAACATGCCTGTAACATCTGGAAAAGACAAGAGGCAAAGACAGAAAAGGGAATATGTCAAAGGAAATGAAACTGTACCCCTTTATTTTTTTGCATTAACTGAAATGTACAGTTTTGTCACAAGGTGGCAGCAATGATTTGACATGCAAACCTCCTCATGACTGAGCCTAAAAAACTGCACAGCTTCTCTTTTACACCACTTACCGGATGGTAGTGTTGCCCAGTGCTGAAGACCACACTACAGGCAGGGACCTGTTGCTGGGATGAGCAGGAAGGAGGAAGATGCTGCCCACTACACAAAGATGCTGCAAGGCCATGAGGAGGGACTGGGGTCACAGTATAGGAGACCGGTACACTGCCCTGTTGCAGCTAAAGAGAATCCACACCAGTTAATGTAAAGTCCAACACTGTCAATGCTTCCAACTGTTTGTACAATATATGCCAGCTCACCCGTTCATGTAAATCCATGACCATGGCTCCTTGCTGCTGCTGAGTAGCATGATGGTGTTGTTGATGGGGGTGCTGGTGAGCGGCTGGGTGCAGTAGTCTCGGTGACAAAGTGGGAGGGTGGAAAGCTCGAGGCTCTTCTGAACCTGACCCTCCACCAACAGATATAGGAGGCTGACCGTAGGTGCTTGGAGTGTGAGTTGGGTATGTTTGACGTGTTGAGGTGAGAGGGCTGTGGTGGTAGTTTTCATCCCGAAGCTCAGACAGAGACAGGCGAGGAGTAGTGCCTTGGGTGGTAGGGTGGTGATGATGAGGCAAGTGACGGGAAGGTCTGGAGAGACGGCCACGCTGACGCCTTGCAGGTGGGCTGTAAGTGGGGGAGAGACACTTTTATATCCAGGAACTTGACTCATTCTAGTGGAACGGTAAATAATAAAAGCAGAACTCTACCTGCGTCTTTGACGCACAGGAGTGACACATCTCTCCTGCTGGTAGTGTGTAGGGTGAGGCTGCCTCCGACTTTGGGGTCCTGACTCCCAGGGGCGGATAGGGGGAGAAGGGGTGGACGGTGGAGGAGCAGATGTGGTTAGCTGCTCTAAGACGGACTGACTGGACAGCCTCTGGCGCTTTGGACTGGGGCTTTCCTCGCTCTGCAGAAGGAGGGGTGGAAAAATGGGAAAGGACAGAAGAAAGCAGAAGAGAGTAAGAGGATGGGTATTGTGTTTACTGACCCATAGCACTCCTATCAAATAAATCAATTTCTCCATGTTGTACAGTCCCTCTGGCTAACAATCTATACAACTGCACAGACACTATGTTCCTTTGTGGCTCATGGCATTTCCTGTAGGATCTAGAATGTGTTCTATGTGCTTACATGGGTGTATGTGGCAGTAAAAAGGAGCATATTACAACACCAGCATTCAGAGGCCCTGAGGGTTCAAAGTCACTTCCTCTTGGAGTGAGGAAATGCAAACAGAAGGCAAGCGCTCACAAGCCCATGTGCAAATTTTAAGTACACACCCTCAACGTGATGGCTTAGTGACCACTTTCATATGAATCAAAAGAAAGTCAGTAACACACATAAAAACAGTGACAAAGCTGCTTCTGTAATCATCAGGTTTGCACTGACTAAGCACTTTATGTTCCATTTCAATACTTTTGACTCATCAGTGAGTCACTCAAGTTACCGTCAAGCAGTGCTCACACTTGGTGCTCGTTGAGGCAGGACCATACACAGACATGCCAATGTGTCACTTATTAGTTATTTCCCCTTACCAGTAGGATTGGGTATCGCCAATAATTTCTTAAAATCGATTAGAGTTAGAAGCTGGATTTGATTCAGTTTTGATTCGATCTGAGAGGATACAGATTCCTTTACAGATATGTCACCGATTTTTCTTCAACATTTAAGACATTCTCAGAACTATTTTCATAAAACACTAAGTACACATGACCACCAAAATCATAAATCTAGGATGAATCTGATTTTGTAATCATCTGATCAGACTCATCCACATGCATTTCTGAAATACATTATCTGCAATTACTGGTCAGTGTTTCCTCCAGGTACACTCAGTGCTCTGTGATGGGAAAAATTTACATTTTTTAAATATCTTGACAAAAAAATCTTAAAGTTCAGATCTCAGTGTTAATGTAAAGATTATTGATGCCTTTTAAACCGTATTAAAAATCAAAAGTGACAATAAATTCTACTTGATCAGATGTGCACGTTTCCACCATGTGTTACAATACAGCAGGTATACACTTCACCCACTCCTTACTGGCACAAGTGTTTCTGCCTGCAGTACTACTACAAAAGGGAAAAAAAAGTATTTTTGTCTGATTTTCAGCTGACTGACATGTTTTCTCACAGCAAACACCACGCACGTGTGCACGCACACACACAGGTTTTTTCTTTTAATAAAAAGGATAAAGTGTAAACCTGTTCTAGAAGAAAATACTTCCGTTTTGACTTGGCGTTTTATAGAAAACCAGATCAAACATATGAACCTGACCTTGTAGTGGGGACGGTAGGTACATGCGTGGTGATGTCACGTCCTGTTTGGTTTTTTTTTAAACATCAGCATTTTACCAATTATGGTGGAGCATGTGTTGGTGTTAGCTGCTAATTTGAGCATTAATAAACAGCTAAATAAACAACATTCTGCTACAGAGACTGGAACATGTTATTGGTATTAAAGGGACTGCACTAAGCTGGTTTAAGTCATATTTA
>JBAMHV010000004.1:22326822-22345526 GCA_037177535.1 Pseudomugil gertrudae | reverse complement strand
GCTATAAGTGCTATAGTATGAACATGTTAAATGTATCTACTTGTCCCTATCAAATAAACAATAAATAAATAAATAGGCCATCACTACAACTTCCTCATCGTTCTTATCCCTAAACTCATTCCTGAATAGGTTGCTATTAGTTTGTCAGAAGACTGCAGACCTGGTTTTACAATGTTATTTTGTCAGAGTTTAATCTGGTCACTTCTGAGGCTTTATGGATCATCCACCATTCTTCCATCATTGTGCAAGCCTTGTTGCTGAACTTATTGGTAACTTCGGTTTTTCTTTTTGAGTGTACACTAAACAGATAACTTGACTGATACGAAAGTTTTGACCAGCTCTCTTACTGCTTTGTTTAGGTTTTAATGGTCAGCATATAGCCTGCTTCACTTCTTTCACAGAATATATTGAAAGATATTCTCCAATTTATCCAGTTATCAGAAGGGCTGTGAGAAAATGCTAACTTCACAACACAATACAGAATACGATACAGGTCTAACTACAGACAATAAAAACTCTTTAAAAAAATTACCCGATGAAGATAACAAATTTAACAGAAAAACAATTGGACATCTAAATTTGGACAGTAAACAGTTATAAACATTGTAAAAAAAAAAAATTAAAAAAAAAACAAATGTCTTATCTTGGCTTGTAAGCCAAACTGAATCCACATTACCAGGAGTAAAAGGAGTTTCTTGTAAATACATGCTAGCAATATTGCCAAAATGGTTGTCTCTCTCTCATCATGTACTTTGTAAATAGCAAAGTCACAACACAAACAAATGAAAACATTTCAATATTTTCCTGTAGCGTACCTGTAAACACCTAAAAACATGATAAACTAGAAAAGCACTCAGAGCGCAGACCTCCGCCGAGCAGCACCATAATGTTACTGAAAAGTTCAAAGTGATCCAGAATCCGGGATCTTTTCCGGATCTCCACCAAAAGTTAATCATTTGTTCCCAGTGACACTCCCAACATATCCTGAAAATGTCATCAAAATCCATCAATAACTTTTTGAGTAATGCTGCTAACAGACAAACAAATAGACAAACTCTGACAGAAACATCACCTCCTTGGCAGAGGTAACTTTTTCTTTTAATTGATACAGTCATGAGCATCCAGTATACAAGTGTTAAACAGATCATGAGACAAAAGTTCATGACCAAAGGTGAAACTTCCCCTCACATCTTGTTGTCTAGACTTTATGCATTAAATCAAACGCAGTAATCCCCATAGCAACCATTGTGTTTAGAATAAGACGTGCATGTGAAGCAGTTTGTCATTAAAATGATTAATATAACACAAAACACAATTACTAACTCTCCTAACAATTTTAATTGGGCAATTTTGAAACAAATATAAAGACATTAAAAGTATGGTACATGTTTCAAAGGCTGGGCGTAGAGACCACTGGACTCTCTTCATGGCGGGAAAAAGGGGATGGGAACAAGGCAAGGAAAAGAGGAAGCATGAGCTACCTAAGCACTCCACCCAGCTTGTTCAAGGTAAACCCCATTCCCGGGCCACTTGATGCATCTTGGTCTTTCCCAAGGTCTCTTCCTGGTGGCCTGTGCCCATAACACCTTACTGGTAGGCACCTAGGGGCATCTAAACCAGACGGTCATGCCACCTAATCTGGGTCCTCTCAATGAGGAGGAGCAAGAGCTTCACTTCAACACTGAAGATGCCACATCTATCACCTGTCAATCTCTCGCTCCATTCTTTCCTAGCTCATGAACTAGTCCCAAGGTACTTGGAACTCATCCACTATCCCATCAGTATTATCGATGAAGAAATAATGGACAAGCACATGTTTGTTTACTTTGATCATATCAGAGAAAAGTGGTCTTTCAGACGGCTTTCCAATTCATCATGCTTTGTTTATTGGGAATCGTTTCCCCCTTTGAAAGAGAAGTGAAAGTGATTTTTTATCTGACTTTATCTGAAAGCTGAGACACAGAAAAGTAGGAAAATAAAAGAGGAATGACATGCAGTAAAGCAAATGTGTTTTTGAGTGTTGGTTTTAAAATACTACTGTACTCATTACACAGTTGACCTGCAGTCAGTTACCGCTTATGGCATTGGTTTATTTGATCTCCATCCCCAGTTCCAGCTGTCATGTGGAGAAGATGTTACACCGTGCATGATATAAATGGCTCTAGTGACCCGACTCTGTTATGTTCAACTGGTTTCTAAGGAGAACTGGAAATTTCAACAGCGTCCATACGACCAGTCTGCCATGTCATTAAATGATGGGATCAAACAACAAACAACTCCGTATGTTTTCCACGTGTGTTAATTTATTTTTCGGGGTTTTAGACAGTTTTATTTTGTGACCATCTTATGTCCCCTTTTGACCTACTTGTAAAAAAATACATAAATAGAAATAAACACTGATAAATATGGTTTAGTTTTCCAAAGTCTGGGAACCACAACTCGTTTTGAAGGTTGTGCCACTTTAAAAACCTCTTCTGATACTCGATTGAATCTCTAGTGTGTACTGAGTTTTTTAAGAAAGGCCTCAGTGCTCAAACACAATTCATCTTCACCGATCAAGGCTTCTGGCTCACTTTTTCCACAAACGAGTGTCTTTAATGCCATAGTTTATGCCATTTTAGACAATCTATTTTTAAATATTCACTCCACACCAACTGGTGTTATTGTTTTAGATGTGCCCACAAATAATGACTGAGAATTTAAACACATTAAACTACAGGAAAACAAGAATAACACTAAGCTTGTGTTTCTCTTCTAATTTTTTTTTTTCTCTTAAAATCAAGCAGATTAAGTGCAATCCTGCACCTGGATTCTTTTACAACATTCTACTTGGTCACTTTCTCCACTGGGGCCTTCATCTTAAGTGATTCTTTGTTCTGGCCCAGCAATGACTTGGTGCTGTTATAGTTTTAGGTGGTTGGGGCCCATGCTTTGGTACTGAAAATGAAAACAACCAGAGAGCTTGGGCTCCAAACCGGCACTAAAACCACTTTTAGTTTAAAGACACTCACTGGCTGTAGCTCCTCTCTGAAAGCTACTCAACATGCCTCCCTCATAGAAATATAAAAAATGCTCGATATTCAATCAAAACACTAAGGGTCTTAGAGCATCACAAAAAGGGTTTTACACAGTAATTACAGCTTTATTTACAGGTTTGTCTCAAATCTGAGCTAATATTTGTCTAAATGTATTTATTACAAAATAGGAAAGGGCCTACAGGACCACATGTCAGACGATGAACCTGTGCCTCTTGTGACGCAGACTTTAAGCTTCTGGATCATTCAGCCAAACAGATAAACTTGCTACCTGTAATTAGTTATCGTAGCTGAACATGTTAACCTTTTTAAAAAGTTGTGTGGGTCTTACCTTATCATTTTCCTCTCCATAAGCATGGTCTGGATGGCAGTGGTAGGATACGCCAGAGGCTCCTGCAGGAAAGAAAGGACAGCACTCACTGAGATATGCTAAGCTTGAACTCGCTCAGAGGCCATCCCTTTTTCTTTTTTTAAATCAGAACTGCCACATGTTTAATAAGTGAAAATGCCATTAAGGCATAACCGCCTTTAACAACATAACTCAAATAAGTTCCTGACAATTTATTGGAATAAAAAGGTGTATTGTAAGCTGAAACACTTTATGACTTCCATTATGTCAAGGTTCAATATTTCCAAACCCTTAAAAACAAGAAATCCAGGATTCAGGGCTTTGAGCATTTAAATGAATGGAATTACCCATTTTTACTCAACAGGGTATTACTTTAAAATCCGATATACAAAACACATTGGTATTATCTTTGTTGAAACTGAGAATGTCATTACACCCAGCCATTGTCTAGAGACTGTTGTTTATCTGCATGCAGTTCATTAAATCCCTTTGTTTTTTATTTTTCTCATCCAACCTGGATTTAGTACACATGAGCGATAACAATGACAACATGTTTGTTAAAAAGCCCGCTGACCATCTCTACAGCACAAAGTGACAATAACACATGGTATAGTCTCAGTGCACACCCATGCACACACACAAAATAAACACGGTAATCCTGGATTAGAGCAGCTTTCTGGTGATACTCCTGCTCGTATCACAGCTAAGACTTTTACTCTTTTGTTTTTCCGCTATCCTTTCATCATTTCATTGTCTTTTCTATTTATTTTCCATTTGTTTTCTATAGTCACGGACAGGTCTTTAGCTGGGGACATCCTTGCCACAGATGGTGGAAATGGTATATATTCCAAGAGTAAGTACTGCCAACGGCACTCCAAACAAAGCTACTACTGCAACAGAGACAAAGCAAGCTAGACTAGATGGAAACAGATACTAAACAGACTGAGAAGAGCATTTTTACCTATCCATTGTTTGTTTGTAGGATTTTACCTGCTCGGTTTCCCTCTTTGAAGAAAAGCTATGACTGACAAGAGCAGTGAAGAGCAGGGATTTAAAAAGTAGAAAAAAGTAGAAAAAAAGGCAGGGAGAGCAAGGTTTTCACAACAAAATCCTTCAGCCCTAAAAAATCATCTCATTGTATAATTCACAGAGCAAGCGATGTTGATGCATTGAAAAGGTTGAGGTAAGTGAAGCTCATATATTAGTACAGACAATTAACTAAAGGGTCATTTCCCATTCATAGGAGCTGGGATTGAGGACTGGCAGCATACCACTCCGCACACTAATCTACTGATCACAATAGGAAAAAATTCTGCTTCCTTCCTGAATATGGTCTCACTTGCACATTGTCAGAATCCTGTAAATTGAGTCAGAGGCGAGTCATTCAGTTAGATTCACTCTACAGAGCACAGCACGCAATTTACAGGACATGTTTGAATGGCTTCATGACCATTGTTGGACTGACAGGCTAAACACTGTTTAGTTGTGCAGTCAGGGCCTGAAGCTGAAGTGAATGATAGGACTGCAGTATGAATAGTATTGGATGGGGAAATACTCAATTCTTCGTGTGCAAAATCTAAGTTATATTAAAATGTAAAATTTTAAATGTGGCAAGTTTCCGTGGACAGAGAGGATGGGACAGCGGTTGCAAAACCCAAATCTCAAATAAACATTTTGTCATAAAATCATTTATACTAAGCTCAGTGAGAATTCTAATGCAAACTGGCGCATATCATTTTAGTTCATATACAATATCTCAGCAAGTTGGTATGGCAACGCCTTATTGAACTGGTTCAGATCAGCTTGCTTTAATTGCACATCCTATTTGTCTTGACATTTTTAGCATAAAAAGTACATCAAGGTCAACATAAAATAATTCCTGTTTTAAGTATATTTAGCTAATTTTGTTAATAACAAAAACATTTCTTATAAAATAAAAACCGTCTTGGATCATGGTATAAGTGGAGTGACTACTCAGACCTGTGCAGTACGTGGTTTTAATGCACTGCAACTGGTGGTGTTCTAGACTGTGTCATGCATTAAAACCGTGTAATGCACAGGTCCTCATTGTTTGATCCTTACATATATATGACATACAATAGGAACAATTTTAGGTTTGTTTTAAATTAAAAAGTCAGTTGCATGAATGCAAATATGTGAACTTGCTCCCTTCCAAACAAAAAGGGAACAATCTTTTACAGTGAATTTCCTTCTTGTGCATTTTCTGCAGCCATGGGCTTACAATATCAGTACATATATACTCTGAGGTCCTAAAGTATATTTTAATGAGTTTTTAAAAAGGATATAAAAAAAAACTTCAAGCCTTAAAATAAAGTTTTTTTTGTTTCATTTTTAAAAGCCTTTACACTTTCCCTTGTAATTCCAAGAAGCACCTGCAATACTTTGAGAACAAGTTTGCATCGGACATGCAGCTCTTTCCCCACATGCAGCCCTTTCCCCACAGCTACAGCTCAGCTGGAGGGTAACAAGACCTCAGCATGAGTTCATGTGAGCCTGGTTCACTCCAAATGCTTTTAAAGGCAGAGTGCTCAGCTAGTGCCAGTCCTCCTGTGGTCTGTGCTATATCCATGAATTCAAAGCCAGTAAAGACTAAAGAAACTATACTAAAGTGACACTATGCAACCTTTTTTCTTACCCTAAAACATGTTTCCTAACTTGTTCGATGGTACCATGACATTTGTTATGAAACAGAGAAATCCCACTTCTTCGGGGACACTGCGCAGTCACACAGACATCAACACACCGGACATTTTTAAAATGTAGAGTGGTAATTTAAGCAAAGAGAAAAGAAAAAGGCAGCAGGAGAGGAGACGAGTCAAGATAAAACTTGCTTTTAGTGTCTTGACAGAGCTCAGAGAAGAAGTAGGATGCAAGATGGATAGGGGGGAGCAAATCATTGAGAAAATTTTATTCTCATTTAATTACCCATTTAATTTTTTCTAAATTAATTTAGTCTTTTATTCATTTTACTTATTCCACTCAGCTATACAGCATCTACAACAATGACAGGTTAATGCCTGTTAAACACTTTAAAACATGTTAACTAAACAGTAACGGGGTTATGCGATTAAAAAAATTTCACTTAAAGACGGTGTGATGTCAGAGGACAAGTTTCATCACCAGGAACAGTCAAAATATAAAATCTTCTAAAGGAAAAGCAGGGTTTTAAGTATGTTCAACCCATCATTGCTGTGCATATCAATCCAATAAAGGTATCTTTAAGTCTCCTAAGTGACTTCCTGCTGCAAACTGAAAATTAGGATTTTATTACAGCAGTGTAGAAATACTTTATGCAACAGCTTGCAAACCACATAGAATCATTCTGTTTCCACACTCAAGCACACCTTACCCATGCTTGCAGAAAATGACCTGACTGAAACGAACAAAGTATGAAGAGAAAGTGTGATAGAAGCAAATGTGGATGACAAAAAGAGGACAAAGCCAAAGCACAGAAAAGGCAGCAAGAATGGAAATATAAATGAAAGGAGGAGGACACAGAGGATGATAAGATGGGAACAAACATGGAATGAAGGAAAATAGTGCAAAGAAAGGGATTAAAGGAAGGGAGCAATGGAGGGTGATGGAAAAGTCAGAGAGAGCAGGGTGGGGGTTGTGGCTTCCCCTCTAGACTACTATTGATTTTCTGTAAGCCTCAGAGTGCATCAGCTATTTCTATCCATTTCCTTCACCTATCCATCCCCATCTCATCCCTCCCTTTTGCACCCAGCTCAGCCATCCTCCTTCCATGTATCCTCCTCTTCACACTCCCCATCACTACATTACACCCTTTTCTGCCACCAATCTATTCTCCTATCTGCTATTCCTGCTGCTTTATCACACAAAATCCACATTTCCTGTCTTTTCCTTATCGCAACATCTCTGTCCATAATCTCCATCACAGCATTGAGTCCTCTCTATGTTAAACTACCCCTTACAGTCTCATAGAGAAAAAAAGAGAGATGCTGGATAAAACTGATTGGATGGACATAAGAACTGAGTGACAGGTTTCAAGGGGCAAAACATACCTGTGTATGTAGCACATACAATAATTAAACTGAACATATGCTAAACACAAAAACCTACATATATTTATACACAGTACATGCACCACTCACATCACTCCGCCTCTCAAACACATGTCACATCACACTTCACACCACAGCGCAGCGCAAAGCAGTCAACAAGCTGAAATCCAGGCCTAAAATAGGCAAGAAAGTAGCATGTGCCCAGCTATTACTTACTTTACACATGCATGCATTCAGAAATGGGAGGAATTTTACCTCAACCCCCTTTCATTGTCCCCTACATTTATTTCCTCATTATCTTTCTCATTATCTTCATTTGCTTTGCTCTTATTGCTGCAGTCCTTGGGGTTGCTGCTCCATCTTTCACTTCTCCTGAAGAAGGAAAATTTACATTTCACAAACGGCAACCTTGCAGGTGTTTGCACACAATGGGCAGCGGCTTTGCACAGGAACTTGCAACAGGGACATTCAAGTGTAAAACTAGAAGCCAACAAATTAACAATCTGATGTGCTATTAAGAAACCTTTCTTAGCATACGAGAACAATTTACTGTGTGATAACGAGCAGTGTAAATGGCAGCATTACTTTGTCATTGCCTCAAACCTACAACTTTAAGAACACATGGGATATGTCTGCCATATAAAAACACAGCATCAGCTCACAAATAATAACTGCCAGAGTGCACTGCAAGCCCCCATCTAGTTTCACTACCAATAACACCACCAGAGCTGATACTCTGCTAATCAATAGCATTCCCTCCAGGTTGCTTTTTACTGGAATGTTTGCTTTACACTCATAATTCGGTGCCATCTACCTTTCCTCTCATGCACTGATTAATCTCACCACCTTTCAGAGTGTTGACAGGTCAATGTTTTGAAAGTGATGTCATGCTGTCTTAATGCACACATTTCTGACAGTCCTGTTCCTGCTTCCAGGCCACCCAGGCAGCAAGTAAACAAGGGCTGTGCACATACAAGTCAGGAAAAAGGTCCACTGAGATACAAAAGAACTTGCACAGCTAACAACTAACCACTCCTTCCCACCAGATGAACTTTCTCACTTTGGGAAATGGCAGTTGTTTGGGCAGAAAGGATTATAAGTACAGAATAAGAGACATGCGACAGTCTTCATTTTCCAGATTAGTTGTAAAGCTTGACATCAAAATCCCAAACGGAGCTAGTTTGAGGTGCAAGTGGAAGTAGTTTATGAGAAATGTAGTCATTCTGTCTAAGGCAAAAAATGCAGTCATTTTCTTAACCTGCTTAATCCAATTTAGGGTAGCATGGAAGCTGGAGCCTATCCCAGCAATTATTTAAGCAGGAGTCGGGATACACGCCAGTCCACTGCATGGCCAACACAGAGAAAGACAACCATCCACGCTCGCATTCATTCCTATGGAGAATTTAGAATACCCAATGAACATGCATGTCTTTGGACGGTGGGACGAAGCCGGAAAAAACCAATGCATACACGAACATGCAAACTCCACACAGAAAGGCCACACAGAGGCTTGAACCAGCTACTTTCTTGCTGTGAGGCCACCGCAGCCACAACAAATGCAATGTGTGTCTTTGTATTGAATATTGTATAGAAAAAAAGGAAATTTACATTTTTACATATAAAATTCCACCCACCCAATAATTTCCTGAACTCCTGTAACCCAATTAATAATTAAGTAAACAGGTAGTTGCTTATATTAAAGACACTGTTTTTACTTTGATTATGTAAAACCTACAAAAACACAAAAGCATTACTACTGGTATTCAACTGGCTACACTCACCTGCTAAGTGCCTGAAAAGGTACATACCCTCTGAACTAAAGGTCCGAGTTCAATTATGTATCACAGAATTAAACCAACTCTTTCAAATTTAGATCTCTGTATTCATACAAAATGTAATTAAAAAATAAACTTTAAAATCTATTATTTCATGTAGCATACCTGTGAAATGTTTCCAGTGACCTGTTTTGACAGAAACATTTGCTAAACTGTCACAGATGTCAGAAAAACAGCATAGTTTATGCCACGCAACATGCAGAATAAAAGAATGTAAAGTTGACATGACACCACATTCAGTTTTATGTAACCGAGTTTGTTTACAGACTTTGCCATCACTAAGGCTGGATGAAGGGAACCTGCACTATAGCCTTAAGAATAAGGATTATTTAGCATAAGATTAGAAACACAACATGTCTCTGTCCATTTGTTCCCACCACATAACAAATCGCTAGCCTGTCTGTCCACTGAAGCTTACTGAAAACAGCTTTACAAAATGTTTGAAGCTCACAACAAATCGTTATTAGTACAGGATCTTAGAACATCCACTGGCTGTGATTTGACAAAGTTAACACGTGGTCAGTTTTATTACTTATTTTATGAGAAAACAGAAAGTGGATCCGATGTAGCAGTGAGTCAGGTTTCTGCTAAACTGTTCTAGTCCGTCTCCAGTCAGATTTGTGTCTTCAAAATAACAGTATTTACAGATTTAGTCCAAAACTCTAGCGTGTGATGTGCAAAATCTGGAGTCCATCAGTCCATCAGATCAATCCATGTTATTGTGCTCCTGTGACCTCATTATCATGTCTGTCTGGTTTCATATCACCGTTTTATCGCTCTCCTCAAAGTTTACTCAGTTTCACAAACTTCTGACTCCAACTATGCCAACCTAAACGAGCAGGTGGAAAATATCCCAAACATCCCAACATGTACCTTTACATTCTGTATAGCTTATACCTGATTGTACAAGTGTATGATAACTGGGACATGCTTAAAACGGCTCTGCAATGCATGAAAATACGAAAAAAATTATTAACTGGTCAACTGCTTTACATTTCAGTAAGCATACAATTAAAATATTAGACCTGGGAAGACTGGCGCTGGGACACGGTCCAATGTCTGACTGAAAACATCCTCTGTGCCATCCAAGCATCTCCTCTCAGCTGTCCATCTGTATGCACAGTATGCTTAAACAACTCCACAAAGCTGTCCATCTTCAATTGATGCAGCTGATTTAGCCATGAGTTCAACATAATGTCTGTCTGGAAACCAATTAAAATGCACTAAATGTGTGAGGGCCACGAAGAGGTGGGTTTTCAACTCAAAATATTCATAAGAATAACGTGTACACTGCACATGTGTACAAGACAACCAACAGCCGGCACTTAAATTTTCCACAACCGAGCTGAAACCCTTGAACAAGTGGGTATACCCACTTACACCAACAGGAACAGAAGTCCATCATGCAAACAGCCGGGACGACCAGTACCTCCCACCCATCTTTTTCCTTCATTCACTCAACACTCATTAATGCCTTGCACTGCAGTTTAGATGCTCTTTGTAAGGGATGATTCCTCTCCGAGCTTTGCTTACAATCATACAACAAACTCCTGCAGTTAATTTAAAATTTGCTCACACCCTCCATTTGCTATTATTCCCATGCACTTTAATTGTTTCTCGCTCCTGAAACCCTCTGTGCACCTGACCTTCCAAACAACCATGACTTATACTTTCTCACTGCACTCGTACCTCCATGGCATCCCATAGATGCCTTCATTTTAGACTTCGTCTCCAGGTTTCCAGTGCTTTAAGAAAAACTTTTTCAGACCTTTCTTCTCTCCTTTCCCTTTCCTGACCTTTTCTTGAGGCTTCATCTGACCTTTGGCATTCTCTTTCTCTCTCCCTCTTAAAGGCACTTTTTCAAACCACATCAAAGCCGTTCCTTTATATTTTGGGCCAAATTTAAGGTCACTCTTTGCTATTCCAAGAATTCTCTCTTGTTGACCAAAGTGACTTCTTTGTTGTTTATTTCGAATGAAAGAGTAGTGAGGAACCCCTGGTACACGGTCAATCCAAGTGAAAGAGGTTTCTCTTCAAACTGAAGGGGGTTGCCTGGGTGGTGAGACAAAGAAAAGTTTAAAAAAGGGGGAAAAAACAGTGCAGGTTTCCTCTTTGGTTTTTAGATGGACGGATGGAGAAGATAGAAGTGGAGGGGTAGATGTAGAGTGGCTGCCTCTCTGCTGCTTTGGGCAATCCATTAAAACGATCCCTCCATTAGACAAATGTGAGGGAAGAGGCCAAAGAAAATGGACCGGAGGGGTTCAGAAAGGGCTGACTGCTCCAGAGGGAGGGAAAAGTGAATGTGGTTAAAAGAGGACAGGCTGTGACAGGAGGTGAGTCGGGATCAGGGTAGGATATCAACTGCAACAGAGATGTTTTTATCCACTTGGACCAAATTGGCAACACTTTTAGGATTTTGTGAGCCTTTCTGGTTGAACAGATATCATTTCCAAAGCAGGTAGGCACAATCATGATGAAGACTACATGAGCAGACTATCAGGAAAAAAGGGAAACCACACAGACATTAAATGAGAACAAAAGAACGAGCCAAAGAAAAGAAAATTGGGCCAAAAGAACTACAAGCAATGACAAAAAGAAGAACAAGAGGCTGGGATTTAAAGGTACAGAACAGCATTATCTTTCATGTCAAATGCAGGTGACTAACAGGAAGAATGGATTAAGTATCCCTCCTTCCCTCTCACTCTCTGCCAACAAGCAAGACCCATTCTGGGAATGGAAAGAGGGTCTAATAAAAGGTGTGTTGTGTTGGGAAGGGTCCAGATAGCCAGCTGCTTCCCTCTGGTGAAAGAATATTCAATTCTAAATTACTCCAAAAGCCTCGTCTATCTGAGGGAAATTCAACCAAATGGTTCATTAGTGTACTTTTATAACAATACACAATGTTGAGCTTTACAGCTGCAAGGTGAAACATGCAGTATGTTACAGTTAGATTCGTCTAGTTCTTACAAATTAGAGTGCTGAAAAATATCAAAAGTATCTACATTTCAATTTATTTGTTTATTGTGGATGTAAGTTTAAGATCTACTTTGGTTTAAGGAAAATAAAAAGTTTGGGGATTTTCTATAACTTTTAGCCAATGCTTTCTCCAACATATCAAGTTGTTGAAATACAAAAAACTCCTTCTTTACATACATTTAAGCAATTTGATATGTCGTAACTAAGGCAGTTCAAACCGTCAAAAACAACCGATGATCAGCGAGACTACAACTTCATCGACGGTGCAAAATTACACTTGTCCATATTAAAATGGTCTTTTGATCATATGTCTTAACTTTCTTGTGTATCTTTTTCTAACACATAAATGGAAATCATTACATTATAAAAAGGTCATTTACAGAGTTGACATGTAGGTTCACACTTACATCGTTCTTTGTTTATGAGAGCTCAGCTGTTTCTTTTGCAGGACAGGTATTTCCAGTCTCCTTTAAATGTTCACTAGTTTTGTGTACAGACAAGAGTATGTACACACAAACATTTAGTTTGTTCCATTTGTTTTTAATTAACTGATGGAAATAAAGAGAATATGTCCAATGTGCTCCATGTGTCTAATTTCTGTAGAAGAATAGCCTGAGCTACTCCTGACAAGGAATTCTGACATAAATGGTTTGCTTAGCAAGGGGAATGTTTGGGTTGATCAAGTCATCACAACATGTAGTATATATATATATATATATATATATATATATATAAAATTAGGCCCAGATCAAAAACTTTCCTCTCAAATAATGTGTTAATTTGCACTCTAAACAATTCTAGTATATTTTAAAAGTATTGAATAAGAATAGACATGGACTGATATGTACCAAAACATTTTATATTATTTTAGCTCTACCATTGTTTAGTTCAGTCGTAAAATATTTCCTTTAACACCAGAGGGTAAAAATATCAAATCATTTTCCCTAACCTCAGAATGCTTGTTAGGTGTGCCATTAGGTGTTTAAGCTAAGAAAAAATAAAACATCTTTCCCCTAGCCTTAGTGAAGGTGAAACTCTAGCTGCAATGTTTCCATGCTATATGGTTCACTGCACTTCATTCGCAGTGTGAGTGTCCTCACATGTATTCTACACCCAGCATACACACCCACTCTCGCCAAGTTCAGCGGCAATCATCAAACCATACGTCGCCCAGGTTACTGCAAGAACTCCTCAGTCTGCAAACTATTTCCTTACTCCCTACAGAAACTTCAGCTGAAAAGAAAAACCCCTTTCCCATTTTGTCACAGGCCCCTTCTCCAGCTCTACCAGCTAAGGATATTCTACACAATAATTGTGGATATGTGCATGTTAGAAACTTCCATCTATAATAGTTGGTGCCATCTACTGTTCAGGTTATACAATTTCATACATTGAATGAAGTTGAAGTGTAAAGTCTGTTTTAGCCATCTGTTGTTCAGAACTTCCTCAGTGCACAAAGCCACTTATATATGAAAGCCTTTTAAAAAGAATAGACCACTTTGTTTATAGAAAGTTTAGCCTCAATGTGAGGCTTGTTACCTAGCTACATCAATATGTGTATAATTGACTAAAAGGCAGGGAGGCTACAATGCCTTCAGATTAGCTTTATTCTGCCTCAATCCACATACTGCTGTTGCTCATTTAACTATGGTATGTATGCTAAATGCACACCACGTTCACACCACAGCTCAGTGGCAAGCACATAAAACACCCCATCTAATTAGAGTACATCAAATGTGTTCACACATGCACAGACACTACTGTCATGCCAGCCTGGGGGCAGACCCTCTCTCAATGTGCTTAGAAAACACTTCTTCAACTCTGCGTAAAAACAAAAAGCCTCATAAAAACGTGGGACTTTCGTTTCAAATGCCAACTTAATGCTCGCTGTCAATGTCAACTGGGGACGTTTACCTTCCACCGGGATGCGGTGCACTCCGGGAACAGAAGGTAGCCTCTGAATGCCGGGAGAGGCGATGCTTCCTGGGGCTCGCTGCTGGTTCTCCGACTGGCTGCTGTGAGGTGCGCAACCGGCACCGTGCTGCTGCTGAGGATGGAGCTGGTGCTGCTGCTGGTGGTGGAGGTTAGACACCGTAACTCCGCTGCCGGTTATTAAATTGCTATTCCCAACCACATACTGCTGGTAATATCCTGACCGAGAACGCGATCGAGTCCTTGGAGGTTCCATGGCCATTTGGTGTGAGTGAAGGGGATGGAAGAGAAAAGAGGACGACGCGGCTGGGGACTGTGGCGGAGAGCCGGTGGGAGATCCGGGCTGTACAAAGCCCCTCGCGCCGCTCTGGCTGAAACTATAGCCCCCAAGTCCTCTGCCCCCCTCCGCGCCCCCGTACTCTGTACGCTCCGCCGACTCCGCCGCCCCCGCCTCGTCGAATAAATCAGCCCCTTTAGGGACAGTCTCCGGGGTGGAGGGCAGCCGGGGGCAAACTCTGGGCTCTTGGGTCGTTGGCTGTCCAGCGGCTGCGACTGGCATTTCCTTTCAGGGGATTTCCTCTGTTGCCTTTTTTTCCAACGATTTTCCTCTCGTGTCCACTCACAGAAGCGGCTTTTAGAGACTGTTAGAAAAGACAAAGTTAGACAGTGACAAAGAGTTAAACCGAGTTGGCAGCTAGTCTGGGGTTCACACAAACAATAGACAGACTAGTCTAACTTAACTGTTTCCAGAAACAGCATGTGTTCACCATTATTCCGATAAGCATATTATGTTTTAAGTTAGCCAGTGGTTATCTTCCTTAATTTTGTTCAAGGCGGCTCATAACGCGGATCCCCAAACTGGTTTAACAACTAATGTTGAACACTAGTCATACAGAGTAGCATGAAAATCTTTAGTTTTATGACGGTGTATACAAGTATAAGTATCGTGAGTTTATATTAAATAAATCCTCATACATTTATTGATTACAAGCAGTGTTTCCTCCTAACGAAGCTGCAAGTATGGCCATGAAACTCACGGGAGGCTAACATTGAGGGGGACATGCTAACGTTAATGCGCACAGCACTGTAGGAAACGACTTGTTATACTTTTCTCACAGTACAACAAACGTGTTGCCACGCAGTGCTGTTTTAGCACAATCGTACTTGTCTCTGAATTTAGTTTAAGGCAACTTTATCCACTTTAATCGTCATTTAAACTTGTTTAGCCAGTCTGCGTAATGTCGCTCGCTCGCTAGCTTGGCAAACCAAATCAACCCCTCCTCCTGCAGCAACCAACACAGAGAAAAATCCCGTGGCTAACCACCCACGCCTCGTATCCCTTTAAAATGCTTACTTTCATGGCAACAAAACAGAAGGTTTTAAATTTTTTAAAAAATTAAAAATCCTTAATGACTTCATTGTGTAACGAGGAACCAGTTGGGTTTCCCGGTTGTAAAAGGGAACAGCGAAGCGCAGAGGGAAAGATAAAAAAAAGTGGTCATTCTAAAATTACAAAGAAAGAACCACGGCTAAAATTAACGCGGTCTTAAGAAATTACCCCGCCTCTGGGTCTTAAACTAGAACCTGGTCTATTTTCTCTACCAAGAGTAGTTTTTTTTACAACAACTTACCCTCAACACGCTCTCCTCGACTGTACCCCTATCTGTGGATAATATTGTGCGCGCGCCCTGTGGGTGAGCCTATGTGAATGTGAGCGTACAGGCTCAGTGTTCGCTTGGTGTCAGCGTGAAATGTGACAGACCGTCAACGCTCAAGTCGGATTTCACCAAGCTCGACTAATCGATGCCAGAAAAGCGACCGCTGTTGCATTTTTTTTGTTATTATGGGCCAACTCAGGCATTACCCAACCACTAAATAACACCACCGAAGGTACAAATCTTTGATTTAACCTCACACTTTAATTTTTTTCACATGAAAACGGCATATTTATTGGTAACCGAATCGGTTTAAGCTCTGTAATCGATTTGTTTGCCCTATTAAATCAGAAGCTGTGGATAGCAGAGAGGCAGGCTAAAAGGGGCTTTAAATTATTTATTTACAAATACCAAGCCTACCCATTGCAGCTGTTTCCTCCAGAGCAGAAAGTTCACCGTAAAAATAAGTATTCCCTGTGTTTGCAGAAGCTACAAGTAAAATAAACTTAACAACAGACTGAAACAAAGATAACAAAAGGGTTAGAATGTGATTAAAATTGAGCACAAACTCATTAACTGGTATGTTTCTTGGATCCTTTGAGCAGCATTTCTCACTGATACAGTTGTGTCCTGATATTAGTTAAATGTATTAAATTATAATAATTTTACAACTTTAAACATACCATCTACTTTGTGGGAACACATATGAGTTGTTGTGTCAAAGGTCAATGATATTGCCTGAGTGAAACCAACTACTGTAAGCTGTGTGTAGCTCTGCGTATGTGACTAGGAAGGTATAACATTGTAAAGGATTGCATGTGATTTATGTCCATGCTCTCTTACACGTGTACACTCACACAACCACCTTGCACCATCCCAGTATATCTAGTCCTCCACACCCTACTCCACTGGTTTTGGTCTCTCATTTCACAGACTCAGCGTAAACCCATCAACACACAAATAAGCCAACAAACTCTCATGTACATTCTCTCCTCATTACACTCCCTTTCCCTACTTTGATGATATGCAAATATCCCTCCCACCCTCCTTCTTTTCACTCCTCCCTTCTTCTCTCCCACAAGCAGCAAGCCTGAACTGGCACACACACACACACATCACACACAGGCTAATGCACTGTGGCAGAGTCCACAGACAGGCGGGGAGGATCAATTTTTCACCCAGTGTGCTACCGATATTCATAAGATAAGGCCACAGAAGATAGAAGAGAGGAACAAGGATAGAGGGAGGGGGATAGAGAGGTGGGGGAGAAGGGGACAGCAGAGATGGGGAATAAGGAACGTGATGAGTGGGTGTAATGAAGGAGAGGGACCGTAGAAGAAAGGGTGTCCAAGAAGAAGGGTGAGTGGGAAGAGGAGTTAAGAGAATGGGGAAGGTAGCTCTGGAGGGTGAGCACGGGTGAGAAAGTAGAGAGGGTGGAGAAGTCTCATGGGTGTGTGGGAGGGTGGAGGCAGGATGAGTAAGTGGGTTAGGGTTGGTAGGAAAGGGGGATGGGGTGTAGTAAGGGCTCTGGGGGATGGGACTGGGAATGGATAGGGTGGTAAGGGAAAACGACGGATACTGTGTGTGTGTGTGTGTGTGTGTGTGTAAGGTGGAGGGGGGGGGTATTTGCTGATGTGCTTTCTTATTGGCTTGTTCAAATGCTGGGGGAGGGGCAGTCACAAACCATACTCTCACCAGCTGTAGGGAAGAGCAGAGAAACAAAGAGAGGGAGAGAGGAGGGGGGGGGCAGATATGGGTTTTAATGTTGATATTCTGCTCTAATTAGATTACTGTCTGAGTGGCGACATGAATGGCGGTAATATAGAAAGAGGCACAGTAGAAAAAAGAGGTAGGCTTCTGTTTTTAGTACGTGCAAGAGGATCTTGATCTATGAGATGCACACAGGAACAAGCTGTCAATATTATCCTTTCAGATTTATCCAAAGTCAAAGTGTTTAAAACGAGCAGCTGAATTTTAGAATTTGTGTCATCGCTACATATGATCTTGAAAGTTTCATCTAACAATATTTCGTATGATCCAAGTGCGGGGAGCTCTACAAAGTTACTTAATATATGCTCCATGTCATTTATGGTGTGAAATAGGCCGTTTGTACAACTGTAAACATCTTTAAATGTTTTTAAACATGAAACTGAAAGAAAATTGATAAAAAGCCTCAACAACATAGAAAAGAGAATATCATTCCAACACACACAAGAAGGCAGATTGAGTGCCATGTGTTTGTGGAGCCCAGTTGAACTCCGCCTGCTAAACCAGTCCTCTGGCTGCGACAGACTGGCAGGCAGAGAAATGGAGAGGTTGGTGTGTGAGTGTGTGTGTGTGTGTGTGTGTTGAAACAGGGAAGGCATGAGAAAAACGAGACAAAGAGGCAGACCAACCAATAAGGACAAACACAAGTAATAAATCAGAGTCAAAAAAGACACACTTAAAAGACGCAGTGACAACGTCAAACATAAAACAGATAGAGAGTGGGGTGAACACTGTAGTCATACATGAAGAATGAGAGAGAAAGGGTGAGTCTAGAGAATAGCAGGCCAGCTTTCTGTGGCTTAGCCAGACTGGAGCGGTGGGATTTGGCTGCTTTTGGACTCTTGGCTTCTGTATTAAAGCAAGGGAGAAAAAAAATCACAGTCGAAAATGAAAAGGGCAACAAGCTATGCCAAGAATGCACAGGCAAGAAGCAACACATTAGGTCCTTTCCTTCTGCCTGCCTTTCTGTTTCCCTAATCAGATCAGAACAATAGGTGAGACCAACCTAAAGAACCGGGCATTATAAAGGCAGAATCCTGCTGAGTGGCCCTGGGAGACTTGGGGTGACTCTGAATCTGACTATAACTAGTCTATCATCCCCTAATTAT
>JBAMHV010000004.1:22314461-22326725 GCA_037177535.1 Pseudomugil gertrudae | reverse complement strand
TGACATTACTGCTGTCTTATGTCACCATGGTGACATAAGACAGCAGTAATGTCAAGAAGAAAAAATACAAGAAGCTTGAAAAATACCAAAGGCTGAAGGAATAAGTTGAAAAGTTGTGGGGAGTGAAGGCAATAAGGGTGTCAGTGCTCATCAGAGCACTCTGTGCTGTGACCTCCAACTAGGAAAAAGACTCCAATAGATTCCATTAATAGATCACTAGTCTTTGTTCAGAAGTGGGCAATCAAATTACAGTATATCATTAAATCTTTCCCATTTAGTGATAATATAGTTAGTGTGCTTTGCTGAGTACTACTTATGCTAACAATGTTTATATTTATATCATAAAAGTTTCCAGTTGGTAGAATAATAACAGAATAAAAGAATAATATACACGTGTATTAATACAAACACATACATGCACACAAATAAATGATATAATACCTTTAATGGCTCACACACAGACAATATAAAACAACCAAATATCCCATAAAGCAATCTGACTGACCCAGCCACTCAGGGCAACTAATCATGTAGTAATGGTTGCTGTGGTATTATCATATCACTACAAAGGGGCATGAGGGGACTTATGGGCTTTGCCAGCTTAATTGTGAAAAACAAGGAATTATTTTTCTGACTTTTCCATTTGCTGATACCCTAAGTAGAGGATTAGAGCCTTTAGATCGTCTGACTCGGGGAGGCCAGCAGAGAGGGGGGATATTTGTGAAAAACACACCCCAGAAATGGTTCACCACACCACATTGCAGCACAGCAACATATTAATCTGACTATCCTTACTTAGTACCATGTAGTTCTTGTAATGTTAAAGAGTGGGAGAGTTAGCTTATGTGTGGTAAAGAAGGAATAAACTTTTGCTTACCCTTTTTTTTATTTAACAAACTGCAGCTATGAAAGAGGGAAGGACATGTCATACTGAAAATTCTAATCAGGTTATAACATCAGAAAAATGTGTATTAAAAAGAGTCTTCTTTGCACCTCAAGTGGACACCACAAAGTAAATTACCATGTAGTCATTTGGTTATCTTCATCTGTCAGATCTTTGAAGTGCTGCTTGATTTTCTTTGCCATATGTCTTGTACTGCAAGGCCGACTGTGAGTATGCGGCTGAGATGCAGCCTGAAAGTCGTGTCATATTCTGGGCTTGGAGGAGAAAGAAGGATGCCAAGAGCTGAAACGTGATGACTGGTGACTGTGTGAGAATGAGGGGAAAAGAAAGCAAGCTTCCAAAGGCTTGTTGTTACTGTGTGTAGAGTATGTTCATGTGTACGTGCATGTGATCAACAGTGCATTTACAGTATGTGTGGGAAGACGGAATCCTTCCAGCCGTTTTCTTTCTCCAGCCTCTTCTCTGTTCCAGTCCCCCCTTCTCACCACCACCACCACCACAACCACCACCACGCAGGCAGTTCTCATCAACGGCATTGCATCAGAGGACACAGAGGAGAGGAGCCAGTGTTTCTCTCTCTTTCTATGTCCTTACAGGCTCTGACTCCTTACACCACTTACTGTATGTTGCTCTAAACCTTCCAGCTCATGCAGACACATTTCTCCCCATTTCTCCGCATCCAGTGAGTGTTGGACTTTTTCATATGACTTGGCAGAAGTGAACCATGCATAAGTGCGTGCCAGTGCGGGAATGTGTCTGTTAAGAGTTTTGGCAGTTTTCTCAACACAGCCTTAACAAAAGATCCACTGGGAAATGTGGTTTTAACGCCCCCTCTCTCCTCTCCTCTTGTTCCCCTTCTCTCTCTATTTCACAATTTCATAGTCTGTGTTTCTCCATGCTCATCTTTTTCTTTTTAATTTTCTCCTTTCTCTTAGTTTTGTACCTTTTTACCTAGAATCAGCCTGTGTGGGTCCTTTGCTGCTTTTCAGTATAAAATGACTCCAGTCTGCTTGTTGTTTTTGTGTGCGTGTTTATTACATTCTCTCTAGTTTAATCCCAACATCATAATTATATAAAAAACTATTGTGAGCTGTGCATACATTTAAGCTTGTGATTCAGGATGGAACCTTTCTAACGCTGTCCACACACAATGAATGCTGATGGAAAAACATGATAGGTTATCCTGTAGGGAGGGCTGGTCAGATGAAATAGCTACTTGGTATTCCATTCCTCTGCAAAGCATGACACACAGGAGAGAGATGCTGGCAAATATGCAAATGTGGAAATACTTAATATATTTCATGGCCCTCTGAAGTTCATCAGTTTCAGAAATGATATGCAGATGTAGTTGTGATATGTAAGGCCTGGGAAAATATACCCCAGAACATGAATGAACAATGTGTGTACACAAATGTCACCATATCATATTATCTAATGCTGAAAATGGCTATTCTGACTTGTAAGCTTATATTTTACATAAGTGTCAACAATTTACAAAAGTTTTAGGATGTAAAATGTACATAAGAGCTCAATGATATGATTGCTGCAGCTCACAAACCATTATATCTTATTCACAAAATCAAATAAAATACATCAAACACTGAAAAAGTGACAGTTCACTGTTTTGCGAAGGACATTATTTAATCTCAAAGTTGATTGTAGTGACAGGTCTTAAAAAAAGTTGCGACAAAGTGTTGGAAAAGTAAGAGATTCGTACAAGAAGCCTGCTGTTACATATAAAGTTTATTGGCAAGAGGTCAATAACATGATGTGGATGAAAAGAGCACCTTAGAGAAGCAGAGTGTGTCAGAAATAAAGATAGGTAGAAGCTCACTAATCTGCAAAGAACTGCTTCTATCTAGCTCAGTTTCAGACCAATTTCTTTCAGTTTGTTCCAAAGTTGGACTGGTGACCTATTTCAACCCAGTTTCATGCCTGGTAGCAGTTGAGAAGGGCTGCTGGCCTTCATCCTGAAAGTTTTCCATGTCTCCCTGCTCCAACACAACAGATTCAAATGAATGAATCACTGTGCAGATCTTGCTAAGCTGTTTGATTTGAATCAGGTGTACTGGACCAGGTATACATGCAAACATGCAGGATTCCAGCCCTCAAGGACCAGGGTTACCCACCCTGTTTTAGAGCAACACATGCTTTTCTTCAGGCAAAATATTTTTCAGGGAGTATTTCATACATCAGCAAGTCAGGCTCACTTGCATGCTGCATTAATAAAAGCTTGGTAGACTAGTGTTGGTGCCGGACTGGTTCGTCTGCAGTCCAAACCAGATTCAGTTCTGTTTAGTTGTAATCCTCTATCAGACGATAATTGGACGACATTCCTCTATCATAAATCTATCACCCAATCTCCCCAACTCACAGATTTTTAGACTTATTATTTTAGGATATGCTGCTGCCATCAGATTAAAATGATTAATATTTCTGATCAAATAGTAAAATAGTTTGTGTTTATTTTCTTTTCTGTAATGTTAACAAAAGCCTGGTTTAATAGAACTAAAAAATATTGATCTCTGTTTTATTGACAATAGGCAAAATTTCCCAAATCCTTTGGTATCAGTATTGTATTTTTTTTATTTGCTGATATAGAAAAAGCAGAAATATTACACGTTGTTATCCACTAACTGGATTAAGTGGTTTAAAAAGTGGGTTTGGAGAAATTATTACATTTAGAAAAATGAATCCATCCACTCATCCAGACAACTTTTTTTTATACACGCTTATTCCGCTTGTGCAAAGGCTTCTATCCCAGCCGCTACCAGGGGAGACTCAGGGTGCACCTTGGACAAGTTGCCAGTTCATCACAAGGCTGAAATACAATTCACTGTTATTAAAACTGGCCAAGAAGTTGCTGGTTGCAAAATCAGACGTCAAAACTGACACCTGTAACATTTTTAATTTCCATCTGTAAAACTGGGGACAAGTTTTTTTTGGGATTATGAATGTTCAGGTTGGTCCAACATTAGTTTCCCATATTTCTATGGAAGCATAAACAAACTATTTGAGACAGATGGTGGAACACAGCATTTTCAGGTTTGTCACAGTCGTGCAACAGACTTTGTCATGTCAGTTCTCCTGCTGTATTAACACACAAAGAAGAATTCATATTAAGTTTAAAGAAAGTTTTGTACTTAAACTCATTTATAGTTTATTGGAATTAAACTGCACTTTCATTTTGCCTGAAGTTGTAAAATTGTTCTTTTAAGTCAGTTTAACAGTAAATTCTCCATCAAAGCTTAATTTAAAGGTCAATATGTAAAGATTTAGGTGCATGCTGCTGTGTATAACAGTGAGAAGCAGCAGGCATCAGTGGTTTTCTGTCAAACACATTCCCTGATTGATCAGAGCAGAGACTGCTGTCCGGTTGTACAGCAGTGGTACATGGCCACAGCTTCACATACCGACACTCACAGCAGGAGTGCAATGACAGAGTAACAGCAGGACTAAGAGCTATTTTAAACACAAAATAAAATATATTTTTTAAACATAAATGTGAAAAGTTAACCAGTATGTTAGCCAGCTGGACACCAAATTCCTCCAAATAAACTCAATCCACTTTTACTGTAGTGAAACGCAAAGTTGAATATAATCAATACAGGAATAAACTCATCATTTCAGATATTCCATCTTTGTAACAAGAGAAACACTAAGATGCTTCTCTACCAGGTTTTATCTGTCCCCCGCCCACCTTGAGGTCATTTCTTCTCTTGTTTGTGTTGGCTTGCCATTTCACCAGTTCTTCCCAACACATGCAAATAAGCTGCACAACCCCACCCAGAAAAGCATCAGACCTGGTTTCTACGTTTCCCTGCATGGAACATACAGGCTGACTGGACTCATATTTCTGGGCCTGCCCTGCAGAAATCTCCAACCACAGCACAGATGTCTGATTTTTACTCCTTCAGTATACATGTATGTAGGCTATCTCATGCACAAGGTTAAAAAATGTGTAGCAACAGAGGAAAAAACTTGAAATGACTGTATATCCAGTAGACCTGTTACTTTTATTTAGCTAACACCCATCAGAATTCTTCTCTTCTATGCTTTTATATGGTCTATTTTAGACATTTACAAACCAGATGCCTGTAGGGATTGTTAGGATGGGACCTACACAGATATTTGCCTGTCTTTCTCAGTGACTTCGGCCACCCTGTTCTGCCCTGTGAAGTTCATCACAGTTCATCCTCTTTGTTCCTGCTGAGCAGAGGCTGGCTACTGTCTCCATCCTTGTCTCTCTCATCTCTCCTCACTCCCCTCCAACCCTCCCCAGGTCTGCTTCCATCACCTGTCCCGAGGGGATAAATGTCTCAACCACCCACCCCCATCTGTCCCTCCACCAACCCGGCCTCTCCCTCTGCTCTTTGGATGTCGTTTCTTTTTGTGATGTCATTGAGGAGAAGTGCAACCTTTCTGTGTGTAAATGGGTGTGCAGCTGTGTGAGTCAGTGAGCTGGAGGTGTGCATGTGTGTGAGAGTATGTGACGAGGAGAGAGGTAGAATAGATAGACAGAGGGAAAGAAAGGCACAAGTGTTGGGTTTCGCTTTTCAATTCAGAAGCTCAACTCCTTGTTTTTAATCTAGAAAAGAGGGTGAAAAGAGCAGGAAAGAGGAGAAGATAGTGAGGAATTTGAGCTGCTGACAGCTGTTTTTGTTCCTTCCCTACTCACTCCTCTTTCTTTTGCTCCATACTGTGTCATAGATGAGTACACACACACACTATTTGTGGCGATATCTGGAAGTGACGGTTGTATAAAAGCTATTTATGAAACTTTAATCCTTTTTTCATGTATAGAAGAAGTGTTTTAAGACACTACTTGATTTTTTTTCCACTGGTGACTGCATGCACATCTCAAATCTCAAATTTTACTCACTTCCTTTGACGTCTCGCTCACCACATCCTGGTTTGCCTTCACAAGATGCTGACATTAAAACAGTTTAACGGTTTTCCTGTCAATTTTCATTTCACATGCATATGAACACACATTCATGCTCTGGAAAGGTGTGTTTTCGCTTCACGCTAGTTCAGGAGGACACACACATTTCACTGTGTGATAAATAATTACAAACTATGGTAGGCTACTGTCCAATCTGTGGGAAGCCGGTGTACTTTGGTAAGTCTGACCTCTTTAAAATTTTACAGTCTGTCTGTCACTCTCAGTCTGTCTGGCACAACAATTTCTCTGTCTTTCAGTGACTGAGAATTTGCTCTCTCAATATTATAATTTGAGTTAAGAAAAACAGTTTAAAACAGTACCTGAAAACAATGATGTGCATGTATTTTTCCTTCTTTTTTTATGCATTGATATAAGTGATGTGCATTTCATCAGTTGTGGGGTGCAGCTTCTACATTCAAGTCAACACCTGCTTTAATCTACAAATATCAGTGTGATTAAGCATTTTATCCCACAAACACGTCAAAATGGACCAAAAATACAGTAAATCCTCTACCACACCTGTACTTTTTGTCAATTACGAAGCAACAAAATGTTATGATGACAAAAAAACCCACAATTCACTCATTTGGTGCTAAACTGAATCATTATATTTGTCATTTGCTTGTTAATATAAAAAACTAAAAACCTTTCACTCTTTTTCTTTCTAGCTTTGTGCTTCTCTTTCATGCACACACACACACACTTGCACGCACTTGTATCCATGATAACAGGATGTGGGTCTAGCCAAATGAGCTTGCATGCAGTTATCTGGGTTTCCTCCTTATGTTCTGTCTCATTTAGTTTCATACACAGACCTTAGTTTTAGCAGCATAACAGTATTTATGAGTTTATTCTGTTCTTTTACTGCAGGTTTTACTCACCTATCCATGCACAAAAAGGTTCAAATTCTCTAAACTGACCTGGCCTACTTATCTCTCTTCCCCCAACATCACAATGTCTGGCCTATTTGTGCTGATTAGGGCAACCGTCTGAATATTCTGAGCCAGACACCTGCACTTCTTCTGTATTGGACCAGTGTTTTACCATATTCTTTATTCTTTTAAACAGAAAACCTGACGAGAACCTACTAAAAGACATTTTTCTTTTCATATATTAGAAACCAAATCCCACTTGAATTTGAAGTTTTATATTCATTAAAAAATATAGCTGACTCAGCTCTGTTTTTTCTGTGCTGCAGGTGAGAAGAAGCGATCTTTAGGGAGGGACTACCATCCTCTCTGTCTGAAGTGTCAGAAATGCAACAGACAGCTCACAGCTGGGCAACATGCTGAGGTATGTAAAAACTAAAAACAAGACAGCCCATGACTAAAATTCTGAAGTTTGTGAATCACCGGATGAGTAAGATGAAGCAATAACCACACGCGGCTGTGATTGTCTTACAGTATGACGAGAAGCCGTACTGTTCACACTGCTATATGAAGATGTTTGGCCCGAGAGGTATACCACCAACTCATTCTGAAACACACATGTCTTTACTGGCATCCTTTCACATATGCAATTTGTGAACTTTTGTTTTTAATATCTTGACAGGTAACAGGTGACTGATATTGCCATGGCACTGCGCATCACCCACATGAGAGAGACCAGACAGACTCATTATATACAAATGCTTATGATTAAAAGAGCTGATTCTTAATCCAGAAAATAAATGAAAGAAATGGCGAGAATGATAGAGGAAACTTCTTCTAATACTTTCACAAACTAGAATATTATTGTATATGTGTGATGATCACTTGTGTCTTCTTAGTGTTTGTTCACTTGTTATGTATTGTAAATGTTAGAGTTATTAAACAAAAGATGTCTCTGTGGTGGAACTTTTGCAATCAGGAACCAATAAGCATACACTTTTGTAAATTTCTTGTGGTTGCATTCGTTTAAAAACGAACAAATTCGCTAATCACAGACAACACATATTCAGATGAGAAATGAGTTGAGCTATAGGGTTCTGCCTTGCTCTCTCATCAAGCCGCCACAGGGAAAGGAGGCTTGAAAGAAGCAAGGATGGATAAGGGTGGTTGCTGTTGGCAGAGTAAACCAAATCTTCTGCCAGCAGAATCTGCTAGAATGGGTGTTTCAGTAAGGCAAAGACGGATCTCTTGCGCTCTCACACATACATGCATTCATGCAGCGTGTCTGCAGTATGCTTCGACTGCTGCAGGGGCTTGTCACCCAGTACTGGGTGAAGTGCATAGTTTTGGCACACACTATCTCTTTTTAACACATTCACATCAAGAAAAACAAAGATATGCAGATGTCCTCCTCTGTAAGTGTCACACGTCACATAAGTGATATTTCAAGTATTTACCCTTGAAAAAGAAATAAGTTCTAAATTATAGAATAATGGAAGATGAAGAAGAAACATGACAGAGAGTTTAGGGAATCTAATGAGATTAGTCCAACAAAAGTACTACCAGTTAGGACTATTTGTTCTTTTTTTGTGGTCTAAAGCACATCTTTTAACCTGTCCATTGCCTCCCTCATCAGATACCTCCCCCTTCTTTCTTCACTAAACCCCCCCCCCATCATACTCCCTCCTTCTCTCTGTCTCCTTCACCTCCTAACCCCCTACCTTGATAGATCACATGGCTGCTGTGATACCAGCTGGCTGACTGCTCATTTGCATGTGTTCCAGCTACACTGAAAAAGATCAGTGGTGGCAGGAATACCTGGTTATAGAGGTTTTGTGGGTAAAAAGGAGAATGTAATGCTAGGGGAATTATAAGGTGAATGGTTGGCATTGGCAGAGTTAAAAGAAAAGTGAAGAAAAGAAAAAGAAAAGGAAAAAAGGGAAATCTGAATACATGTGAAAGAAAAGCCAAAATAAAGGGAAAGCAGGACGGTTATTATTGTTAATTGGTCGATCCCATTTCCTAATGCTGGAAAAACTGCAATAATTACAACAGTGTTTCCTTTCATACTCTCATTAGCATCCATCTGGAAATATAATAATAATTTGGAAAGGTGTAGCTCTGAAGAGACTGCATCACATTAGATTTCTATTTCATTGTCTTTCATGCAGGATTATGAAGTTGCTTTCTACTGAAAACAGAAACCTCAAATTAGGATTGAATGGCAAAATTAGTTTTATTTCTTGACTTAAAAAGAATGTCTAATTAGTCATAAGGTTAATGTTTCAGTTCTAAATCAATATCACATGAACTGAATAATATCTGATTAATAAAAATAATGTTAGAACTTTTGCTAAGGTTTTTCTAATATATACCTCATGATATAATGAGTTTGTTGGGTTTTGATTGATATATTAATTACTTTTATCTTCTTCAAGACAAATATTAGATGAGAACTATAAACACATTAAAGTGGAAAACAGCTGCAGTAAATGTTAACAAGTCTGAGTATTTACCACAGTCATGCATATGAAAGATAAATATAATGTGACTGAGTGTAAGCTTCTTTTTACAAATGTCTGCAAAAAGATAATCCAGACGCAAATCTAGTGGAGATGGCCATGATGATAAGAATTAAGTTTAGTCCAATGAGTCCTGACAAATACATTTCAGCTTACGGAGTTAAAAATATGAGACGAGCGTTTTGCTTCTATTTTAATTGATGTTTGATTGGCGACATCTTGTGGCCATAAAGGTTCCTCACAAATTTCTTAGGGAGGTAAACCTTAACTTGAATTGACAGGCCATAAAGGCCAGATACTGTCTGGTCAGAAAGTATCACCAAATTCGTTTGCAAATTATTGTTAGCGTCTTTAAATAACAAATAATTTATGTTTAACAACATGTACAGAATCAATTGAAAGCTTTTAGTATAATTATCGTGTGCATGTTTGAAATGTATCTGTTAAATTTATGATTTGTGAATTTTAAATAGATTTTCACAACCACACAAGGCACAAAATACAAAGGTAGAGGTGGAGAAGAGCATCATTATAATGCATAAATCTTAAAATTAATACTCTTATCAACGGTACCGAAGCCATAATTTTAATCATTTAAGGAAGACACTTAGCAAAACTATAATAAATGCATTACAGATCTATTTTTTCTGTAACCCAGTTGTAAAGATAAAATGTGATAACTAGTTACCTGCGTTTTACAACCAAAGAACACGGAGCTCTCCAATAGAAATGCAACTCAGCCAACCGCAATAGTCCGTGTGGCGCATGCGCACAAGGTTAAATAGGAAGCGAAGAAACCAGGCTTGGTGGATTATGTGGACGTGTTGCTGAGCGATAGCAGCTGCTTTCCAGCTATTTAATTCGTTTACATCGTCACGTGAAAACATGAAAGTCTCTTCAAATGAAAGACTGGCAGCATAAAGGGAAGTCGCTGTAATTTATTTATATTTAACTGAATAAATAAAAAAAAAAACAGAGTGACAATGATGTCGGAGTGCGACCCATCAGAGACAGAAGGGAGCTTGCCAATCCTGGTCACCGGCGCAACAGCGGTACCTCAGTTGGAGTCCAACTTTCACTCTACTGACCATTCCAAGGTATTATTTGACAATAACCGAATTGGACTGGGTTTCGTGGCGAACCCCGGAGTTGCTGTCCGTATTTCGGACTCTTGCGAAAGCGTTTTGACCGAGCTGGAGACGGAGGGTTCCGGTGAAGAGGCACTGTTGTTGCCGTGCTTAGCAGGAAGCACGTCGTCTCCGCGAGGCGTCCGCGAGAAGCTGAGCAGGCGGAACAGACACAGTTCGTCGTCGGATAAAGACACCTTGGCCTCCCCAGGTAATTGCTTCGAAACAAAGCTGACAATTATTAGAATCAGGTCTGTTGAATTTTGAGCTTGTGTTACGTGGTTGTTTAACAGATATGACCCAAGCTACACCTGCTGATAGTAGGAGGTCCAGAAAGATAAAAAAAAAAAAATGCTACGTAGTCAAAATCGATGTGGTGTTATATAATCCTTACGGAGAATTTCAACTTTCCTTTCCTCTGCCTTCCAACTGGAAAATATCCTGGATAACCGAGGGCCATAAATTATAAGTAAAATGTTGGAAATGTTTGGAAACTTGTTTCCCTCATGACAATAGAAAAATTCATAAAGCTCATTTACGGTAATGTTTATTAGCAGACTAACTTTGTGTGTTGTCATCACCGCTGAGTCATTTTGTTTGCTTCCTGTATGTAGTGTCCTTTCTACGTGGAGTTGTCTTGTACCTAAAACCACATACCTGCAAGATTAATTCAACTTACTGCATGGTTTGTGTAACTAACTTATCTGTTAATTGATTTTAAACTAAATGTCTATTGTTGAAGGAAAAATGGACTCAACATCAAACACACTGAGCATTTATTTTCTTTTTTTAATCATTTTGTTTTGTATTGTTGTTGTGACCTGGAATGTAATTTTTAAAAACTCTGTCTTAAATCTAATACACAAGGGGTACACACTAGTTCTAGTACACACATATTCAAATGAAATAGCAATTGGCAATGTCCCAATTACCAAAATACCTTGTAATTCTAAATTACAAACTTGGATAAATTTTAGAAATAGGAAGAGATGTTTTTCTGAAAATTCATGTTTTGTTAGTTGTAAATGCTTACATTTACACTTTAACTGTATTCAGGATCCAGTAACTTTAGTTGTAGTTGTGTCTCTTTTACCAAAATGATCTAAAGCAGAAAGTGAAACTTTATGAGCTTCTGTTGACCTAGACAGTTGTTGTCCCTGACTCCTTAGATGTTACCTTTTTCATAGCATGGTTTTCTGACATGTCCCACGCTGCACTGACGGCACCCTGCTGGTCTCTAACTGGTAGCCAGCTGTCCTACACACCTGCTTTGAAAAAGTTTTTGGTGTCCGTGTCCCCTTAACTGACCTGCATGTCTAAGAGACAGATATCCGGTCACTGTACAAGCAGGCATATATTCTGTAGTTCAGGATATGCTTAATGATGATAATCAAGGAATTTTGGAGAGGATAAGGACAAAATGCACTTCTACTTTCATTATGGCTCTGTACAGATTATGGCCAATAGAAATTAAGGAAGTAAAAAGTCGCACTACACAACGTTAGACTTTTATCACCAGTTTGTTTATCACACATGCATCAAACAAGACGGCTTTAAATTTAAGAATAGAAGTAATTTTTTCACCTATTTTTTTACACAGAAATCTTTATGGAAACCAGAACTGTCTTCAAAACCTTACAACACTCTCAAGATGGTACCTTTTATTTATTTATTTATATATATAAAGCATGAAACCATTATATATAAAACACAATGGTTTCATGCTAATTAAACATCCTAATAATAAGACAGTTCAGTTAATACACCTAAACCCATTCACTGAGGACAGTGCATTCATTCTAACAACTACACAGGGGTTTGAGGTGGGGCACGAGGGCGAGCGTCTGGTGGCCGGGCCTTTGCCCATGGGGTCCGGTCGGGCTCAGCCCGAAGGAGC
>JBAMHV010000004.1:22292658-22303040 GCA_037177535.1 Pseudomugil gertrudae | reverse complement strand
AAGTCCACAACCATCTCCACTGTTTTGGAAGCATTGAGCTCCAGGTTGTTGTTGCTGCACCAAGCCATCAGACGGTCTATGAGTGGATCCAGTGGAATCGGGTGTTGCGTTGCCTGTAGGAATACCGAACCTGCGTCTTTCAAACGAAACTGGTACTGTAGTGTTTAAAGCACAGAGGACACTCACACGGAGATCTTTGTCCTTTTCGAGACTGCAGTAAAATTAGTGGCACAAATGACAGCTGCCATGTATGCGAGCTTATTCTGTGAATAAACAGCAGTTGTTTTAGAAAAGTGATGGATTACCAATAAAAACATTTCTTGCGCTGTTTTGATTTTTGTCACACACTGTATGCCTATCTTTAATTTAAAACACTTCTGCTGGGTGTGTGTTTTTGTTCTCCCACCACTAGATGGTGCGCAGATCTCATCCGTTGCATGCTCAGGGCTTTACCGGGAGGACTCCAAGTTTAATCGTTTTCTAAACGGAGTGAAGTGAAACCAGCACGATGTAGGCTACAATTATACCGACATGGATGACTGGTCGCGACCCAGTGAAGTCTGAACAGAGCTTTGAGAACCAGTCATGACCATCTCGTTGTAGAGGAGTTGTTGCACAAAACTCCAGCTTACATGTTGGATGTTTTCAGTACCTCTTGCTAAGATTTTCTGCGGGTGAAAGTTAACTTGTCCCGTCACCACGGTGCTGTCGGTGTTCATTACAATGCAGTTAGTTTTCCTTACAGCTGCCTTCCTCATTACGCACGAGCTTTCCGAGGCTGTGCGCAATGATAAAAAATGTGCTTCTCATTGCGACGTGAGCTCGTGCCCGAGCCCCAGTTGTCCCGGTGGGTACGTCCCGGACAGATGCAACTGCTGCCTGGTGTGCTCCCCGCGAGAGGGGGACCCCTGTGGGCGCAAAAACGATGTGCCATGCGGCGATGGCCTGGAGTGCAAGCTACCCGCTGCGGGGAGGCGGAGAGCCTCCAAAGGGATCTGCCGCTGTAAAACAGAGCATGAAGTGTGTGGAAGCGACGGGAAAACATACGGAAATGTGTGTAAGTTGAAATCAGCCAGTCGAAAAGCTGCACTCAAGCGAAGACCCGCAGTGAGCCAAGCGCACAAAGGACCCTGTTTGCGTCAAAACGCAGGTAGGACCACCTAAACACCAAAACACTGTACAATGTTGAAATTCACAAAAAACTTAGCAGTTTAGTTTGGTAGGTAGACTAAACGACAGGTTTTAGAGTTTGGAGAACTGAGGAAATCGTGTTGCTGTTCTACTTTTAGTTTCAAAGGCACAAAAAACAAATAAAGATGGAAACATAAGCTTTAAAAAGGTAAATGAGTCACGTGCGCCTGTGTGTGTGCTATTGTGAACATGCAGCCTGCAGAGGTGCATGATGGCAAAGACTTTATATTCCTCTGAATATCATCTAAATTTTTTAATATAAAGGTTAATTTCTATACAAACTAATTATTCCACTGAAGGATCGCGTAGCTGGGGCCTCAGCACTCATTGGGCTGGGCTAGAAGTGAAACAAGTAACCTATAAAAACACAAGGAAGTGCTTCTTTAATGCAATGTGGCTTCATCATTGTTTTAAAAATCAGAATTTAGGAGATTAAGCTACTGAAGATAAAGTGTACATGTGATTTTTTATCCTCCAACTTAACCTGAAACTGCTCAGGGATATCAGATAAAAAATGTGACAAATTGGCGCCATAAATCACAACAATCTAGAGTTTCTTTAAGAAAATGTGTGATGTGTTGTTTCGGGTGATTTTTCCTCTCAGACTTTTCTGGAGGATTTTCTGAAGCACCGTATAGAGCAAGTACCAAACTGATGCACTCCTATATCCTGGCTCTTGTTGTGAAGTCATATTAACTTCTCAGTCTCATCATGGTCCAGAGGATGCGAGTGTCTTGATCTGTATACAGACTTTCACATGTGAATAGGTTTGCATTTCACCTCAGTCCATGATAAAAGAGCTCAGGCTTAGAGATGATGTGTGGGTGTTGTATGGTAGAAACATGTGTCTTTATTAGATGGAATAATGATCTGTGTGTATTAATGCTGTGGGTTCTTCATGCCAGTAGGTCTGTCCCAGGTTCATCCCAGCAGCCCTCGCTACAAGTTCAACTTTATTGCTGATGTAGTGGAGAAAATAGCGCCTGCTGTTGTCCACATCGAACTGTTTGTAAGGTGTGAAATGTGTGTGTGTTACTGACAGAGTGACTCTCTGGTCTTCCAGTATTCCAGTTTTTTCTTCTTTTCATTTCCAGACATCCTTTGTTTCGCCACCACACCCGTCTCTCCAGTGGCTCTGGATTCATCGTGACCCACTTGGGTATGATTGTGACCAACGCTCACGTGGTGACCGCACCGGCCGCGGTAGCAGGCAGGCCACAGCTGCGCGTTCAGCTCCACGATGGGGACGCGTATGAGGCTGTGGTCAAAGATGTTGACAGGAAGGCAGACATAGCCACCATCAAAGTCAATCCACAGGTCAGAACACATGTTTTCGTGCCAAAGTCTGACGGCTTTCTGCGAGACTTTCATGAGGCAAGTAGGAATAGTTTCATAAACACTAACTCTGTGACTCGCAGAACCAGCGCTGATGTGTGTATTCTCACACCCTTGTCTGAAATACTTGACCTGTTCAGTAAGCTTTAAATTCTTCCTCCGTCTGTCTCTGAACATATTTCCTTCCATTCATGTGTATTTGTTTCCTCCTGTGTGTGTGTTTGACTGTGTGTTTGTCCATATGTGAGCAGAAGAAGCTCCACGTTCTGTCTCTGGGCCGGTCGGCTGATCTGAGACCAGGGGAGTTTGTGGTTGCCATCGGCAGCCCCTTCGCCCTGCAGAACACCGTGACCACAGGCATAGTCAGCACAGCGCAGAGAGATGGCAAGGAGCTGGGCATCAAGGACTCTGACATGGACTACATCCAGACTGATGCAATTATCAATGTAAACACAAACACCACTTCACACATGCATTCTTCTATAATGTCATATTGATTACTTTATTTCTTATATCTTGACCTCTTTTTAGTGTTTTGATCATTAATATCAAGTTTTTTGTGATTGCTTTCTTTTCTTTTGTTTGTTGAGAAGTATGGGAATTCTGGAGGACCCCTTGTTAACTTGGTAAGTGTGATTAATTGCTTGATTATAGATATTGTATCCATCTTATTAAAAATTGCAGAGTGAAATAATTTAGAAAATGCTCAAAAGTCAAAGTCCACAACTTCTGTCTCAACAAAACAAAAGGTTTCCCTCAAAGATGACGGTCCTGTGACCCATCCTCAGAATCCTCATGGCACATGGAGAGGAACCAGTTTGCTATTTTTATCATTAATATTTTATTTGCAAGCACTGAACTAGATTTTTTCTCTATAAAGAACATGCGTCCGACAACTGTTGTAATAACTGTTTTTGCATTAGAGCTGGGAGGAACAAAACATCTTAATATTCTGGTGGAAATATTTGCAACAAGTTAAAAAAAATCACCAGACAGGTAAGTTAGTTGTTTGGGGTCTTATGTTGGAGTTGGAAGATCAATGATTGATTATTAAATTATTGGAAAATTAACTTCAAACTGACACTGGTGATCCATGCATGTCTGAAAAGATGTTTCCCTCCAGTTTTCTATCAATCACCAAGCTTTTTTTTTTTTAAAGTAACTGTTTACATTTAGTTATGTCTCTTTCAGGATGGTGAGGTCATAGGGATCAACACTCTGAAAGTAACAGCAGGGATCTCCTTCGCCATCCCATCAGACAGGATCAGCCGCTTCCTGTCAGACTCCCAGGCCAAACACAGTACAGGTGGGAGATCACGGCTTAAGCAAAAGATTCTCCACATTGAAATTGCCCTCAGTCTATATATCACTAATTCCCTTCTGTCTCATCTGACAGAAGAAGCAAGACAGCAAACAAGACGTGCGGAGGAACCACAGTCTGATGCAGGTGAGAGCTGCTGAAGGTTGTCAAAGAAATATCATGTCTGTTTAAAGCGCTGGTGCAAATGAAGATGCTCTATTTGTTTTCAGATGTCTCACAAGTGAAGAGATACTTTTTAGGTATCAGAATGCTCACAATCACAAAAGAGTGAGTTAAAACATCCATGACATGTCATTTCAGGCTAAAATGTAATTCAGCATTCAGTCAGACTAGCATAGTATAAATCATGCTAGTATCTGTTTTGTGTTGGTCTCAGTCTCGTGGCACAGCTGAAGCATCAGAATCCAAACTTCCCTGACGTCAGCAGTGGAGTTTTGGTGCAGCAGGTCATACCGAACTCTCCAGCAGAGAGGTATCCACACGCACGAGAACACAGAAAATACTGTAGTTCGGTACAGAATTAATCTGCTTTACTGTGCTCTGTTGTGTCCAATGATTTCTTAACACAAAGTCACTTAATCCTTGTGATCATGTGTTAAACACTAGTTTCTGCTTTTCTTTACTGTGTAAAAGTGGCGGTATTAAGCCTGGTGATATTATCATGAAGCTGAACGGGCAGCCAGTGCAGACCACTGAAGACATCCACGATGTTCTGCAGAGCAACCATCCACTTCTTCTCGAAGTTCACAGAGGAAACGATGACCTTCTGTTCAACGTCCACCCTCAGCAGCTGGTGCACTGACGGCTTTCAGTTTGGAAAAAGCCCTGCAAAAAATGACAAATAAGCTATGAATCCATATTTTCCTCAAAACAAACCATTCCCTTTCAGCTTCCACCAGTATGATGATGTGTATTTTATTATTTCCTCTTTATATATATATATGTGTATGATAAAAACAAGACAAAACGACACTCAGAATGCTGCTGGGTTGAATTTGCTGCACTTTACACTGAAGCTGATTCTGAATAAAAGCATAGAAAGAAGTGTCTGCACAGTGGTGTGTATTTATCTGTCTGGTCTGTTCTACAGCTGCTTTCCAGTGGGAGACTTTCTCACCTTTGTTTATGTCTTTTCATTCCTCCTCCTTCCTCTCTGGCCTGCAAAGACATCCTCTTAATGTAAACAAACCTAAGCAGAGAAACGGGGTGGACACAAGCGCTCAGAGCAACGTCCTGTTTTCCTCATTACACTCTTATCTGAACACATCATGGCTTAAAGACTAAAAGGCAAATTTAGTCAGAAAATCGAGTGCAGTTAAACATAATTAAATAAATGAAGAAATATATTGTCCAGCTTCAGCTAGTTGTCATTTATTGGCCCTGTTTCCTTCTTATGACCTGAAACCCTATTTAAAACCTGACCGCACCTGCACAGCTCATAAACTGTACCTAGACCCAATCTGTGTTGCATATACAAGCAGAGACTTGTCCGTGTTACTGTTGGCTCTAACAATGATGGAAACGGAAACAAAACTGTGTAATAAATAGAAAGAAGAAGCTGATGAAACCACTGTGGATACATCACAACCACATGTAAATGGAGGCTTACCATGTCTTGAGGTGACACTAAACCTCTGGTTTAACTGTGTGTGTGTGTGTGTGTGTGTGTGTGTGTGTGTGTGTGCGAGCAGTGTCTTGGCAAAACTGAGCACAGCTACGTCAATGGAACAGAGATGGGACACAGCTGTTTCCTTATAAAGATGAAACTCCACATTCCACACTAAGCGGTGCCACTGAGCTCACCAAATATTTCAATCTCACTACAAAATAAATCAGGAAAAGGAAAATACAAGAATTTCAGATATGTTTTCCTACTTATACACTCCTACTTATAGTGATATAGTCGGATCTTTCCCACACTGGCCGCTAGATGGCGTGGTTGAATAAAATAAAGCTCCCATCGTGGCAACAGTTCAGTTGCTTAAGGGTCATTTTACCAAATGGGTGCTATTTCCATGTTGCAAATGGAAATTAATGGTTAAGATTAGGCTGTTTATTTTCAACATTAACAACGGATAACTAATGCATCATGTAAGAGGAGAGTTTTTTAGATTTACCTCTTTGATTATATTTGAACTATGACCAAATATTCAGAAACATGAACAGAGAGAACTTATCCACAAGATCCAAGATGCTTTCTTTTTGTTGTGCACGTGACTTGTGAAATGTTCCAAATTAAACTTACAGCAGGTTTTTTGGGTCGCTGGTGATCCAGGATTTGTTACTGGGGAACCTCACTGGTCTTGTTGGAATGGTGCTGTTCACACAGAAGTTTATATAATCTGTCACACACAGTCAAGTCTCCATCTCATCTTCATTGTCGTTAAACCAGGTTTTAATAGTCTTTCTGGTTGTTACTGAACAATGGGCTTGAAGGAGGAGGTGAGAGGTACCAGTCATGATCAGATCTTTCTAAAGGTGGCAGGGCAGAGGAGCTGTATGTATTTTTAATATTTGCATAAAATAAGTCCAATGTTTTATTTTCTCTGGTGGAGCAGCTGACAAAGTGTCAGAACTAAGAGCAAGTTTGTGAAGCCTTCTTGTTTTATGTTACGCAGAATGATCTCTGGCATTATTCTGCTGAAATAACTTTGAACCTCTTGGGTAAAGATGTCACTTTGGTGGTACAGGATGTGTCTCCAATAGTATCCTCATGCATGTATAAATCCTGCATGTCATGGACACTGCTGAACTCCCTTTCACAGATACTAGATGCTTTGTTTGATCACAAACATGGACTCTTCTGTCCATTAAAACATGTTCATTGTCTTTTTATCCATTAGAAATGAGCTGGTGTTGTGAGAACTCAGTAATGTTTCTGCTTAGAGTTGATAGTTTCCTTATTTTTACAATGTTGCTTATATACAGACTTCCACCATTGATTTTGAATCCAGTTGAATGGGCAGCAGCCTAAGCAAAGAGACCTAGATTCCCTTCTTCTTGCCACTTCACATATCCCCTCTGGTGTATCCTGGGTCTTTCCTGGGCTACACTCCTGGTGGGAAAGGCAGGCATCCAGGAGCCATCCCAACCAATACACAAGACACCTAATCTGTGTCCACAGTAGGGCAGCAGCTCTGCTTTGAGCCCAATCTGGATGAATAGCTTCTCATTCAATCACTAAGGAAGAACCTAAATATCCTGTAGAGGAAACTGATTTCAACTGCTTGTGTACAATATCTTTCTTTTGGTCAATACCCATAGTTCATTATTATTATTAAGGGTAGGAAAATAAACGGTAAATTGAGGGTTTTGCCCTTCGGCCCACTACATTTAATACAGTTTAGGGTTACATGCATTGATCAAGTTTGTGAAGTAAAATTGTTTTTCTGTGGTGTTCTGTGGCTATGTTTATTATAACAAAATAATACTACAGTATTCATTGCCGGAAGGCTCAAAGATCATCCAACAATATTTTCTCTTCAGTGTCTTTACATACTCAAATTTCTGCACTCTGCGTGCTAGTCTGCCCATTCAAACATTCAAAGACAGCTAAATTTAGACTTTTTAATAGTAATAAATATGTTTGTTTCTTCACTGGGGATATTTTGATGTTCCTCTGGGCAGTTGTAAGGCATAATTGGTGAATTCTCATTTTTATAGCCAATCTTGGCACCCTCACCTGCCACCAATCAATCTCTTAATTGTAAATCTTCTAGAATACTTACATATGTAACTAAGATATGTGAGCTTACATATCATATAAACTTCCCCAAACTTTTTTAATGCAACTGACAGCAGTGTTATACCAAAATTAATCTCTTTTTTTCATCTGGTCTTTATCCTACCCTGTTTTTCATATTCACTTCTTTCAACACTTTCTCTTTATTTTTTATTCTTTAGCAATTCCCTACCAAGTCTTTCAACAATTTTGTTTAGTTCCTTTTTCACATATGTCACCGTCTGTCAATGTGCAGCATGTAAGAGGAGTCCAGGGTAAAAATCCAGGGATTAAAGGCCTCCAGAAAAGCCATGGGGGAAAAGGAACAGTCAGCTCAGTCCTGCGTTCATAGAAAAATGGTCAAGATGCTGCGATGCTTTGTGATAAAGACAAGAAGACTAACAAGGTGCAATCATAATGTCTCATTTAATGTCAAATTGGAGTCATCATAACCTCACAACCTGATGACATTTGGAGTGTCATCAGTGGTGCTTAATGGATGCTAATCAGAGCCATCGTTTTAATGCATAAAGACAAATACAGCACACTTTACACTTTACCTTTGCTAGAAAATCTGGTAGGGAAACAAATCTTTAACTTACAATATCTGGAGTGTAGGGTTGTAGTAAGGAGAGTTAAACACTTAAGATGGAAATGATTTGGCTTAATAATGGCTACACAGTGACTTACAGTATGAATCTTCAAAGAAGTACGGTAATAAGATAAAGGGAACGAGAAGGAAGGAGACTACAAACTGTGCATGTCTCTGCTCTTACAGCAGATATTTGGACAGCATGAACTCAATTAAAAAAGAAAAGCCTGTTGAACTGAGACATTACAGTAGCACAGGTCTTAAGTGCTTCCATCTGTCTGGAATCCCACTTAGATCAGAGCTTCTGTGGGCAAAGAAGAGAGGGAAAAACACAGAGCTGTTAAAGTTTTAGTGACAAATCATAGTTATCCAACTCACCTCCTACACACACACACACACACACACACACACAGAGAGAGACACAAACTTAACGTGATATCTACTACTTTAGAGTTAAATGCCACATGTCTTGCATAAAGGCTCCACAACTTGACAGTCTCAAAAATAGATAATTACAAGCTCATGTTGAAAGATTTGACTTTGTCTTCTAAACTCCAAAAACAAATAAGGAGTTTATCTTACGTTTAAGTTTGACATGCAAAATATATCTTCTGACAGCTACATAATCTTTGAGTTTTATATGCTCTCCAAAGGCCACGTGGTTCCTGAGGATTTAATGAGGACCAGGATTCCATGCATTCCTTTCAAAGTACGATCTGTTTTTACTGAAATCTTCTCTGGAAATGTTCGGCTTATGTGAAAACCATTCAAAACGATTAGACTGCAGTAATGGATCAGTCCACTCTGCTGATGCCTTTCATTTTCACCTATCCCTATTTAATGTAAGACTTTTTGGGAAAACAGAATTATTAATGTTCACATCCAAAAGAGAAAAATAGCAGAATCAATGAAAAATGTAAAATAAGTGAATTATCAGTTTCTGTCTTCTTAAATCCATATGTGTGAGAACTGCCCTTCAGTTAAATTTTTTCCATAATTTTCCAAATGCCTCTTACTCTTTACCACATCTGCCGTTTTAGTATTTTTGTTCAGTGTCATTTTGCTTTCTTTCTCAAGAGGAATCAACTCTCCATTGTATCTTTTATCAACCATTAAGCAAGAAAATTTACCAGATGAAGTTCACAATATTTTTTCAGCTCATAGTTTTGCACTACTTGCAGTGGTACTGTACATATATGTGATGATGAATATGATTTAGATGATAAATAGAAATAGACGTACTTCTTGCCTAAAACTAGGGTACGAACTTTGTCAGTCTCACCAATGACAATCATACACGACAAAAATGTAGATGCATACAAGACACAAAGCAACACATTGTGCAAAGCACAGCAATAAATCTCTCAAAGACTTGCAGCATGTAACAAAATCAGGTCAATTAGATCAAATTTAATATATTATTTAAACATTGTTTCTATGGTGTAGTGGACTCGACACTTTCAAAGATACATTGAAACAAACCATTTGTTTGTGAAATTTACAACTCCAAGATAACAGGCCAACAACAGAGGAGCCTTCACCGAAGCAAACACTTTGGAGTTTGTTTTACCAGAAGAACTTTCCATCTTATCCCAAAACTTCTCTCTGTGACAACTGATGACTTGTGAATTGAACTGATAGGATATTCCAACCAGAAAACGCCCTCACATGTCTCCTTTCGTCTCAAAGAACAAAGGGACAAACCAGACCACCCGCTGGTTCAACACCTAGACCACAGCAGCACCAAATACTTCATGAGAAGATCCCTTTTTCTCATACCAATGTGAGCAAATGGTTTTGGGACACAACATTTAATTTTATAGTCTCACATTGGTTTTATAATTTCTGATCAACTGGCAGAACTCTACAGTGGATGACCAAACCACACGGTCACCTGCTAGAGTCAGTTGTTTTAATCCTGTCATGAACGTCTCATGTTAATTCGCATTGACTCTTGCTTTATGTTGGGATGACTTAATTTTGTTTTTGTGTTTACTCTCAATTCTGGTATCTTTATTTGAATGGTTTGATGTTTATATGTTTTATGTTTAGGGTTTTCATACAGAACTTATATTTAAGGAGTTACGCCAGATCGGATGCAGTTATGGTGCTTTTCCATTAGTACCTGCGAGACACTACTCTACTGGCCCGGGCAGTACTATATTGTACTGGATTGCTTTTCCATTACAAGTCATGATCCTCTAATGTGGGAGGGGTCCCCC
>JBAMHV010000004.1:22274868-22289544 GCA_037177535.1 Pseudomugil gertrudae | reverse complement strand
TATATATATTTACCATGCTGTGCAACATCATAAAAGTGTTCATTTTAAGCTGAACCATGATCTTTTCTAATCTGACCCAAAACATGTTTATGTCCAAACTTGTATATTTTGTGGCTAAGTCAAACCACACTGGATTTTCTCAAGCATGTAGAAAACAGGTAAATCTGGCACTCGCACCAGATGTGAGGCATAAACAATATGACAACATGCATGCACATAAAACAAATATACAAAAAGTAAGAAACCTGTGACTTATTCCTCCATCAGTCCAGCCTCCCACTCAGAAATGATTTTTGTAATGAGGCGATATTCGTTAAAGACCAGAGCTAGTGTCACCATGGTGCGTCTGTCATAAGTGACTTCTTGTTCATATTATAGAGACACTTTGATGGAAGAGCAGTATTGAATGTCTTAAGAATGAGAAGAGGAAACACAAAGAACAAAGCCGTTTTCTGGCTGTGGTTCAACACAGCACCAGCCTTCTTGTCTAACTCTTTTCAGGAATGCAAACAAGCATATTTCACAAAATGTTCAGTAATTCTTTTGACAATAAAGTGTTTCAGTCATGCTCTGGGCTAAAAGTCCTGAGTGAAATTCTATGAAAACCGAAGCCAGTGTTTTATTGTGGTTTTAAACACATTCCTCAGAAAGATGTTCTCAAAGCCAAGTAACTGAGGAAATTAGACAAATAGACATAAATGTTACAGTTCTATCACTTTTGAGGGCTTACATTAATTTCCTGGAGACTGACTCTGACTTTCCCAGCCAAAAACTATTATTTGTCTAATCTTATAACAACCCTAACCCTCTTATGGTTGAAACTGAGTCCTCGTTTTAAAATCTCAATGTTTACTGAGGTTTGTTTCATCCCTCACATGGAGGCAGGATTCTACTGTGTAAACAAACTTAGGACCCTGCAACATGGCTAATGTAAGCACACACACATGCACACACTCAGAGTCATCCAGTTACACAGTAAAGAGCTCAGAAATGATTCTGTCAGGGCTCAAGCGATAACTAAATCCTTTGAGTCCTTCCTGTCTTCAGCTTCCTCCCTCTGACAGACGGCTGACTCATGCATTCTCCTCCCGCGTGCCTCCGTCTGTCTTTCTCAACAAATCCAGTCCTCATCTCTTTTTTCTTCCTTATAGCAGCATTTCTCTAAATCTTGTGTAATGCAGCCACATTTTTCTCATCTTATGACCTCTGTGTGGGTGTGAGCTCACATTGGAAATTTGACTGCCTGTGCATGTGTTGATTAAATTCGTGTGGGAGTGCTGTATGTGTTCCCAGCCTTACTGCTTGAAGAAATGGGGTAATTGCCTCGTGTTGCAGCTATGTAGCTGACTAAATCTCTTAATGAGTATAACACCTGCTGTGACTGAACCATAAGCCTGCATTTCTGTGGGTGAAGTTGGAACACATACACTAAAACTGGCAATTTACAGCAACTGGAAAATGGTTTTATGAGATAAGAAAGTATTGCTTAGTCATCCTGATTGATTTAGTCACAGATATTCTCTGTAAGTAAGCTGCACCATACCATGCATTCTGGTATGAAGCAAATGGTCTGATCTAAGTGTATTTTCTAACATACCCCTGGTTTAAGTCATTGTGTGTGACAGTGTGTGTTAATCAGTGGTGTGAAAACAATTGGCTGCTCCCACTGTGACCCCTATGGTGGAAAATGACAAATCAGATACAGCACCTAAAAAGCTCCTTTTGTAAGTTACAGAAGAAGAAAAAGGCATCTGGGAGACAAGTCAGAAATGAAAATAAACAGATAGATGGCCAAGGAACACAGGAACTGGTTGTTTTGGGGAAACAGAAAGAAGAAAACCATATGTTCTCTATCGGTCTGGGAATCAAAGCAAGTTGTTGAACATGAACATCATCAATCAGCAACTGATTGGAGTAAATCAAACTGAGAACTCTTTCTACAGTAACTCAAAGGGATTTGAAATGCTTTAAAAGACAGAATTAGCTTTTTTGGACTTTGATACTAAATAAACCTAAAATTATTATCAGAAATTAATCACCAAATAGCCATTTATTTGGCCAAGGGCACAAATATTACCAAACACAACACATATGACAGAACCAGGTCAGTTTACTTTTAACATAAAAAACATATACTGGTAATTCATTTTTATTATAAAAATATCTGGTAAAATGATCTTAAACACAAATATGGGAAAAAAATTGTTTTTAGACTCATAAAACGGTCTAGTGACTTTTTCTCTTCATCCATCCATCCACCGCTTTTCTACCGGGGGTGGGGGGTGGGTTGGATCTAATCCCAACTGACATCGAGCGAGAGGCGGGGTACACCCTGGACAGGTCGCCAGTCCATCACAGGACCAACACAAAGAGACAAACAACCACACACACTCACTCCTATGGGAAATTTAGAGTCTCCAATCAGCCTATCCCCAAGGTGCATGTCTTTAGACTGTGGGAAGAAGCCGGAGAACCCGGAGAGAACCCACGTTAACACAAGGAGAACATGCAAACTCCACACAGAAAGGTTCCTGGTTGGACCCCCAACCCCAGCCGAGGCTCAAACCTTCTTGCTGTGAGGCCACAGTGCTAGCCAACTGCGCCACCATGCAGCCCTTCATTTCTGTTTAAATATTTAAGATCAATTAATGGACAATAAAATAACTAATACCTTATTAACATGCTTCAGTGCCCTGTCTTTATTTTTATGCCACATCTGAGCCCTTTAGGTGCAGTATGGAAATACTTCAGGTGAAGAGTAGAGATGTCTGTATTGTCCCCTCAGCCCATCCTTCCCTCATGTTGTTTTTCTTTGATCTGTAAAAAAGTGCAGCGCATGGCTGCTGCCTCAGTCATCCTAATCCCATCAAGCGTATATTCACTGTTGGACAGGCTGTAGTGTAAGACATGTCATTGTACTGGAATGCTGGCTCAATGACAATAAAAACACTTCTGCCTGTTTGTCTGCAGAGACCCAATACTGAACTCCCCAAACTCCTCCCATTCCAGAGTTTTTGCCTCGATGACCACCAAAGCCACATTCTGCTCAGCCCGTTGATACCCATCAGGTACCTTTGGAGTCCCACAGGCCAGAAAAGGCCCAGTAGGACCTCAACAATAGAGGCACATAACATAGGCAAGGAACGGCAAGTTTATTTATATAGCACCTTTGTACAAAGTGCTTCACACTGAAACATAGTCCACTCGGACTCGGAAGACATGGTTGAAGCTCTACCAGAAGTGGGAGTTGAAGCTCTCTCTAAGGGATTGTGACAAATATTCCCAGCAGATTCTCAAGACCCGTTTGGGCTTGCCAGACTTGACTGGCATCCTTCCCCACCATCTGAGACACTGACTAACAGGTGATCTGTTGACAGCTCTGTCATCTCTTCACCCACGTGTCCATGACATAGGGTTACAAGTCCGATGATATGACTAAAAAAAGTTGTCCCGGTGCCAGGTGTGCAGATGCACACTCTTATGCTCCAACATAGTGTTTATTATGGGCAGTCCTAAACAGGCACAGAAGTACACTAACAAAACACCACTCTGGTTCAGATCTGGGTGGGGGGCGTCATTCAATGCTCACTCCCCCTACCACCACCACTACCACACTCGAAGGCGGAGGGATGTTACCATCCACCGGGATATATACCTTATACCTATACTGGGTCCATAGCCCAACCTTCCCACCTAAAATGAAGACTCTCTTCACTTTAATTCATCACAACTAAACAGAAAACCTTTAACACATATATATTCAATCGTTTTGTAGACATCAACCCTAAAGTTACCACGGATCAGACCTGAACAAAGTGTTGATCTTGATAAAGACCTTACTTGTGGTTTCCATCTGGTTTAGTTGAGCTCGAATGTTGCTGCCAGTATTGGGAAGAATTACCCAAAGGAAAGACGAGTCATGCTTGGATCAATTCCAGGAAGACTGGAGGCAGCCATTGCTGCCAGAAGCAATTCACCCAGGACTAGCGTACTGAGTAATTGTTTATTTCAATCTCATTTTTTTAATTAAATTATACACAGAACTTGCTTTTGCTTTGTCTTTGTGGATGATTTTGTAAAGACTGATGTGATGCGACTCTTTATCCAAAAATGTAATTTATTCAAGGAAGTAATTGTTTTGTTTCAGTTGCTATAAAAGACATGCGGCTAATTGGTATGAAGCTGTGTTTTGTGATGAAAGGGTATTATAGAGCTGCAATTAGAAACTGACTTGTATAAATTGAAAGTGGGAAGACATGGGGATGACAAGAATCTAAACAGACAGAGTTTTACATTAATTCCTGTAACAAATGAAAAAGCCAAAGCTTTGACCTCAGCCTGTGAATTCACTGTCAGTGCCTTTAGAAAATGGTTCCACTCCTGTCAGATGTTATCACTCCTCTGTCAGGCTCCCATATTGCAGACACGTGACTGAGAGTGAAACAAAGCAGGAGTAAGAGAAAAAGGCAGCGAGGGGAAGACAGCGACAGAGAGCATGGATGTGAGAGAGTCTCTGTGTGTCTGAACATGTGAGTGTCTATGCGAGCTGAAATTGAAATATCCTCAGTGTTTGCTCTATACTGCAGCTCAAAGGGCCAAGACCTGCTACACCCAGACTTTCATGCTAAGAGGCACTCGCCCATGACATTTGGTTGAATTCTGTCTCTTTTCACATTACCGATTCCCCTCATGACCATCATTGTACAGTTACATCGGTGCTTCCTGCTCCTAAATAGCTTGCTCTCAGTTCTTTAAGGACAGTGGGAGCAGACTGATCAGGGTGAAAGCTGCCAAATTGGATTACTTTATAAAATTTTCTTTCAGTAACTAACAGCTTTGGGTAATGATACAGAGCTACAGATGCACTTTTATCTTCCACATGAACAAAAACTCACTTTAATTCCAGCTGCATAGATGGAAAATACCTAAATAAACAAATCGTATAAACAAAAGGGAATGTAATAAAAGATAATAGAGTTCTATATCATGTTGCCAAGTCTGGGGGAATTGAATAGTTACATAAGAAAACAGCAGCGCATACATACTCTAGCAGCAGGGGTGGTGACTCGGAGGGGAGTGGGATGGACCCATTGCATGCTAACAGGAATTCTTAAGTGTATCAAAACTCCTGCTTGCATAACAGCTTCTCTAGCTCGGGGACCTTAAAGAAAACATGTGATCACTTACAGGGTTCTTTCTGACTCAGGACTGATTTCTCATTCTCTCCCTCCATCCATCTCGGGAACAGAGGAGTTTTGCCGCTACAGCAATGGAGTCATTAAATTAACATGCTCAGTGACAGCAGCTCCACTGAGAGTGACAAAAGAGTAGAAAAATGGGTAATAAACTGGGATGTTCAGCTGTAATCATCCTGTTTTAGGAACCTGGCAATGACTGAATGATTGGGAACAGCAGGGAAAAACCTCCACAGTGCAGTAATGACAACACAAAGCAATGCAATTAACCATCAGACAACATACTCTCTAACAATACAGGAGGGTGCTCCTGTGCATACGTTCAAGCTTCTGCAGGCTGATCTGGAAGTGATGGATGATTTATAATAACTAAATGGAAACCAATTAGAACAAGTCTTTTCTTATTTGTTTTTAATGAACTACCAGGTGTATACTGCAATGACAATAGAGATTATGATCAAACACCTTCCTTTTTATTTCTTATTTTCAGGATTTTCCTGCACATTCCTCCCAGGAACATGTTTAGTGATGTTTCTGAGAGCTGCATTTACATGAACAAGCTGCAACAAACGCCTTCACAAGGAACGGGACAAGACTAATCACTGGTGAGTAAGATGAAGTTCAAAGACAGATGAAACCACCCGAGATTTTGTGTTGCTATGGAGATACTGAATGTGTGCATATGTATATGTTTGTGTGTGTGTAATTTATGTGTTTTGAGCGTTAAGTGCAGCTATGCTTATTATAGAAAGGTGCTGCTAAAAAGTGTTTTTTCCCACATAAATAAACGCATGAAAGCAATTTATTTAAAAGAAAACTCAAATTTAGTTATATATTATTTACACAAAGTAAAAATAGCCTAAAAAGAGAAAAAACGGTACTTATTGTTTGGGATGAAATGTGCAAACAGCATGATACCCTTATCTGTCATATTAACTCTTGTTAGTTTACATTCTTCAGGCGTCACATGAGCAAGGCACCGGCTGCACGTGCGGAGCGCACGATGTTACCAGACAGAGGAGGCGCCGTATAGTGCGCATGACCGGGAGTAAACAGAGAGACCACTGAGACCACTAAGCTCTTCATGCTGGGGTTTAAACACTTGTAATAAACCAGGTTTCAGTCATCACCAGAGCTGTGGTCGGATAGAAACCTGACTTTAAATGACTGGGGAGCGTTGTTGGGACGTTTCAGCACTGGACAGCTCTCTCGCGCAGATAAACGCGCGTGGGTAATGTGGCAGGGCGCGTCCGTCACAGCCGGTGGCGGCCAGCAGCAGGGATCATGGCGAAGCCTCCACAGCATCATCCCCGCTACTAACTGCGAGCCTCGCGACATGAGCATCCCAGAGTTCCTCTTGGAGGTTTCCATTGTTGTTTTAGCCGTTGTTTCGTTTTTGACTAACTTCTCAGTGCTGCTATGCTTCACCCAGAGCCTCGACCTAAGAGCTCACGTGCCAGGGATCTTCGTCCTAAACCTCTCCTTCTCCAACATCCTCCTCACCACCATCAACATGCCAGCTACTTTTCTCGGTGTGGTCAGCAGCGAGAGTCCCTTCGGGGACCTGCTCTGTCGCGCTATCAGCTTTGCAGAGACTTTCCTCTCCTCTAACGCCATGCTGAGCATGGCCGCGCTCAGCATGGACAGGTGGATAGCCGTGATGTTTCCTCTAAGGTACTCCAGCAAGATGCGCTACAGAGACGCTTTTCTGATCGTTGCCTACTCCTGGCTACACTCTCTTACATTTTCTCTGACCCAGCTGATGATGGACTGGGGAGGGTACAGTCACGCATATGCCTCGTGCACAGTTCACCTGGAAGTGGAGAAGGTGTCGCAACTGGCCGCCTATGCCACCTTCACCACGCTGTTCCACGGCAGCAGCTTTGCGCTCTGCCTCCTCGTCATGTGCTTCGCCTACCTCAAAGTTTTGAGAGTGGCCCGGTCTCACTGCAAGAGGATAGACGTCATTACAGTGCAGACTCTGCTTCTGCTGGTTGATATTCACCCCAGGTAGAGGCAACTAAACACTCATATTTTACTTGAAGGGTCTTAACTATCTGAGACCTTTCTTCTGATATCAAACATTTGAATCAGGGATCACCAACTCCGGACCTCTTGAGCCAGTGTTCTGCATGTTTTCAATGTTTCCCTGCAGCCTGGAGTAAATTGTTGAGATTTGTATTTATGTCAGACGTAAATAATACTTGTGTCTTTCCGGTAGTGTGAAGGAGAGGTGTCTTGCCCAGCAGAAAAAGAGGAGACAGAGAGCAACTAAAAAGATCTGCATCTTCATCGGTTCCTTCATCTTTTGCTTTTCACCTTATGTTATAACAAGGTAACACTCTGCCTCATGGCTTTTATTTATTTATTATAATACACCACTGAGATGTGTCCCAGTATTACAGCCACTATGACAGAATCAGAAAATATGTCAGATAATAAATCATCCTGTTTTTAAACTTTTTTAAAAAAAAAATGTTGAAAGTGTTCATTCGAGGATCTTTTAATCTGAAAATGCAAAAATAGCCACAATCTCTAAATAAAGAGATAGACTATATTATTGCATTAGACTGCATATATGTTTCTACTTTTATGTCTAACCTAAACTGAAATGTTGCCATTAACTTGCAAGCTGTAAGTCTCATTTACAAAAAAGTTGCAGCTTATAATAAATGCAAAACCAACCGGTGTTTCTTCCCCTATCCCGTTTTACATTTAATTGCTAAATGAGAGAGCATCTCCCTTGTTGTATTTATAAATCATAATAAGAATGTATGTTCATTCTTATTCAGCTCCCAGGTAATCTGGATAGTTGCTCCAGCGTCAATTTGTTTTTTAGGAGACAGATCTGCAGGCAGGTCAGTCGGATGCACACACAAGTCAAAAGGATTCCTGATATGGCCTAAGTTTCCAAGGATAAATTAGTTGTTATTTTACAAGCTAGAAACTACTCAGATTAAAAATATAGTTATAAGCTTTGGAAAAAATAGTGCTTTGCATAAAAATGATCATTTTTTATCATATAAAAAATACAATTCTTGGATCTCTTGTTGCTCATACGTGAAACATACAGGGGACAAGAGCCATGCACCAGATTGAAACTTCTGTAAAAGTTTAGCTTAATGTCAAATGTGAAAAAATAAGTGTTAAAATGTCCACAACAGTACAGATGTGTTTCCCTGTTTTGAGTCTGGAACAGAGCTGTGTCTCTTTATAAGTCTCTCTAAAGGTCTTAAAGCTCTGCCGTAATAGTACCTTTATGCAGGATGCTAATGCCATGGACTCTGATACACCTCTATACCATTACATATGCTGTAACATTAACGCAGCTGTCCAATGTCTTTATGTATATTTGCAATGAGCTAATGTCCATACCGGGAACTTGGCGATGTTTGCACAGGGTTGATGAATGGCTTTCTCCTTGTGTAGATTTAGACTTATCTTTATTGATCCCTTGGGGATAGCTCCCTCAGGGAAATTAGATTTCCAGCAGCTTATAAATAAAGACTCCTCAATACAAAGAAACAATAATACAACAAATTGAATAAGATATGAATACAATTAAAAAGAAAAATAGAGAAACTACACATGGCCTGATAACTTAAAATGTTTGCACGTGTACTACAGTCTGGGTAAGTTATTGAACATTACCAGTACCTTACTACCAGTAATCTCTTTCTGTCCTCTGTACTCTATCTCCTGCTCTCCTTCAGTGAGGAGTTATAGAGAGTGATGATAGTGGACAAAGGAGATTTTAAGCGTGTTAGTCCGCTGATGACTGTGTGCAGAGGATGGCTGGTATTGTCGATAATATCCAGAAGCTTGTCCAATGTCCTCATCTCTGTCACCATCACCAGAGTGCTGACCACAGAGCCATCCTGCTTGATCAGTTCATCCATTCTGGATGTGTCCATCTTGGATATGCTGAAAGTGATAAGTGTGGCACTATGCATCATCCCTGATGCATCCCAATATGGCTGTTACATCAGCGTACGTCTGTATGTGACACTGCTCTGAGTTGTAGCAGAAGTCTGAAGTGTACAGGGTGAAGAGAAGGGGGGCCAGCACCGTGCCTGGAGGGACTCCAGTGCTGCTGAACACAGGGTCAGACGTGGTGTTCTACAGTGTGACATACATTCTGCCAGTGAGATAGTCTGAAATCCAGTCCACCAGGTAAGGGTCCACTCCCATCCTGCTCAGTTTGTTCCGGAGATTACGGGGCTGGATTGTGAGAAGTCCAAGAAGAGAATCCTCACTGTGCTGCTAGATGGGAGTGGGCTCGGTGAAGCAGGTAAAGGATGGCATCTGCTACACCAACACCTTGCTGATACGCAGGTGGTCCTGGGCACGTTGGGGTCTGAGAAGGCTGAAAAAGAGCCGTTCCAACGTCTTCATTAGATGTGATGTAAGTGTCACCGTTTGTAGTCATTCAGCTCGCTGGGACGTTCTTCTTTGGAACTGGAACGATGCAAGATGTCTACCACAGGGTGGGCACTCTCCATAGCTGCAGGCTAAGGTTGAAGATCCGTTGTAGTGGCTCCCTCAGTGCTGCAGCACAGGTCTTCAAAAGTTTTGGACACACTTTCTCTGGACCTGCTGCTTTCTTGGGCTGGAGCTTCCTCGGCTGTCCTCTGACCGGGTCTGTGATGATGTGAGGCGGAGATTGTGTTGGGGGGGGTGTCTGGAGGATGTGTATGGAGGAGGGAAGGAGGAGAGGTGGCTGTGAATACAGTGGGGGACACAAAACTGTTTTTATGGAGTCCTGGGTTGCACCGGTGGTTAACATATGTCCTCCACCTTTACTTTTTCTGTTCGCTTTGGTGTCTCTGTCGGCTCTCACGGCAGTGAATCAGGTCCATGTTAGCATCCGGTACAAGGTGGTTTAGCCATGTCTTCATAAAAATGATCAAGCAGCTCTCATTGTAAATCTGCAGGTTGTTTAGTGCGGACAGGTCATCGATCTTGTTCAGAAGTAAGTTCACATTCCCCATGATAACAGAAAAGTGATGGTTTGTGTCGTCTCTACATCTTCTTATCTCTGTCGGGATGACATGTCGTATTCGGGCTCGGCCTTTTGTGCACAGAGCTAGTAGTTCCTCTCGCGAGTAAGTGAGAAAACTGGCTCTTTGTTACATTTTAAAGTTAAAAATTTCCACGGAATAAACACACGCTATCTCTCTTCACAAGAGAAGTATAAAGAGAAAAAATGGCTTTAAATTACAGCTAAAATAGCAAAAAAACTCGAAAAGAAATGCTCAATGCTCCTTTTATATCCAATCCTGATGCTCTCACCTGTATATCTAAGAAACTTCCAGAATGGTAGCATTCTCATGTATAAATGTAAAACTTGTCTGTTTTTTCCCTCTTCTAATGTTTATTGGATTTGTTCCTTACTTGTCGGTACTTGAGAGCTGCTGTCCTGAAGATTTTTGATGTATCCCTGTTCCACCACACACGGCTTCCATTAAATGAACACAAAAGCCAATAAAGTTCAGCATAATGACTGATTGACTTGAGTCAGCTGTGTTGGATACAAACCTGCAGGATTGTGTCCCTTGAGGACCGACTTTGGACACCTCTGGTTTACATGAATATCACTGATGCGTTATTGCATTTTAGACCACATGACCATTTTTCTGTAAATAAGGTTTGTATTAAAACAAAATCATATGCATAGGATTTTAAGTATTAATTACAATTACTCATGTTCTTTTCAACAGTCCAAAATAAAGAAAACTACAACTAGGATTTTGTAGTAGAATCTGCAATCTTCCCTCCCAAAAACCCCACTAACAGACGAAATGGAACTAGGAATTGCCAAAGCGTAGCAAGCTTTCCCGTTTCCATCACTTTTCACTTTATAAGGGCAAGACATCTTGGCCAGCAGATATGACTTTTTCCTTTTGTCCTCTTCCTGCAGGTTTTTGGAGCTGCTGTCTTCTGTGCACATCCCACGGTACTGGGGAATTGCTACTAAATGTCTGATCTATGCCAAAGCCTCCAGCGATCCTTTCGTCTATTGTCTTCTTCGACACCAGTACAGGAAGGTCCTGGTTAATGTCATCAGCCGGATAGTGAGAAAGGATCAGCGTTTCCTTTCTGTCACACACAGCACAGGCTTCATGTGGAACACAGATAAAACCTGCCCTGTAAGAATAACCTGAGTTAGATGAGCTACTTAGTAAAACATAATCTATTCACCTCATGTGCAGGAAAATCTGAGGTACAGCTTTTGGTGAAGCTACAAGTTCAGAAGATGGAAATAAGTCAATGCCTTGCTCAACGAAGTCAGTTGAACAAAGGGCAGGACAGCAGTGCAGTCTAAAACTGCAGAACTTTTTCTGGGAGAAAGAAAAAAACTAAACAGTTTCTGCAAAAGGCCTTTTCAGATACTGTCAGCTGGTTCCACAGGTGTGCTGCAGAGGAATTGCTGACGGCACACTGCAAGAAAACAACAATGTCATGTTTAGGGCTGTGTTTGGTATCTGTGTAATAGTACATTTGTCAGGAAGTGAAATATTTTAATTAATATTAAAGCTTGTGTTAAAAAGTGCCAATAAATACATAAGAAAAACACAAGTATGAGCATGTGTGATGTTTTACAACAACATAAAACATATTAAAATAAACTCCACTGCCACTGAAATGCACCGTTTATGGTGTCATCCCACCACAGCATCAAGCCTGAGTGGCGAGAAGTGTTAATTGTGTCTTTCTTTTTTAAATTTTAAATTATTTTTAGAGGAAGAATGAAATACATTTGCCTGCCACATTTCAGGTACATATCACAGGGCAGCAACTCAATGCATTCAGTCAGACTGCGTGCCACAGCTCAAACATCAAAATGAGGAAGGATGATGCTTGAAGACACTGAAAGTGGCATGGTTGTTGGTCTGTGCATTTCAGAAATTGCTGATATCCTGAGATTTTTACACACAACCACCTCTGAGGTTTATAATGCCACTAGTGGAGGCAGGAAGTGGAGATTTATTCAGCCAATGGCTGCAGGTGGAGGCAGGAGATGGAGCTTCCTGCAGCCCATGGTGGTTGCTGCAGTTGTAGGAAGGAGATTGGTGACTTTATGCAGCTGTGGTCTTCTTCGTTTGTAGTCAAATGTAAAGTTTAAGGTTTGTGCCTTTTGCCCCACTCTTCCACCTGCAGCTATCATCACTCCACATCCTGTTTCCACCTGCAGCCACCGCCACCTGCTGTATAAATCTTCCAACTTCTTACTACAGAAGCAGAACATGAGCTCCCATTTTAAAACCTGCACCTTCTGCAGTGTCACAGAAAGACTAAATTAAAATCTAAATATTATTCCTTTCCTACACAACTATTTGTATTCACCACATTACAGTCCAATTAAAACATTTATTTGTGAAGAAAAATTCAAGGCCATTTTATACATGTTATACAGTATTTACATAATACTCTAATCAGATTTCTCCTTAAGAGAAATAATTTTTAAAAAGTTCAATTCATTACTTTATTTTCTTACCTTTTGTTGTTTCTTTATCACAGCCACCACAGAATTTGCCAGTCTGGAATAGGTCTCTGCTTCAGACAGGAAGGGCAAATCCTTGAACCTTGGATCAACAGCTGTCCTCCACTCACTAACATATTCAACTCATTTCAATTCAGCTTTATTTGTATAGCACCACTTCATGACAATGTCATCTCAGGGCGCTTCACAGACATCATATTAAGCCAATTCATCAAAAATAGTCTAGCTAAGGGAAACCAAACGATTGCATCGAATCTTGACATTGATCCAATCCCCAGCCTGAGCAAGCATGAGGCGCCTGTGGGAAGGAAAACTCCCTTTAATCGGGTAACCTCCGGCAGAACCCGGCTCAGGGAGAGCACCCATCCACCTTGACTGACTGATGTGGAGAGGACAGGAAAGACAGAATAACATTAACACTGCAGCTTTTATCCAGCAAGACCTGCAAAAAAGGAGAAATAGGTTAATGATGTAATATAAGATAAGTAAGATAAAAACCAAAGAAGGTAAAAAAGTGCTCAGTGCATTGTGGGATGTCTCCATGATTGCATAACTAATGGATGGCTAAACTATCCTTAACTATAAAATCTTTTGATAAGGAAGGTCTTAAGCTTAATTTTAAAGGTAGGGAGGGTGTCTGCCTCCCACACACATACCCACATTGGGAGCTGGTTTCATAAGCATTTGGCCTGATAGCTGAAGGCTCCCTCCTCTCCCTATCTCTTTCTCAGATCTTGTGCTATAGCAGCCTTGATGCCCTTTACTGTTTGTGTGTCAATAAAGCTTTCTTGTGTGCTCATTACAAGCTTGGCATGAAGAGGAGCAATGATGGACAGTGTTGGCATACTCTCCTCTAACATCACCAGAGTTGCATCCTTCATAGGCTTAAGTGCTTTGACCACTTTCTCTGCACACGTGATGCCAGATTCACTTAAAGTGAAGATTTTTTTTCTCCCCTCCTGACCTCTGCAGAAAGCAAGGCTGCACATATAGCTGGCTGCTGTTCTAGAAATCGTTCTACCACATCATAGGAGCTGTTTCATCTCATGATGACATCAGGGATCAATCTATGAGCTGATAGCTGGAGCAGGCACTGTTTCTGTTTTAACTGTTCACTAGTTGTAGTGCTGGACTTAAAAAGAGTGTTACATGACTTTTTCTGCCAAACAAACGTACTACTGATGGTAATTTCAGAGCTTTCTGTGAGGCCAAATTCACACTGTGTGCAAAACAATGTATATGCATTATGTCTGCAAGTCTTGCTGCGACTTTCATATTTGATGCGTTATATGTTACGACACCAGGGTCCTTTGCTTCTAAACCCTATTTAATCACGGCCTACTTAATTAAGAGGGAAATGTTTCCCCGGTGTGACTGTCATGCATAAATCGGGTTTGCTGTACCTTGGAATGAAGGCTCCACTGGTCAGTTATGTGACGTGTTGTTATGGTCACATATGATGCTGTAACTCTCAAAAACCAGGTGTCGCAAATTAGTTAAGTAAAAAAAGAGTGTTGACTCTTTCTGCTAAGTTGAGGGAGTCAAACACAGGCGCTTTAAAGTCTTTGTATAACTTTGGTAGAGTAATATTGTAATGTGTTCCAATGTTTGAACCACATTACAAAATACCTCATTCTCCACAACACTCAGAGGAAGCATGTCTTTGCAAATGAAAGCAAGTATTGACAGCCTAGTTCTGGTTGCATGATCTGAGGTTGCTGGAAGTTTTAATTTTGACAAACAAATTAATGCAGTTGTTAAATCAGGATTTTATCATCTTCGGGTTTTATCCAAAGTTAAATCTTTTTTATCCGCTAAACAATTCGATCAAGTCATGCACGCTTTTATCTTGACCCGTCTGGACTACTGCAACGCACTTTACATTGGCATCAGTCACAATGCACTTTATCGGCTGCAGTTAGTCCAGAACGCAGCAGCGCGTCTTTTAACAGGAACTAAAAAACGGGAACATATATC
>JBAMHV010000004.1:22257814-22274768 GCA_037177535.1 Pseudomugil gertrudae | reverse complement strand
GGTGACGTAACGAGGCCTCGTTTGAGCTATCACGTGACTTTCGGCGTGGTGAATCCTGCTCAGAAACAATGCTCGAATAACTTCCGTGTCACATGCTCGACACTTGCTCGAGCAGACCGCTCGAGCATAACATCCCTAGTGAGGACAGAAGACTTCACATGTCTATCATCGCGGTGGGAGAATGAGCATGCTCAGAACAACCGAAATTAAAATGGAAAGGTTTATATAATTGGGGAATTAAATAATTCTGCTTTAAGCTGTGAAAATACAAGACACTTTAGTCTCACCAATACGTGGGACTAAATCACTAGCCAGACTCTTCTCCACTGTTGTTCCTCAGTGGTGGAACGAACTGCCAAACTCTGTCTGTCTCCTTCCATGCTGTCGGCTGTTGTTTGATTTCTTGCTTGTGTTGTTTTATTTTCTGATGTACATCGCTTTGAATAAAAGCATCTGCTAAATAGCTGTAGAATAGAATAATCAGAATTAAGTTTAATTCCGAATTATCGGTTATATTTAATCTCTTTAAAGCAGAATAAACTTTTATTCTGAAATAAAACTCCCATATAAACGTGGCTAACAGACCTCTAAGCAATATGCCCCCCTCACTTCTAAAATGATGACTACGCCCCTGCCTGGTTTCTTTCTCGGCCCTTCAGAATCACCCTGTGACCCTCTGGGGGTCCTCGCATGTTTGGGAACAATAAATCCACAAAACAACCTTTTTTGACAGCGTGTCATCGAAGAGATGAAGTCGGTGAAGTGATGTGAAAACCTATCCTTGCATTCACTGAGCAGCCGCACTGTTAAGTTAAACTATAGAGGCGTAAATCTTTCCCCTTCTTACAACGCAAGCCACGTTTCTCCCTCGCGCAGCCTCACGCGCACACTAGCTCTTTTCTCCATAGTGAAATCCGATCGGCAGAGCGGCGCGTGGGCCACAATCCCCGGCTCGCCTCGGCTTTTTTCGGGTCAGGGATGCTCCGCGCAGCAGACAAAGAAAGGAGCTCTGTGTGTTGTTGTGGGTAGTAATTATCAGGACTTCAGGAGAAAAGTTACGCGGTGCCACGTCACACTGAAAACTCACAACATGCGTTTGGAGGTTTTACTGCTGCTTTTCTTGGCGAACAGTAGTTGGTGCGTCCCGCAGCAGAGGTGTCCGCCAGGGGACGAGCTTTTGGGTAAGCTTACTTATTTGTGACAACTGTTTCACAAAAATGTGCGTGCTATCTAACCCAAAGCCTGAATGCATGCCTTCGTGGGGATTTGAAGTTTAGTGACAAGAAATAATCCCTTTGCGATGTGTAATTATTTCGTCATAGTCATATCTATATATTTAAATACTGCCTTCTAACTAGAAGTACCTAAATATCTCATTATGACATAATAACTAAAAGAAAACACATCACCCCTGTTTAGTTAAATTATATTGCTGTCTTTTTACTTTAATTCTTATTATGTAAAGCTGTTTTTTTTTTTCTTTTTTTTCCCCTTTTCTTTTGATATAAACTTTGCCCTTTGAACCCCCACCAGTCAGCCCAGTCACTAACTCACTGTAAACAAAGCTCCAGCTTTAGTGGCACCAGTGCTTTTGAAGATGACGCCTCCTAGTGGTAAAATTGTGACCCACTCACTGAATTTCCGGATGTCTAAGTTTGTTTTTTGACTTGTTTCTCTCACAGGAAGATGCAGCAACAACGCCTACGACGAAAAGCGTATGATTGCTTCATTTTTACTTTCTGTTGGACTTACAAAATGTAACCTTCAGGGCTGGAAAACCAAAGTATTTCAAATACCAAGCTGCTACAAGATACAACAGGATGAAGCATGAATAAGTAGTTCAGTCTGATCTGTGTTTGTATAGGTACAAATCCTGTACTGTAGTTTACATTAGTTTAGGATTATGTAACGTGAATTACTGGTTTTCAGTTAAGCTAAAGAGACACAAGAGGTTATACCAATGTGAAAGTCAGCACATACATTCTCATAAACAGGATTAGGAATGAAAGAGACTTTCTGAAACTGAACAGAACTTTTTTTTAGATTGATAAAGAGAAGATTGCAATTTTAACTGAAATTGCAATCAAACATATGACCAGAGTTATTATCAGACTACGTGACCTTTATTGACTCTTAGAATTCTAATCTCATTTTGACACAATAAACCTTATTGGCTCTCCTCTACACCAACAGCTACATGCACAGAGTTGAACCTCGGCTACTGTAATGATCTGGACTACTCAAGGTGCGTCTGTTTAAAGGCATTGATTCACATACATTTAAATGAAAGCTTGTTGTAACTTTGTAGGGCTTACAGTAAAACTCGGCTGTTCAAATGTTCTACAAACCATCTATTTAGAACCATCTTTCCAAACATCCTTGGTCATCGGAGTCGTGTTGATGCAGAGTCGGGAGCAGAGTACCTTCTGCTGAGCGTCATCCACGGGCTGCTCAATGGCGAGTGTTCCCCTGAGATCCGTCTCGTGGGCTGCTCGGTGCTGGCCTCACCCTGCCAGGACAACAAGATGATAAAACCATGCAGGAGAACATGTGAGGCCCTCAGGAAGGACTGCTTTCATGCATTTGAAGCCATTGAGATGGCCTGGCCTTACTTCCTGGATTGTGACCGCTTCTTTGCCAGTGCTGAGGAAGGATGCTTTGACCCGCTGGCAGGATTGAAAGGTAATTTGGACTATTGCAAACCAGACAATCTTTTAAAAAAGCATTGCATTTCTTTGTCCTTCCTCTAATTTCTGGTGTCCCATCTTCAGCCAGACAGGAAGTTGCATTGTCCAGTCTCTCTCCGGAGGAGCCGAGCACCATCATCCAGTTCACCTACACCTCTAATGCCCAGATGTACAGCTTACTGAAGAGAACAGCGGCCAAGTGCTCTCACATCTCTCACGTCTACAGCATCGGGCGCAGCAGTGAAGGCAGGGATCTGCTGGTTATTGAGTTCACCAGCAATCCAGGACAGCATGAATTACGTGAGTAGGAGTGGTGTAAAATGTTAATAGTAATGCTGTGGAAGTTTTGTGATATTAACGCTGTATTTCACATTAGTTGTTAGTTTCTGCCATCATTTATAAAAATATGAAGATAGCTAGATTTTTTTAATTGGGGGTGGGGTGATAACTAGAACCATCCCATATTTTCGTAACCAAGTTACGGCACTGCAGCTTTATTCTTCTTTGTCTATGTCCCTTAACTGCAGTGGAGCCCGAGATCAAGTTGGTGGGCAACATGCATGGGAACGAGGTGCTCGGACGCCAGCTGCTCATCTACTTAGCCCAGTACCTGTGTTCGGAGTATATTCTGGGAAACCAAAGAATTCAGACCATCATCAACAACACTCGCATCCATATTCTGGCCTCCATGAACCCAGATGGTTATGAGCTTGCTGCCTCAGAGGTAGAGGATAGCAATGACCCGGAGCTCTCCAACCAGGAAGTAAATATTGTTGACAGAAAAAAAGACAAGCCGCCATTATCCGCTCTCAGTCTAATGATTTATTCTCAGCTTTGGTGTGGAACTGGAAGATGGAGCACTCTGCTGAGGATTGCTATTGTAAAGGGGTTTTAACAATGCGTATTGTAGAGTTAATGAACAGCATTGATCAGCCTTAAGTGATGCTGTCAAAGATGCTCTAAGAAACTAGAGTGCTCGGGCTTCCACCTCCTGCCTGTCAGGTCTGTCTGCCTATCTACATACACAGACCCTCCCACTCCCAGACTAAATAATAAGCCAGTAAGTGCTGATAACATTGACAGAAATAAAAAAAAAAAAACAACTAAAAAGGTAAAAATACCTATTTTTGAGTCTGCCTGGCACAACATCTGGGAGTGGGATAACCACATGCTTCCAACATCTTCTGCATTATGCTGTGGACTGATCCTGTGCATGTTGATCATTTGATTTGGGGCAGTTTGAACTATAAATAACTGATATTTCTTCATCTTACTTGCATATTACTCACATCTATGTTCCAAACTTCCCACATTATGTCCAGCACACTACATTTTCTTAATCTAAAGTAATTCCTGTGAAGCTTGTATAACTGTCACATAATTTGCATGAATCACAGGAATTCTTTAGTTTAATATGCAAAATGTACATTTAGCCTTTTGTTCAAGTTTTTTATAGAACAAAGAAAAACTGTTGCTATAGTGGTGCATGTACGTCTTAAGCCAGCCCTCATTACAAACAGAAATGAGATGCTGTTGAATATTTGCATATGAAAACAGAGGTACAGAATAATGAGAGAAAAAAGAGTTGTGATTAGTATAAATAAGTATTTGTTTATTCTTCACACAGCCTGAACCCTTTTAGATAAGTTTTCTTAATATATTTCTTTAGTAGTCTTCAGTAATAGTTTTCCAGGCTTTTTGAAGGACTTTTAAACTTGTCCTCTAGATGTTGGTTTTCCTTTCTTTCTTTTATTTGTGAACTTTTCACACCACTTCATTAATGCTAAGTTGTAAATTCTGCAGAAGATTCAGACCTGTTTTCAGTCCAGTTCTTGTGTCATTTGTCATATTTCAGCCTTTTCTCCTCATTTCCATTTCTAACAAAGCAGTTGAAGGGCCACAGGTGTCAGGTATTGGTTGTATTTTTCTTTTTATCCCTTCCTCCTGTAGATAGCTTTGTAGGCTGTCTAACTCTTGTTTTTGTCTTCCACTCTTCCACGTTTTCAGGTAACACTTCTTTAAAAATCCCCTTACTGGTGAAAAATAAACTAATACGGGCCTATTAAACTGTTTTCTTTGACACATTGCAGCATATTTCATTAGAAAAAGACTACAAAGACCAGACTGACAATGTTCAAACAAACTTTATAACCTTTATATAGAACCAGGAGTATTTTTAGTCAAGAGCCTTTTAAAAGATTTTAGGAATGTCCACCACTTTGGATAAAAAAATGTGGGGTTGCTTTCAGCTTTAGCTCAGCATGTGTGACAATATGCATGCACATTTTATTTTATGCAGCATTGCCATCTAAACTTTCTTTTTATTGTGTGGAATAAACCTGCATGGTTTACCTCTATGGTTGATAAATAATGATTTCTTCCTCCACATGACGGATACATGGTATTGTCTACATGTTAACAATAGAATTAACAAATAGTCTTCACATGTTCTTTAAAGATCCTGACTAATATTCTCTGTTCAAGATTTTCTTAAAATAATTACTGCTTATACTAATGTACACACATCATCATCATTGTTTTGCTTAAACAACTGGTTTCCACATTTTCACTCCTTTAGTTTTGTCCCCTTACATGTTTAAGGGTCACTTGTTGAATGGTTGGACCAGTGGTCGGGCCAATGCCCAGAATATTGACCTGAACCGCAACTTTCCTGACCTCACATCTGTCTTCTACCGGAACCGACGCAGCAGGCACTATCGCATTGACCACATCCCAATCCCTGATGCCTACTGGTTTGGGAAGGTAAGGTGCGATTAACATGTATGGAAAATAATCTGTAGCAGATTTCATCCAGTTTGGGTCTAAAAGAAAAAAATGCCCATGTAGGTGGCACCAGAGACCTACGCAGTGATGAAGTGGATCAGATCGCTGCCTTTTGTTCAGTCTGCCAGCCTCCATGGAGGGGAGCTTGTGGTCTCATACCCCTTCGACTTCTCCCGACATCCACATGAGGAGAAAATGTTTTCACCCACTCCAGACGAACAGGTATGAATTTGTGGCTGAACTTGGAAGTCGGAAAGCAGCAAAATGGACACTTTCTCAATCTTCCATCTCTCAGGTTTTCAAGCAGCTGGCTCGTACCTATGCTGATGCTCATGCAACCATGTCAAACAATGACACAGACAGGTGTGGGGCCTCGTTTTATCGGACCAGGGGCATCATTAACGGGGCACTGTGGTACAGTTTTGCTGGTGGTGAGATACTTTTACAGCCCATTGGAAAACCATTTATTCAGTTGTTTGTTTCCCTCTCGAGATAGCTGTGCATCTTCTTTATCTGCAGGTATGTCCGATTTCAATTACTTGCACACTAACTGTCTGGAGATCACAGTGGAGCTCGGTTGTGACAAATTTCCATCAGAGGCTGAGCTTTACCCAGAATGGAAGAGAAATAAGGAGGCGTTGCTCGGTTTTCTTGAGTCTGTAAGTCTCTGCACAAGGAGTCTGGGTTTAATTCACATAAATAATTTATCTGTTTTTGTAGAAGATTAAAAAGTAGATGACAAACAGTTGCTTCACTTTCGTGAATGATGGTGGCACATCGACTTTGTCTGCTCTCAAACTGCTTAGTGAGGGAAATCTTTCTCATTGTGCTTGCTTATTTTTTAAACAGGTCCACAGAGGAATTAAAGGAGTAGTTAAGGATACAGATGGGAATGCTATAAAAGATGCAGCTGTCTCCGTCAGGGGAATTAGGAAAGATGTCACTACAGGTGTGTATAATGCATGGATGCTTTTTTTCTATATAGTTTTGTGTCATTGTGGAGCATCAGGAATGTATCTACTTGACTCATTTTGAAGCTTTTTGCTTATTTTACTTGGATAGTTGAGATGTTGCTAATTTTCTCCAGCTCATTCTCTTTCTTGTGCATCTCCTTTCTTTGCTTTCAGCTGAGGATGGAGACTACTGGAGGTTGCTCAACCCTGGCACTCACATCCTCACAGCTACAGCCAAAGGCTACTCCAGAGTCAGTAAGAGGGTTTACCTGCCTCACAACATGAGGAAGGCCGGAAGAGTTGACTTTGTCTTGGAAAAGGTTTGGATCTTTCTATTCATAGCCCTACTTTGGAGGCCTTAGTTTGAAATCTACATCTCTTTTTAAATGTTTTCATACTCTCATTTTTCTAATTGATAGGACATCATATATTCAGATAATGCAGAGCAAATTTAAAGTATAAGACGCTTGGAGAGGTCGGGGACAACTTGGGAGCCCTATGAACCATCTGCCATGAGTTTTTACATCAAAATGAATTTCTAGAAGCAGCTATCTGAAAAGGAGCTCCTTCAATCTTGATTAAAGTCACGATAAAACTCATTAAGAAACATTTAACTGAATAGTTTGTGTATTGCTCAACATAAATACAGCATAAATAAATAAATCACTGAAATTCTATTACTATGACTGGAAATATAACTTCCTTCTTTTTTCTTCTTTCACTCCCATCCCACGTCCAGGTTCCTGTAGAGCCTGATATTGATGACCACCTCTTCCCCACGATAGATTCCTGGGATCGATTTGACCCCTACAACCAGTTTGAGCACTATAGTGAGCCAGATGCTACTGGTATAGAGCGGCAGGAGAAACCATGGTGGTGGAACTACTTTTCCCAGTCTGGCTTCTCACCTCCGAACTGGTTGCTGCGAAATGTATAAATGCATTTGAAGGGGACATAAAGTTCCTGAGCTACCTGCACAAAGAGACGGGTGATGAACGGACCCACGTCCGGTCACACGTGTGCTTTTGGACTTTGTAATGAGAGCTGTGATACTGAAAATCTTCAACAGAAAATACCAGATGGCAAAAATGCTTCAGGCCCATGCTCTGCAGCTGCATTTAACTTTGATCATTACATTTGATCACTGGGAAATAAATTGGATATGAAAACCATTAATCTGACCACAGTAAAAACTAGATCCGTGCATATTGTTTGATATGCTATAAAGATGATGGCAGCTGTATCAGAGATATTTATGTCCTCAGAAAAAAAATAATTTGCTGTAATATTTTTTATTTTCAGTTTTGTAGCTGTAAGACAACAGTTACACAGTTTAAACCTTTTGTATAAGTATAAACAAACGGAGCTCCACAGTTTAAAGCTTGCGTTGGTGGTAAGTGCCTTCATACAACAGCTGACTCTTTCAGAAGTCAAAATTGCTGCATTGTTTGCTTTTCAGTTATGAATAAACAAACTGAATTGATATGTTCAGCATGTTTATGTGTCACAAAAATGGATTAACAACAAATATGCTCCAAGCAGCTGATGAACTTTCAACACTAGAGGGCAGCATAGAATAAGTAATGAGAGACTGACGGTCTAAAGATGAGACATTGTAGAGAAAATGTTTCTACTTGAGGGTTTGATTCTGGACAGTATGTATTTTTTCATATCTTATCAGTTTTTTAAGTGATTTACAAAAAACAACAACAACAAAAACTAAAAAATGATTATCCGTATCTTTGAGTTACTACATCCTGGCTTGTTTTGCATATTCGTCTTTAATGGTGCTGCATTAACTCTGTGGCTTCACAGCAAGAAGGTTGCCGGTTCGAACCTCGGTTGGGGCAGGGGTCGAACCGGGAATGTTTCTGTGTGGAGTTTGCATGTTCTCCCCGTGTTAGCGTGGGTTCTCTCCAGGTAACCCGGCTTCCTCCCACAGTCCAAAGACATGCACCAAACAAACAAACTCCGGCAAAAACATAATAATAGAGGTAATAACGTCATGCTCACACACATACCTTAACCGACCAGCTACAATGAGACTTAATGACCTTCTAACTTCTGTATTGCTATTGAATTAGAGACTTAGAATTAGAGACTAGAGAGAATTACTTGATGATAAAGTTTGACATTAAATAAATATCAAAGTATTGCATTGTCTATAATTACAATAAAAAGCTGTGTAAACCTATCAAAAATTTAGATAAAGTTTAGTTATTCAAACTTTACAACAGTATAATTTGCTTTTCTTTGGAAAGTGGAAGTCCTGATGGATGCTGCAGAGGCTTGTTTGGATGTGTGTTAATCAATCAATCAATCAAACAATCAGTCAGTCAGTCAGTCAGTCAAATTATCATTATATATAATAATGATAATAATAACAATAGTAATGATAATAATGATAATATTAATGCTTTATATCTAAAACACCTTTAATACAACAAAAAATGTAGTGCAAAGTGCTTTACAGTAAAAATGCTAAAAAGCACAATTTACCCTGTGAATTCCTCAGATCATCAACTCACTAATGTAAAACACGAAACTCATACTTACTAATAATAGAATAACAATAATAAGACATAAAATTATGTCTCAAGGCATTGCTTTCACCTAGAATGTATTTCATACACAGTATAAACACTATCCTGTCAATATCAAAAGCATATGTTGTTCATTTTTAACTATTAATGACATCAGGAGACTAATAACAACACATATTTACTAATCTGTAAACCAGATCAGTAAGAAGACCCTTGGCTTATTGCCAACATTTAACCCACATAGTTCTGAGGCAACTCGGCTCATGCTGGGGAACCTCAGAGCTTACTGGTGTAAACTGGTTCAACAAAACAGGTTCCTTGAGAGATTAAGAGTTTAATTTGTGCCTTTGTGATTGATTATTATGATAACACCAATCTGTTCCAATCAGAACTTAAAAATAGATCAGCCATGCTGGTGGCGTTGTTTGTGTTTAATAATATTTGGCTATGATGTGGCAATGATCTTAACTGATTCCTGTTTCCCTCTCAGTGTGAGTTGGACTGAAAAAGTTTTCTTCCTCATCTTTTCTGAATGGAACTAAAACCAGGATAACTCCATCCAAGAGCTTAGAAAATGTAACTGGTTGTGTCTTTTACAACACACTGAAAAAACCACTGACTTGTTGTACAGTTAGAGTGCACACAATGCATGTGTAAAACTAAGATGCATTCTCCAGCACACTCCACAAAGCTTGACTTGATAACTTTTGACACTAAATATGGTCTCATCTCTGTAAACAAGTGTTTAGAAAGGGCTGTTCAAAAGGTATCATGTTAAAAGTAAGGTTTTACTTGGTTCAATATAATACTCTTATGCATATAAATGCACCCATTAGTGTGGACATGCCACACTTTCACCAGGAGGTGAAAGAATCAGCATGTTTGCAAACTCAGGAGATGGATTGTAACAGCTGTAATTAAGCTGCATCGCCCCTAGTTATGTCTACCTAAAGGTTTCTGAATTAAACATATATGCAGTGTCAATAGTATTTATAAAAATGGAACAAGCCATTGATTACCTTCTGTTGAATCTTTTTCAATTGGATCAGTTTTAACTAAATGTAACTTTAAATCAGTCATATTCATTTTCACAAGCTAAAGACGATGATGTCGGAACATAAAATGTATGCAGCATGTCTTTATTTCCATTATCAGTGAGCTCTGTATATATTACAGTTAGAACAACATAAACACTCTGCATTTGTAGCTTTTGTGTGAAAAGGCTAGTTTTGCAAGATGCTTTAATCATCTCTTTCCAAAGCTATGCGTTCCCAGATGTCTTCGCCTTATGTTCCTGGAGTGAGTTTCCATCTGGCAGACTAAGTTTTCTCTCTCTCTTTCTGTCTCTGTTTTTCAGGCCTCCGCAGTACTCCATGTAGTCACTTTCACTCCGCCTGCGTCGGTTTCTCAAACATAACACTTTTTAACACACTGCATATATAATGCAAATTCTAAACCACTTTGCTCTGAACCACCCCCCTCTGTCTTTCTCTTTTCCTCTCCCTCCTTTTTTCTCCCTGTTCATCTCTGTGTCAGTCTGTCGTTCATTCCTGCAGCTATGTAACTGCTATGCCCCAGGAGTAGAGGCCTGCTCAATGTGGCAGAGATGATTTGTTTGCTTTGCAATTATTTTCCATCAGTGGAGACAAATGGATTCATACTGCATAGAAAAACCCACAAAGATGGGGCCAAAGTGATGGATGCAGTGAAACAAACTAATATGTACAGCCCAAAGACAAAGATAGAAATACGACATATAGAGCACCTTGAGTAAAGAATGAATAACTTGCAAATGTAAGATCATTGTGGTATCGCAGGTAAAAAGGAAGTTCTTGTTTGTAAAATAGCAGCTTGTATTTACCGGTAGGCTAGTATTTCTACTTGCCATCAACTTTTATGTGGAACATTGAATGTGCAAAGTAAGATCAATTTTACCTGTCTGCCATAAAATGGGAAATAGCTTTGGCATATAGATAGATAGAAGATCAATTTTACAGGATAAGCATTTCTCCCGAACTGTTTTGGTTTTAATATTGAATTTTTTCTACCAGGATACATTTGAATTTTTATCGTGGCTGATTTTTAACTAGACCTTCTTTAGCTGTGGTTGGTCATTAATAAAACCAGTATTAGTAGGAGGGTTGTTTCTTAGCTCTCTTTCTCACAAATAATCCACAGTGCGTCCACTGACCAGAGTTATTCCTAAAATTGTGGTTCCATATATAGATAGACAGCAAGCAACTGGCCTCCTCATTTAATCCGTGCAAAGGACATTGACAACGAGCCTACATATTTTTTTGTCTCTGAACTTTCAAACTATCCACAGTTAAGGAGATTAACCTTTTCCTCTTGGCTCACGTCGTCTTGATTTTTATTTTCTCCTGCCTTCGGTCTTTCTTTCTTCTGTCTAACCTTATGTCCCCTTTTGCATTGTCTCGGTTGACTATCCCTTGTCCTGTCTCCCCCTCCTCTTCTTGCATCGCCTTTGCCCTCCCTTTCCTCCTTTTTATAGAAGGGCAGGTTCAGGGGTCACCAATTACTCTGAGAGGGCTGAGAAAGTTGTATGGGTTCTGCTCTCGGGGCTGCCATGTTGGATTATCATCAGTGAGATTGCAGGTACACAGCAGCCACTGGATGCTGGCACAACCACCACAACCTCAGCCTCAGCACAAGGCTCTATAGACACGGTTAGGTTCAAACTCTCCTCATGCCTGAGCGGATGGCTGGCTCCTAATCTGTCTCCTTCTCTTACTGACCTGCTGGGCAGAACTAATATCTATGTCTAGACTTCCTGTGAACTTCTCTACATATATATCTGCAGATTGTGAGCAGATTGTGTAATCTGTTTGTGAGTGTAGACATGTATTATGTACTGCTCAGTGCCATACATAGTTTTTGATATGCCTGTAATAAATCACAATGATTAGATAATGGCCGAAGATAAGGCCTTTGCTTCAAAGGTAAAGTGATTTTCTTATCTGCAGATGTGGCAAACCCAGGTACCAGAAAGTAGAAGTCCCGCCATGTTTTTGGATCTACCTGTGCATGTAGAACAGGTGTTTTTACTAACAGGTTTGTTTACCTGGGAGATGCCCTGAGCTCATTAAATTCAGTTGGTTTGAGGACTGGCCTCACATTAATTTAATGAAACTGGTGTGTTTCCAAAGCTACACTCTTAAGACTTAGAACTTTTTACTCTGACAATATAACTTATTGTTTGCTTCATGTCTTAGTTATAGATGGCTTTTCAATAAAAAGTTGAATAAATAAGGATAATAAACCCAACTGTTTTCATATTAAGTGTATGATATTTAAAGATTGTGTCTAAGTTTTAAAACGGTCACTTAGAAAACATGGAAAGAGGACAAACAGATATTTCCTTAACCTCCTCCCTTTCCAGCCACTGGTGCCAAAGCACTGTTATAATGGCACATACCCAGTATTGTGTAACTGCTCCACAAATTGTCCAACACACTCATCGGGTTTTGTGCCACCGAGTACTGGCTCTGTTAAAACCCTGAAGTTTAGACAGTGGTGTTATTTATTCATTTAATAAAAATAATATGCCAGTTTCCTCTAAAAAGCGGATCATATGCCAAAATAAGCCTTACACCTGCTGTGTGTACCTATGCTAATATGACAACGCAGTTGAGGCTTCCACCAGAGGAAAAGAGGTAGCGTTAAATGATCAGACACTGGTAATGTCAGCAGTTATGATACAGTTTTACAGGGTGAGCCCAGTCCTGTTTGTATTCAGGCCCACATTTTACAGTACTGTTCCCGTTAGCAATGACTTGTGTTTGGTGGTAAGGTTACAAGTTACTGACATTTCCTAAATGCATCATATTCAGGCTTTTGGTTCTTGTGAATTAAAAAACAAACAAAACTTTCAGCCAAAGTATGAGAACCACTCTTACATATTCTCTCCAAAATGGGTTATTACCTGTTCAGCAAACAGTAAACACATGGACACACACATAGAGAGATGAACGGGTTTGTTAGTGTGGTGTGATGATGAGTGAAGATATCCAGACCTCTCCTTCCTTTCTGTCTGCCCGTGCTCACAAGGCAGCTCTTAGCATTGTGGACTTAACATTATGTTCATCCCACCTACTTTGGTCACCTTGGTGCTACATTGCAAAGAAAGAAAAACAAAAAAGCTTAATTTTTGCAAACCTCGTCAGAATAGAGTTCGTGGCTCACGCAGAGGCCCTGCCCAGTGCTCTTTAAGCCGGGGCCAACAGAAGCTGTGCAGCCAGTTGGAGTTGAAACGCTTGTGAATAGGGTCCCAGAGTCTGATTTGGTGCACTCAGCCAAACCCTCAGTAATTGCAAAAACAGCACTTGGTCCACTAATAATGGGTGCGTGTCATCTCCAATCCTCAGTCTGCCTGTCTGTCCACGTCACAGAGGCAGCAATTACAGACTCTGACCTTACACTGAACGTGCGTAAGGGCAGAGAAACAACAGTAGACTGTGTGTATGTGTGTGAGGAGGCGACAGGTTACAGGGTGCATGAAACACTGAAAGAAGCTGTGTTTGAGGACACCAGATACCAGCAAAGGAGGGCTTCAACTTTGGGATAAAGTGTTCATAGGCTTAAACTTCAAAGCACTTTCTTATTAGGCAATAAAATATAAACTATGGGATGATAATGACAGTTTTCAGCATTTTATAATAAACAGCTTCAGCATCTTAGAATCTGAAACATTCGCTGAAACATCCAGATGGCTTTGAAACTAACAAAGCCATTCTCCTGAAGTTACTTTTTATTTTAAATTAGTATCTTTTTCCATTTCTATGTAAGTGTTCTAACTAAGATCTTGTGTGAGCAGGACAGAGAGTCTCTGAGTCACTTCCTTTACTAAACACTCTCATGGCTACCCATCCATGACTCCTACAATGGCCATCATGAGGATTAACTAAAACATTGACTGATTTTCCTGTTAAGCTGCTATTGTTTTATTTGATTTTTCCCACAGAAGCATGACGAACTGGTGTCGTGGCAGACAATGGAACAGAGTCGAGGTCTGACCCCAAAACTAATTTACCAGCTTACTCTCTTTTAACAAGTGCCAGTTTCACCAGCACTCAGTTTGTTTATCCCTCGTTCTTTTCTTTATTTGTTGTGATTTTCCTCATTGTCGGGCACAGGGCTATAAAAGGTGGTTTTGAAGAGAAGATTTAAAAAAACTTCCTGGGTTTTTTCCATTGCCTTTCATCTGATATCATTTTTTGCCAGACTTTGGGAAGTTTATGATTGTGCCCTGTCTGCAAAACCATTTCCGTGAATCATTGTTGCAGTATTAATATTATGCCATTTGCTTATGAATCAAATGATTGTTTATGTGTATTTTTCATAATCTTGCATTTCATCACTTATGATTTGTTAAGGCAGAATCTGCTTTTGATTTGGGTGGGAAGCTGTGGTTGCCATAGAGCAGTACAACCGCACTCAGTGTCTGGTTTCTGAGGGGTCAGAGGCTGGGGCAAAGTAGCCGTAAGCAGCAACAATATGTGTGAAATTCGACACAACTCTGCACCATTTGTGTGTGATTATGTTGATTTCCTCGGGCAACATCTGTCGGCAGGTTCTCACACAGAGATAGCTGCACAAAACGTGGATCTATGATGAGTGGAAAAGCTAATGTACATGATTCGAATGTGATACTTTTATAATGCACATTTAACTCAGCATGTATTTTCTTACTCATGCTTGTATTGTTCTTTTTACTTTTTTTCTTTTTAATGGGTCTTGCAGCTAGAACTGCTGCTTAATGACACATTTGTACCATGTTTTGTTCAGTAAATTACAGGACGTGTAAAACCAACGACCACACATGAAATGTAAATTTTCTCTCTTTTGTTGATGTTGATATATGACGTTACAAAAAAATCAGTATTAAGTCTTGACATGGAACTTGCCACATCGCTTGCTCACTTGACCCTCGATGGATCATGAGAATATGCCTATCCTCACTGCATGTGATGTAATGTAGGGGTCTGCCGTGACTTTGGACCCTTCGTTATTTCCCGTTGATCACAGCAGGCCTTTACCAAAAGCTCTTACTGCAGATGCCATGCAGGATACTTGTGTTCTTACAATCCTGAGCCACTGGACAACCAATTTCCTGTTGTCCTGCTCTGAAGGCTAAGCAGGCTTGATGGCAGATTCCATGGGAATGCGAGAAGTGAGGTCCTTGTTCACACCAGAGTACTCCAAGTTGCTCGGTTTGATTTAGGAGGAAGGTCTGAAAAATTTCTCAACTTCTTTTGTTTGGATGCACTTTATGTAAGCAGAACCAAACAGCTTAGACAATGCCATGTAGTTACAACAGCTGTTCACTAGGGGTGGTATAACCTGAAACAACTACTGACCAGGAAGAGAAAAAATAATAAAACAAAATTAAGTAAACAATGGAGTACAATACATTTATATGGGCTTGACATTTTACTTTCACATCAGGGTTTAAACCAAATTCCAGAATAATCTGTCTCGTATAAGGAGCAGTATCCAGTATGTTGCCATACGACACACAGCACAATGCGTCCTCTCTTCGGTTCACTGGATGTTCATTTGCTTTTAAACTCTTGAGCAAACTTCACCAGGGTCACTTGCAAGTGAACCAAGACCCCTGCTTTTCCAAGCAGTTTGCATTTTTGGTCCACAGCAAAGTCTGAATGAGCGCTAACCCTTCTCCAAACAAACTGTGCTGTGTGTGTTGGTGACCCAGAGTTTGTTTAAAGCAGACCAGACACAGACAGGGCCAGTGTAAATGTGTCTTAATTCTCAGTCCCATCTTGCAACACAAAACACTGACATGAACACAGCTGTGCAGCTTCACCCATGCTGTCCTGTAGCATCTGGATACTCAGCGTATGCCTTCTTCTCTGGTGAAATTGTGGTACATTCAAACACCCATTGTGTTTCAGTCTAAAGTTTAGAAAATGATTTTACTTTCCATAGTGAGCTTTACTATCTAGGCTAATAATCTAATTGTCTAACATCAGAACATGTGTCATTCTTCTGGTTATTACGGCATCAAAAAACGGCAAAATGTCCAGAGGATGGATCAGAATGTGGCAACACAGCAGATGCACCAGGAGCCTCAACCTCAGGCTGTGGAGGCAACACCAACAGATTAAGATCCACCAATCTTCTCACAACCAGATCCTTAAGCTCCTTTTAACATGTTGCTTGGCATGGGAGATAGAAAAGTGTGCTGCAATCTGAGCCAAGTTACCTTTGCAGCTTGGGAGACTCACAAGAATATTTGTGTGAAGTTGAACCAGAGAATGCCAACAAAGCAGCAGCACTAAGCCGGTGGGCAGAGATTTACTGGAGTCCAAATCAAAAAGCCGGTGAGAGCCAATACGGGCAGGTTTTGTCAGTGAATTTTATTTAGAAAAATTGTCCATGTAGTTCCACTATGTAACACTGGAACCGTCCTCACAGTGTAGCCCTGCAGCCAGACTCAGGGGAATTGTGTGAAAATACTGTATAATGTTAGATATGTTGCGCCTCTTTTGAATGTTACAGGTTACAGCTGCTGAGAATACTTTTGAAAATGATCCACGTAAAAGTATTTTCTTTACTCGGAGAGACTGAGACCTTTTGGGTGTTCTGCAAAAGTCAATTTCGACAGGCAGGAAAACAATGTAGAAAGCAAAGGAGGCAAATACTGGTAATAGTAATATTGGTACATTCCTGATAATAGTGGTATAATAATAGATAATAATAATGCAAGAAGGTTGCTTGTTTGAACCTCACCTGGGGGAAGAGTTAAAAAATTACCTTGTATGGAATTTGTACTCTCCAGGTACTCACTCTGGCTTTATACATCCATCCAAGGGCAGGCATGTTAGATTAATTGGTCAAAGTGTTTCTCAAAGTGTGGTCCCCGGACCACAAGTGGTCCGTGAGCGCCCCCTGGTGGTCCGCAAGGTGAACAACATGACAATCTGAATCTATATGAATTAACTGAAAA
>JBAMHV010000004.1:22226477-22240221 GCA_037177535.1 Pseudomugil gertrudae | reverse complement strand
ATCCTGAAGAGCAGGTTCTGTTGTTTGGATCAGACGGGAGGAGCACTGCTGTACAGGCCGGAAAAAGTAGCTCAGATGTCATGTCACCTGCTGCATAACATCGCCAAGCAAGATGGGCTAGAACACACGCTAAATCCTCATTTAAATAGGCGTGTCTCCGACACCTTGCACCTGCAGTCCCTTGCGTGAGCAATCTTAGTAAATCGCGTAGTAACCACATTCCCACCCCACACACTAAATTCTAGATCCCACATGCTAATTAGTACACGCAAATTGAGATCTTAGTAGATTTGGCCCCAGGTGTTGCAACTGAACCTGAAAACATTTAATTAGAAAACAATGTTTTCATCTGTTCATGTCATTTATTTGCTTTAGTGGCTTGTATCACTTTATATATTAAAAAAATGCAGATTTTTTTCATCACTGAGCTCAGACAAAAGGCATAGCTCTTGTCAGATGCCAATAAAACATTGAACTTTTTGCTCCTATGTGTGAAAAAACCTTAAAGGATAAGCAATGAGATAGAGATGTGGTAAGAAATGTTATACTCTTCTATGGACCCAACACACAACAACATGCACAAGTATACATTCAACATGTGTTTTTGTTTTATCTTGTATGTGTGATGGCCTCCAGTTCATTTCTGTATGTGAACCAGATGAGCTCATTACAGCCTCATTCATTAGAGCCATCATTTAGGTTCAGATCTGCCCTCTGTCCAGCTCACTGCTACGTCCAAGACCTCTGTCCATCACAGACACACCCTCATTAACACAGATCAAGCACATAGGGTGCCATTTATTTCCTTGCTTTTACTTTCTCCTGATGCTCTTTGAAAATATCAGCACTAAAAGTGGCCCACTTTTAATTTACCACCAAAAAAAAAAAAAATTAAATAAAGTTTGGCAGGTCTTTCCTTCCAGAGTAACCATATAATCAATCATAACCTGAGCGAACAAATTCATCAGCTTGGATCCATTTTGCTGTAGTTAGAGATCAAAAGGTTGCCAGTTGACTATAGGAAGTCCAGGTACTAACCCAGACTAATTTATCTAACATGGGAGAGATTTAGCCCCCTGAGGAGATGGGGACATGGTTTTTCTCCATCACATTGAATATCCTCGATGGGGCTCGAGGGCACTTAGTCTTGCCGCAGCATATCCTGTACACCGTTTAACATTCCATTGATCAGATTAATTGCAGTTGATTGTGTCCTGTGTGAGGAAGCCTGTGAAAGTACACATTTAACTGCCATCATTTATAAGACGCATGGAGTATGACTTGCTTTCTTCTTTTCTGGCCATAGTTATTGATTAAAAAATATATATGGGAGTGTTTTCTTGATGTTGTTGCTTAATAAATAAATTGGGCTTTTTTCTTTGATTTATCTTTCTTTAATAACTCATAATTTAATCTCACATTGGATTGGCAAAACTGGTGTGAACACACACATGAACACACAAACAGCCTTTTTTTTGGCAATTATGAATAATTGTGACTTGAAATTTGTGTGAGCCTTGACTTTCCTGGTTCTCCTCACTGCTCGAGGGGGCAGTCACCTCTGCCTTACCGGTTTTAAATGTGTGTGTACTCTCACTTGTGCGCACACATTTTGCACGTTCAGTGAAAGGGCAACATTCAGGAAGTAGCAGCGCTTTGAAGGCAGCAATTCATGTTTCCAAGTGTGGAGCACTTATTGGAGGTCAGACTAAGGGTCTATTAGGACTCTCATATTCATTACGAAGGGGTGAGAGGCGAGAGATCTAGGGAACAACAATACCCCCTAGTTACAATGACCTCTGGACTCAGGATGTTTTTCTGTTGGTTTTTACTTAACTCAGAAGGCCTTGGAAAAGTCTGTAGTGATCACAGGCTACAGTTTTGATTTTTTGCTAGTTGAGGTCCTCATTGTTCAACACAACCCAAAATTCCTAAACATTAAAGTGTAACCCAGGAGGAGCTATTACTATGCATATTCATCACTCCAGTATGTTTTCAGGTTGTGATTTCTGTATGAAACCAATAATGGAGGTAGACTTAGTGTTTTAGAGACAGAAAAGCCTTAGGCAACAACAAGGAACATTTGAAAGACGGTGGTGAAAATCATAGTGATGATTATTGTCCAGACATGGAGGGAAAGGCTATTTTAATTCATTGCCTGAGGATTAATGCCAGTGAGTATTTCCTTTTGTGTGCTTTGTGTAATGTGAATGTCTCTACTGTGCAGTGAAATATTTATGGGGCCTTTTTTGTCTCCTCTACATGCTTGTGAACATGCCAAAATATACAATGCTCAAATGACCATAGAATCTAAACTACATACAGCAGATCAAACACACACCTTCCGAAACCCTTTAGGGATGACACGCAACACCACAGACCAAAAACACACATCCTCACTGATGTGGTATCACATCTAAACCCTTGTCATGCACACTACCTGGCGTGTGTGTGCTCCTGTGTGTTCAGGAGGCCCGTCAGTTTAGACTAAGGTGATCAGCCCATTCCAACTTGGCTCAGGCCCCATGGGAGTGTCCGAGTGTCCCACTGTCCCAGAGTGGGAAAGCAGAGTGTTGGATGGGGTATCCCGTAGCGCCTGCTTGGCTCCTGGGCAGCAGACGGCTAAATCAGTCACAGATTGGATTATGAACAGCGAGTTATGATTATATCTTCTTAAATTACACACACAGGAAAACACAAGCAGTTGTGAATGTGTCAAAGATATTTATTATGACTTCCATTACCACATAGACATAACATGCACACCAGCATCCGTCGTTACTTCTTGATATGTTTACATTTTTTCCACTTTTGTAAAAAAAAAAGTGCCTTTCACTGCTGCTTTATGGAAATGTTCAGTCTTCAGCCTTTCCATTTCTCTGTCTCCCTTTTTTGCTTCCTTTCTTCTTAACCCTCAGGTCATAGACTCAGTTTCAAAGTGTTGATCCTCATCTGAAATCTATTGCAATCAGTGCAGTGCTGGACATAAAATACAAGCCCATGAGATCTGATATGTGTATGCATGAGTGTATCCTGTTGTATTCTGTTCAACTGGCTTTTTGTAACAGTTTTTGTACAAAAAAATCAATGAAAAATTTAGTAGAGCAGTGGTGAGACATGTGTGGTAATACTTTTTTGTTGTTTTGTTTAAACACAGTTGTGCCTTCAGTGTTTATATTGAAGATGCCCCACTTTGTTTTACATAATAGCATATGTGCTACAGTCACCATATTATATCAACAAGCATTAGTTTGGGATGATTCCTAACTTCAGATGGAGTCTATTGTCATTCTTTTTTACTTTATTTTAGTTTCATTTTCTATACAAAGCATTAAAATATGTTAAAACAGTTCTCAGTGCATTAAAGCAGTTATATGCATTAAACTCCCAGTTTTTATGCAGTACGGGGTACATGCAGATGGAAGCATTTCAGTTAGATGCATTTTTGCATAATTTGCACAGATAGGGCAAATGAAAGATCATAAAGATTTACCATTACTCATAACATTTCAAAGCAAACACGCAAACACCCTCCAAGCAGCTCATTTCCACCCATCTAGTGATTTTCAGCCAGTTGGGTCTATATTTTTTATATGTATACACTATTAGATTTCCACATTCACTAATAATTAATTGACAGTTTCTTGGTTATATTGTGGTGTTTGTTGCATGTTTATATTTTAAATTGCTCTCTTGCAGTGATGAACATTTCAATGACCCCCATTTTTTCCTGTTCTGGATTGTAATATTTTGAATTTAGCCAGGATCCAGATCTGTCTTTGAAATGTTATAAAACCTGTTAGGAAAATCTCATTATTTTTTGGCTAAACATCCCATCTATTTGTTATGGAGTTATATGTATATATACTGAAAATGGCTCTATCTCATGATGATAAAGAAATCTTTCAAAAAAATTCCTGGATCCAAATGTTCATATGCCCTGAAATAAAATGGAATCTAAGTTAAATCAAGACCCATTCTCAGAAAAACAATTAATGAAAATCTACCCAGTAGTTTTTGTGTAAAGCTTGTAACAAACAAACAGATAAATGCCAGCAAACACATAAACTCCTAGGTTGAGATAATTGCAGAATTACTTGCATATCAAAACAACTTTCACTAACTTTCAGAATTTATTACAGAATTTCTGAACAAGTGTGCAAGTATTTCATGTTTTTTATTGATGAATGAATTACACTTACGCATAACATATTACACACACACACATCAGGATTTTAGCTGTGCAGTTATACACATGGTGTGTTTGATTTTTTTCTGTTTCTTGGTTTGGTTGTTTTATGTTTTCTTATTTAACATAAATTACTTTATACGTTTCTTTACAAATTTCCCCAAAGTATGAATTGAATTCAAACATGTTCTTTGACTTTAAATACAGGTTAAAGACCTTCCTGAAACTCAAGAAGTAAAAGTCAAAATAAAAGAGGCATTGTTGGCTGGATTATTTCCCAGCAGGGCTATTTCAACTGTCATCAACTTCTGTAAGAAGTTTCTCAGTCATTATACAGATTATAGTAATTTATGCCTCCATATTGTGTGTTTGTGTGTTTTTAATGTGGCTTTAGCCGATGGGTATGGTGTTATTTTTGTGTGGAGAGCTCTGATCCCCCGTACAGGGTTTTGAGAATCCATCGTGATCACAGGCCACTGATAAGGTGACTGCAGTTGTTGTCTTTCATCACCCTGGATGAAACATTCCTGTCTAATAATTTGGATCAGCCTCACAGGCTGTTAACACAGGTACGATGAAGGAATACAGATCAATGTTACCTTTGGCTTCACAAGCAGAAAAAGTATTTCTCTATCAAGTTTACATTTTTCAGATGAGGCATAACAGGAAAATGTCTTAGTACCTAAACCTTTGTTAAAAGATAATCTTAAAACCATGTTCTTACAGTTTCTTTCACCAACAGCGGTCCTGAATGTTGAGTGGTCTGGTATTTCTGAAAATGCGGCCAGTTGTTCTTTGTTTTTGTTTGTGGCCACTTGGCTTGTTTGCCATCCTAGTTACAAAAAAGGCAAGCCAGTTCTATACATTGTTAACAACATTTAATCAAAGCTCAATCAAACTCACTACCCTTTTCTCGTCCCTCGCCGGAGGTAAAGTATGTCTGTCGGAGAGCCTCTTGTCTCTATCTGCTGACAGATGACCAAAGAGAGGCTTCTGTATGGGCTTATCTTCATCTAACCCTCCTGTCAAATCAACCTGCACATGAAAGAGGGACGAGAAACGCCCTTAACTAAACTGTGCAATACTTTGTAGAGTATAGCAGCCAGATGATAATGGTAACCAAGTGCTTTAACTTTAAAATATTAGGTTGCAGATGCTTCAGTGAAATGTCTAAAAGATGTTTGCCTTTTTTTTTTCTCTCACATGCGGACCTTTGTTCGTGACCAATGTTTTTTTTTTCCTTTTTATTTTCAGCTAATTCGCTTGAGCACAAACAATAATTGCACTTGTTTCAGCTTAGATAGTATTACCCATATGGGACAAGTCAGCCTTGTAGCTCAAGTTCCTAGTCCATATGCTGACCACTCCAAGTATCAATCACTGCATCTAAATAACTTAAAAGAGCCATATTGATTACCGATACAGCATCATAATTCATGACATGGATACATATTTTCACTTGCTTCATTATACCCAGACACACATCGTCTTGCACATGTTATACCACATGAAATCATACCAATAAATCTTGAAGACAGCTTTTGTAGGACAAAGGAATATGTAGATGAAGTCACTTTTGGCTGTTCTACTTTATAAATGATAAGAGTCAGAGAATCAATGAAGAAATGTAATAAAATAAGCTTAGTAAATAAATAGGGGGATTATTTTGGCACAGTGTAGTTAAAATGACTGGCTAGCATCAGCTCCAACTTCATATTTTCTACAAAGTGATGAGTTTGTATCTTCTGTCCAACCCCCCAGAAATGCTCTGTAATGGGACACATGTTCCTCTCCTGCTTGACCAGAGGGCATACATGGAAACACTGCAGCAATAAAAGCATTTCAGCCTTGAAATGTGTTTTATTCACTTATTTATGTATCCCCACAACAACCCTGCAATATTGATTTAGCCAAGATACCACCTTTTTCTATGAAAGCATTCCACCAAAATCACCTTTTCTTTCCCTTTTTAAAGCTTTTAGTGATCCAACGGGAGAGAGAGAGAGAGGGATGCCTCTTTAATCGCTTCAGGTGAAATCGGGTCTGTAAAAAGAAGCATTTTGTTTTCATCTTCTCCTGTTTTTCTTTTGGTGTGTCTACTATTTTGATTGTTTTTCCTTCATGCATAGGCCCAGCCCCCACCTTTCATCAGTTTGCTGTGTAAGTACAGGCAGCCCACTTCTGAAACAACAAACACTACAAGCTCCGTGCAACCAAAGTATCCCATCTAATATTTATCAATATAACTCAGCCTCGTCTTTTTAAATTGAGTTGTGTTCTGCCACTCGATTTAGTGTAAAGATGGAGAGAGTGCTGCATGCTGCCGATATTTTTAGCCCGACAGACTTGTAGAGTTTTCTTGTTGTGAAACAGAAAAGCAAGCAGAGATTTTCTGTGTCTGTGGCACTCCACATAAGAAAATATAAAGCTAATTCTTTCTTCTAACATGACCAATGGGTTGTTGTTAGACCTGCACAGATTTATTTTAGTGTCTCATCTGTATGAAATTAGTTGCTTTTCTCCAAAAGAGTACACTTTTATACAACACATACATGGTATTCATAATCCTAGTTATGTTCATTCATTAACCATCAGCTAAAAGTTAATATTCATCATCTCAGCCTTGGAAGACACTTCTGCACACACATTGTGTAAGACATTCTGTTTGATCCAAGATGGCTTTGTTTTATTACGTGCCATTTTATTTATATAACACATAATACATATTTATTAACTGTTTATTTTTATTGCAAAAATGTTACTGTAAGAATGTTTGTGACCTAAAAATGCAGAAAAAAATCATTTAGAGTGATTGTTCATTTCAGACTATCTAATATTATCTCACTATTTCTTACCACAGCACCAAGGTGGTCACTCTGAATTAAGTGTTAAGTCACTGGCAGTGAAACAGGCAGTAAATGATGTCATTCTCTTTTGCCTTACCTGAGTAAAATGAGCTGGTATGAAGACTGAGTGACTTTGACAATGGTTGGATTGTTTGGGCCAGTAGACTGGTTCAGAAGTTGTCAGATGTTGGAGCGCTGGAAGAGGCTGATGAAAGTAAAACTAAAAAATCCTTTCAGAATTGAGCAAAATCATAAAAAACAGCTGAGGTGCATTAAGACAAAGACACCTTCTTTAAATCATTTCTGACATAATAACCATGATACTCTTGTTACATGACTGATCTTTGAAAGATCAGCTGTTTCTGCCCCCAGAGAAAAAATATAACCTTCCGCTCATTGACTTGAAAGAATAATGTTCCCATGTGAATAAACTGCTGATATTTCTCTGTTCTTACTTCATGATCCAAGCAAGAAACTTGTTTCTCTCCTCTTCCTTCACTTATGTTTGCTGTTATCAAATTACAGTAAATGTTAAATTGTCTCTGAATGAGTGCATAATGGAATCCGGAGGGACACATTTTAACAATGCTAAACAGCCTACAAATGGCACAACATTTCAACAGGTTTTAACACTGTAAATTCTGCCTGAGGAGTAAGAATATAGAAACATGGTGTTTGATAAGTGTCTGACTTTTATAAGATACTGGGAGCCAATGAGACCTAGCCGTTCAGACCAGGGGTACCCAAGTCTGTTCCTTGAGATCCATCATCCCGCAACTATTGGATACATTTCTTCTCCAACACACCTGAATCAAATAACTGAATTTCCTCTTCTGTATGTAGTCCAGCTCTGCAGAGGCCTGCTAATAGGCCATTCATTTGATTCAGGTGTGTTGGACACAGGTGCGGCATCTAAAAGCTGCAGGATGGTCGATGTTGAGCACAGATCTTGGGCAGCGCTGCTTTGGACAGATGTCAGAGTGAGCGCATGGTGTTGTCTCTGAGGCGGTTTCTGTACACTAAGAAACTGAACCACACAATGTTGGTCATGATGTTTAGACTCATAATTAATCAGAGTAGCCGTTTGCTGTTGCTGAAAGTAATTGCTCAATTTCTCCCTTATACGTTTTCTCACTGTCAGTGTGGATGGGAGGATTTGGTGGCATGCTTTCATTGAAGCTCATTAATCCTACATTCAGATATTATTTATATTTTTAATACATACATCCACAATTTCTACTGATGCTTCTGTCATATTCAGTAAATTATTATCTGTTTTCATCTTCTCTTCATTCCTGAGTAAGTTTAAGTGTTCAAGTTACAGAATGAAGAACACATTCATCTTATTATTTCTATTAACATTAATTTTCCTTTCTTATAGTTTTTCCTCCATCTGGTCTCTTTTACGTGTGCTGTCAACCCCCCTCACTCCTTCTTCTTTCTCTCTGGTTATGCTGTTCAGGTCACTGCTTTCTCATGTGGAAATGTGAGAGTCAGTCTCTCTTCTGGCTCTCTCAATGCTCTTCAAGCCTGCCTGCTACAGTAGTTAAAGCCAGCTCTAATGGAAGCAGTTGGACATGTAATCTGGATGTCGCAGTAGCTTTTAGGTTATGAAAATAACCTTTTTTTTGGTTTGCTGTGATATTGCCAGAAGGTTTAGCTCTAATTTTCTGTGGAACAACTATTTTAAAACTGTGTTTTTAAGAATAGATGCAGGCTCCATCCTGGATTAAGAATAGATTGATATGCGCTGTTGAGTATGTAACAATAAAAGATTAATCTGCTTTTTCTTGAGGAAACATCATAAATAGTTCAGCCCTCCTGCTGTCTATTGCACAGAAGTCAATGACGGCATGAGAGAGCAGAAGTGTGAGAATGGGCTTCTGAGACCAGATTCTGTGTTGTGAAAACACTCATACATTAGACTGGGTGGTATGGGATGTTACTGCCAGAGAGCGAATGGAAGACATGTTTGAATTGTTTCATTTTTCTCCATTTTTTGGACCCTCTAACTCATATGTTAGTTTCTAAGAAGTAAATGGTGTTTAGGCTCAAGCCTCTCTGTGTTATCAAATATAGAAAATCCGTTATTTAAGGTTTTTGTCTGAATTATCATACAAATTGTATTTAAAAAAACACCTCAGTACATATATTTTTATCTTTTAAAGGGACAACATGCTAAATTTAAAAATATGTTGACATTGTATCAGCAGTGTGAGGCCCCTGATGAATTTTATGTTTTCAGCGATGTAAAGAGGTGTAAAGAGGCCTGTTACAAAGCAATGCTTTTATAATAGGTAGGCATAAAAGAAAGTAATAGACACAGGTCAGCACCCTCCAGGAATAAGACTTGTTGATTCAGACGGACCCTAAAACTTTGGTCAGAGAGGTATGAGGTGGACTAATATAAGCCATACTTAAAGCCCAAACACATCTATAGAAGTCTCAGTCAGGATTTAATGATCAACATTATCAAATAAGACTAAGAGATGTGCCCTGGATGGACTGGAGACCTGTCCGGGGTGTACCCCGCCTCTCGCCCGTTGACAGCTGGGATTGACTTCAGCCCCCCCCCGCGACCCCGCTCTGGGATTAAGCGGTAGAAAATGGATGGATGGACTAAGAGATGTAACAAAAGTATAACACATAGGTGGTTGCGATAGTGATGCCGTCTCATTTTGTGAAAACCGAACTGATATGTCTTACATGTTTCTAAAACTATGGGGTGTTTTGACCTAAATGAAAGTTTTGATATTGGCTAGCAGTTCTCTGGGATCAGGGTAAGGTCAGACTTTCTGAGCATTGGTTGTGGTTGGACCAGCAAACTGTCTTTAGAACATGATTTCTGGAAAAGTTCCGAGCCCTTGCAGGGATTTCCATGACAGAATTTAAACCATTGATGATATACATTACCTCTGAGGAAAGACTGAAGATCACAGACTTCTGGTGTTCATTTTCACTGTGTTCTGCTTTGTGCTTCAGTATCTCCAGATCGTCATGATCTTATTAATAGTACATAATACTGGTAACAAATACTGTAGATAACATATTATTTAAAACCTTTTGGTGTAGAGAAAAATCTATTTCTGACATATGTCAACAGATTGTAAATGCATTTTTTATGATTGCTGAACTTCTGCTCTTTTTGCACATTCTGTTTGTAACCTTACGCTTTTACAATTAATGTTTTCTTTTATCTATCATTAATAATACAGTAGTTTGAGATTCATCAATTATTGCATTCTGCTTTCTTAGCATTTTCGCAGTGTCCAAGCTTTATTAGAAACAGGGTTTTACACAAAGGGCCCCAGTTTCAAAGGGTTTAGCAGGTAGTATTATTATCGTACTGTTATTTTGACATCTTAACATCTTGTAACTATCACTGTGTACAGCCAAGACCAACTGAAATGTCATCAATTTTATAGTTATTTTAATCAAAGAAGGGATGCTGGACAAATACAATAAATACAATATTTCATTATTTTCATCAAGTATTTAAAAGACATATCAAAACCCCCAAATTTCTGGATAGCCCAAATTTAGCATATTCATCCTCTGGGAACTTTACAAAATGATAAGGTAATCAACTTGATGTTGACATCAGCAGTTGGCTTGAAAATAATCAATATGAAACTACTGGCAATGAGGTATAATTGTGAAAGCCATTTCTCATTTATAACTTGTAAATGATAGAAGACCAACTGAACCACTAAACCACCAGTGACATACGCATCACAACTGACTTGCCAGTAATTGTCTAATAACTTATGTGAGGTTTTGGAACCTCCACAGTTCAGGCCAGATGTTTTAGCAACACAATGTTATCAAGTCAGACTTGGCTGGCTGACAGAACTCTGAAAATATCCATTTTATTTAAATAATAATAATAAGTATGCAATACATGACTTAACGTGTATATAAAGGAGGCTGCAGATTAGAGTGAGATAGTACGAAGACCTGTAGTCTATTCTGTGCTCCAATTTAAGCATCTGATCTGAGCAGAGCAGACAAGCGAGAACAGTATGCCCTAGAGTCATGTAAAATGCAAAAGAATATACTACTCTATTAAAATCTCCTGATAGCAGATTCAAGCAGCACACACACTTGTACAGACTTGCATACACAAGCTTGGGTTTGTACACACAGGTTGAATTCTCTTAAACATATATGGTTAATTCTGCTGCATCACAACATTTACACACCAACTCTCAGCAGTTTGAGCTTATTAAGGCAATATTCATGTTAATTTCCTTTTATTTTAGTGTATTACAGAACTCTAATAAAGCCATGTGGATTAATCAGATCCAGTTTGTTGTGCAGTCATTTGTAGTTATCATAAAAGAGAATCAGTAAAGAAATGACCCAGTTTGTTAACCACCTTCCTGGCACCTCCTGATTCCAACTTGTCATCTGGTATCTTTTCCACAACGCTTTTGAGTGCACTCCTAAGTGTACTTAACTCTAGCAAGTCCACATGTTCTTGTTACATTATTTAACCATCCCAATAGACTATCAACTTTTTATTCCGGCTACTGCTCAAAGTTGGCTCTTTAAAATGTTCCCCATATCTCATCTAAGCCCCGTAAACCCAAATGACACTTTTAAAACACTTAAGTATGAAACCGCATCTCAAATGCAGAACAAAATATTTACTCTCAACAAGGTTCATTAGTCACTTTTTATTTAATGTTTTAGTTGCTATGATTGCATAAAGGCTTGCTGAGGTGTTGCTGAGACTTTAGAAATACTTTTTTAATGATTGCTAGAAGAGTTTTAAGACTTATATGAGACATCAACATTATTATTCATAGACAGTCTCAATGCCGCAGGGCAAAAGAAGTTAATGTCAAGTTAAATCTTCTGTTCACTTTTTGTTTGTCTGTTTAACTTGTCTGCCATGACGTGATGAGCAGAGCAGCTAGTTGCCTTGGTGACACAGAGGTTAACCAGGAGTAACTTCTGTGCTTTCTAGCATTCAGTCCGGACTGCATTAGATCAGCTGATTTGCATTATTTGACCTGGTTTCATTACTTGCATGAACAAGGTTGAGCCAAGGTAACATATCTCTGTATATATAAGTGAACACATTGGCACAAAACCCATGGAAGCTGATCTCTGTAGGCAACATAAAATAGAAGTAGAAAATCTGCTATCTCGTCTAGAACCTTGGTGGAACTATTTTAGGAGTTTGTGCTCATCTCAGCTCATCTTTTCTGACTTTTAGTTAGCTCATTCTCTCAGGCCTGCCTAAAATGCTTGCTCACCCCAAGCCACTTGTTTATCACACTAATGTTTGTTCTTGACAGGGACAGTATGTTCTCTCTCTGCAGTATTCTGCTCAGTTATTCTTCATTTGGCCCATGGGCTGTTCTTAGTCAGGCTGTGTCCCCAGACACCTTTTCTCTGACCAAGGGAGAAATCAACTATTTATGGCTTTTATGGGCTTCATAGATGGAAATTAGATACATGAGTTTACACAAAGAGAAATAAACATTCTATTTTTTAATCTGAAGATACTGTCTAAAAAAAACCCTGAATGGTACAGAAGCACACCTTCATGTGAGTTTCGTGGACATTTTTTAATTTTCAAGGTCCAAAAATTCCCTGACATCAAGGAGTACATACCTGATAAGATGAAAGTTCAAGTAAATAGTTTACACCCTTAATGTACTGCATGGTGATGTGGTAGTATGCACTGCTGCCTTTTAACCAGACCTATTAGACTCTTTGGTTCTCTAAATACACAGAGCAGAGCCGCTGCTAGCATTTTTGGTGCCCTAAGGAGAATTTCTTGGGGGTGCCTCATATTCCCCAATCCAGTTTACCAAAATAATAACAACAATAATAATAATAATTCACATGTATACATATATTGCTTGTGCAATAAATGTTACATTCAGCCACATTTAGAATGATAGACCTATACCTATAGGTAAAACATGTACCACTGCCATAACTGCCTCGTTAAGGATTTTAAACAAATTGTAGAAAGTAAAACCCATATAAAGTGCACCTTTATTACACGAACATAAATAACAATAACTTAAAAACTGTGCACATATTGTCAAACAGGCACCAAATACCAAATACATAAATGTGCATGTCTACTTTTTCTAGCTTTTTCCATCCATCCATTATCTATTGCTTATTCCCTGAACGAGGTCACAGGGGTGCTGGAGCCAATCCCAGCTGACATCTGGCGAGAGGTGGGGTACACCCTGGACAGGTCGCCAGTCCATCACAGGGCCAACACACATAGACAAACAACCATACACACACACTCACTCCTATGGGCAATTTACAGTCTCCAATCAGCCTATCCCCAAGGTGCATGTCTTTGGGAGGAAGCCGTAGTACTCGGAGAGAACCCACGCTAACACGGGAGAACATGCAACCTCCACACAGAAAGGTTCCTGGTTGGTGGAACTTGGTGAAAATTGGTGGAACCCCGCCCCAGCCGAGGTTGAACCAGCAACCTTCTTGCTGTGAGGCCACAGGGCTAACCAACTGTGCCACCGTGCAGCCCATTTGTCATTTATTTTATAGCTATTTTAAGCTAAATTTTAAATCTTATCCTTCCTCAGCAAGACAAAATGATCACATTTTACACACAATGCTAAACAAATGAGTCATACTGTGTCTATTGTGTGTTATGTCTGTTGTTGTGTGATTAACTGTGTGTGAAGCCCTTTGAGACGACTTTGTTGTG
>JBAMHV010000004.1:22201164-22217637 GCA_037177535.1 Pseudomugil gertrudae | reverse complement strand
GATCAAGAGAAGTTGTCGGAGGGCAAGCCGAAACACCCTGGATCATATCAGACCAATCAATGGACGCCAGCCTGTGTACATCACGCTATCCGCACTGACCGACACACTTAAAACCACAACGAAGTAGGTACAAAAAATGTAACCGCACGGCACGACAAATCCTGATGGAAACGCTCTGTTTCTGGGTATAATCGTGTGAGGTCGGGTGGAGTAGGTACTAATGGAAAAGCGCCTTAAGACATGCAGGGCAGGGGTATTTGAGGACCAGTGTTGAGAAACACTGCTCTATAGGATCTTCCTGTAAGGTTGGACGTGAACCATGAGAGGACAGATCCTATAGAGGATGAGCTCCAAGAGTGTGGAGAAAAGAATCTGGTGGTTGACCATGATCGGCCCACCAGTATAAGGGGAAGGATTGAACGGTGCATCTGACAAGCCGTAGGAAATCAGTAACTGACAACAGAGCAGTTTCAGTATGGTGGCCATACCCAAAGCAAGACGTTTATGAATAAAACATGTTGTGGAAATGGAGTTACTGTGTGACATGACTGAAGACACAACCTTCAAGTAGTTATGACATGAAAAGAAATAGTGAGACCAGCAAGTTTTCAACCTGGCAGAGGGAAAGATATTAGATTTAAGAGAGGAATTGATAATATGTGTTACTGTAGATTTAATTGTAGATAGAAGGTGAAGTGGACATTTAATTTGTATCATTTCTTGCCTGACTTAGAACTGATTTAATATACTGACCGAGTTCCTGTTAAAACAAAAGGCATTTGATTTTATGAGGTCAGTTAGACCTAAGTGCTCTCCTTCAAGAGGACACTTTGTTCAACTATCTTCTGTTTAATCTTACTACTTGACACAACGTATGTAGTGCCTTTTGGGTTGTAGCAAGACTGGCAATAAGCTATGGTCATGGTAATTATCAGTTTCTGTAAACTACCCAGCCTATGTTGGATGAACATAGGCTGTCTCTGGTGAAACACTTGGATAAGAGGGTAAATCTTATGCTCAAGAGGACTATGGATCACCACTCTTTATTGTTGTCTTCTCACTAAGGTTAAAACAAAGTTAACTCTTCCTCAGGCAGAACCCCTCAAGAGTTCTGACTAATCAGACTTCTGAACGGTTTCTCAAAATCGCTATTTGTAATGCTTGCCCTATTTTCTTTCAATTTTTTGTTTAATACACTTTGTTAATCTTTTCCACTTACAACCAAACAGATCATCCTTTGGCTTCTAAGTTTTTTCCTCAACAAATCACTCAGCAGGATTTTGACAGGAACAGGATCAAGGAGATGGGTTTTAGTTAACTAGAGGTTTAGCTCTGTTTCAAGGTAAATTTTTAACCAGCTATACACAGTACTGCCATTAAAAACCTTAAGTATCAGGTCCTGTCTAAAAACTTTTCACATGTAGCTGATATTTTTATCATTCGATGCTAAAGGGGAAAAAAAATCCCCAGCATCAATTTTGAAGGTACAAACAAGATTTGCTGCAGGCAAAAAATGTGTCTGTCTAAAAGGCTCAACACATGGTGGTGAGAAACAACAGTGATGAAATTCATGACCATCCAGGTAAAACTCAACATATTGGGCAACACAAACAGCAGCATTAGTGTCCAGCATCATGTTCTAGGATGATTTGTCTCAAAGACATTTGATTGGTTATGATATTGGAGGGAATTTTTCTATTTTCAAAGAAGTACGTGTCAGATAAAGCATTACTGATGACTCAGGAGATTTTGCTCCAATTGACCGAAATTTTACAAAAGAAAGACAACTCCGCCATAATCCTACTTTTAAAACAATAAAACATCACAGTAAATATCAATCATATGGCAGACATCAAGAAATCAGGATCTACTTTTCTCTAGTGTAGTATTTCAAGCCCCTCATGAACAGGGCAAATGTTCCTGTGAAATCTCAATTGCACAAATGTCGCATTATCACCTGGCTGGTGGAGGGCAGCAGTTTTTGCCTCCTCATGGAGGTTCCACAGGAAATGAATAGAGAAGAAGCGACATCTCCCCCTGTGTGTTGAGCCTATAACTTGCTGTAAACATGGCTCTCATGTTTTGTTAAGCAGGACAATTTGCTCTTTGACATTTTTAGCTGCACATACCTATTTTTTTTTAATTGATTTTGTAGGAGTGGCCTGGAATTAGTCAATACTGTATATAATGAATACTTTAATTGAGAGACAACAACTTGTAATTGGCAAACTGGGTGTACCCTGCCTCTTTCCTGTTGATTGCAGGGATAGGCTCCAGCTATACCACAACCCTGACTTGGATGAAGTGGTATGGATGGATGGAGGGACAAAGACTTAACTGTCACTATATTTATTGAATAGTCTGACCCCATCAAGCAACACTTTTTCAACAAAGTGACGAACACCAAGACGTTCCAGAAAATGTATTTTAATCAGGTTTAACTTGTTGGTACGTTCAGATCCACTGTGTCTGTTGCAATGCTGTATCTTCTTTGTTTTGTTTTTTTCTCCTGAGATGTTTCTGTATGGGCTTTATAGTCCTCTCTGGCAGCTTGTTGGGTTTTTAGCCATGCGCTATGCTGTTTCGATTTGACTCGGGTGCTGGTGAATGTAGTCGACTGCAAATATGATCAGAATTGCCTGGACCTTGTCACTTGTTCACTTTTCATTGATCCAATTATCCAACTATCAAAACAAGAGCAGATATTTGAGTAGAACAGTGCAAGTATTTCCAGAAAGCCTCATGATTTCGTAAACAGTCCTACCTACTCAGTTTTTACCTGAGTAATGATAGTAAAAACGCAGCAAGTTATTTTTTTCCTTTTAAATCCTACATAAATAAAAAGTTGTTGCAGCATAAAAGTGGCCACTGTAACATGTTGTGGACCCAAAAATAAGAATCAAACCAGAGTCAACACAAGAAATTGCCAACAACAACAAAAAGACCTGGAATAGTTTTTGGACCAATTTTATTTTTGCTTACTAACCTGCAGAAAAACCTGAACAAACTTAGAGTGGAATGAGAACTTAACATGATAGAGAAATTACTTAGTTGACCCTTAAAATGACAATAAACCAGCCACTTATTCCAGAATTAGGTTTCATTCTGAACTGTCATTTTCATTCAGAATTAGTTGTTCACAAGGTCATTTTTAATCTCTTTAAAGCGGATTTAACTTATATTCAGAATTAAAGAGGAAATAAAACCTGGACCTGACCATCTGCAGCAACCCCAGATCATAGGCTGCCCCGGCCGTAGACATGGTGGCTACATCACCTCATCTACCTCTCTTTTTCTTTCACCATCTATTTTGAGCAATGTGGGGTATTTAAAAAAGAATGATAAAGGGAAGTTCTTTTGTTATTCTAAATATGTTTATAGTAGTGTTTTTATACACTTTTCCCCCTTCTTCTCTCCTACAGCATCCATTACAATTATGAGCACTAGGCTGATTATGCTAGTTAGATAATAGCACCATTTAGTGGCTTTCCTTGACTTTTAGTGCTGCAAACAGCTACTCTCCTTACTGAGGAGTTATTAACACACACTGAAGTGTGCTGCGGGACACACAGCTGGCTCTGTAGATAGATGATGGTACTTTTTTATGAAATCACTGAGCATGTAAATTCATGAGAAAGTTTTATCACCCAGCCCTACACATCACTCCATCCAGCTGAGAAAGAGAAAACAAGGCACAACTTGTGTAAATGGATTTCAGAAATATTTGTAAAATTTTGTTGACATTCAGAACATTTTGGATTTCATAGAATGTCTTTATGTTTCATATAATGTTGCTTTTATAATAAAATCCTGTTGCATATTATTTTTGATGTTTTGCACATTAAGGCAGCTATATATTGGCCTTGTTTATATCCAATAAAGTACATTCAGTGAAATTTACATACTTTTCTCTTAGTTTACTTTGCAATTAAAATTTGGACTCGGTCCAAAGCGGTCTAATCTTCTTTCATCCCTGTACCCTCTCACCTTTTATTGCTGTATTATGCACTTTTATCGGATTTCATCCCCACTGACTTCATTCAACTTCCTCAAGCAATTTGCATTATGGAGAGGAGGGGGTGTCTCAATAAGCAGATCAATAGACCATCAAAGAGTAACACATACACAGTCTTTGTGCCTCTGGCTTCTACCTCTGGATAATATCTACAGTGTGCTCTTTCGTGCAGTTTTGATCCTTGTTTTCTTACAGTGCAATGGGATTGGGACACCCAGGAGAATTTACACGCAGACTATTCAGCATCCACTAAAGCCAGATTGCTTATTTGCTTCTTCACATGTGCTGGCTTTTAATGTGCACTGTGTGTTATTGTGTGGTTATTTGCATATTTTTCCAAAATTATTTTAGTTCTTCCCCAAACTCTAACCTCAGTTTTCTTCCCTGTATAGACAAATAAGGAGCTAGATAAACTACTAAACTATTAAGTGCATCAGAGTAAAATTTCCTTTTCCTTTTCTTTTGGCAATTTTGTGCTTTTGAGAAACTGGTCTGTCCCATCAGCTCGAGCGATGACCTTTGTCAAATGACAGCGAGAGGTCAGCACAGGTTAAAGTAATCGGTGAGCAAAGAGAGAGGCACCCACCTAGTCATGCAGAAAGAAGTTTTACTGTTGAGTTTTACACAGGCACACACCCACCCCACAGAAACAACCCCCCTTACTCCTGATCAAGCAGACCTGAACTATAGCGAGGCACAGACCCATGCAGGAAAACAAACGCTATCAAAGTTTTTTCCAACACAAACACACGCTCGTGAGCTGGTTTTTCACAATCTCTCCCTCTAACACACACTCCCCCTCAATCCCTTTCATTCAGTTATAATAACACACAGTCAGGCTTCGGTGCACAGATTACTGTGATGAGCTCTGACAGGCCTGGAGATGAGAGGGAAATGCAGCAAGAATGAGAAAGGAGCACAAAGTGAGAAAGTGAAAAGAGCTAAGTAGTAAAGCAATTATCGCTTCTTACGAGGGACAGTTCTGTGCAGAGTGTGTGAAGTTAAATAAATCAGATTTTTGTCTTAAGATATTCTCTGCTGTCAAAATGGAAGCGATTATTCTGTCTTGGAATCAGCCACACTCAATTTTTGAACATGAGGATAAGACAGAGTGATCTTTTCCATTAAGTACAACTTAAATGTTGGTAATGCATCATTTGGCCACACCTCATAACTCGACAGTCTGCCGTCATGTCTGAGCAGTTAGCTGCTGGGGATTATGGGTACTGCGGTGTGACTCTGAAATACAAGACAGCAAGCCAGACATAATGGGCCTCTTATGTTTTTTTGTTTTTTTTTTGTTTTGTTTTGTTTGTGTGTATGTGTGTGTGTGTGTGTTTAAATACAGCACTCACACACTCTGTCTCCAGATCACACACATTCATGCATGAAAATATTCTGAGTTTCTTAAACAGATTCATAACAAACACAGTGTCCTTGTTTTTTAATGTAACAGTTTAAGTGTTAGCACCTTCAGAGTTTGGATCTTGTAACTGATGCAAAATATCAACTTCATATATTATATCAAGTTATTATGAAAAATGTAAAAGTAAAACATTGTCCCTGCTAGAGTCAAACAGCAGTACTGGAGAGATCAGCACCTAAAAACAGAGAAAGTGATTCATTTATCCTGACATCATGCATAATTTCTGATAAAACTTTGACTTTGTTGAAAACTTGTGTCTGAATTTTTGTATCAGATTATGTTGTTGAATCCTGGGAAATTACATTTTATGACCAAAAAACAAATAAAAGATGAAATACTTATATGTAATGGAAAATAATATGACATTTCCAGTGTGTCTAGGCTATGAAATTAAGCTTCATCACATTGGTTAAGATGCTTTCATGGTTGTTAAGACGATGTTAAAAAAAATCATATAAATATATTCAGTAGAATAATTTAATCAACTGCGTAACTTTTTTTTCTTATTTTTTTCTTTCAAAGAAACATAAATAGATTAACAGTGATCATGTTTACAATGGTAAACATGACAAAACTAAACTACTGTAAGTCTAATTGTTGTCTTTGAAAGAAAAAACTAAGAATCATATTTATTATAATATTATTATTATATTTAAGATGGAAGTCCTGAATATGCATCTCCCACTTCAGAAAAACAAGGTTTAAAAAAATTCTTTTTTTCCTGACTTACAGTATTATAACAATTACCAGGGATGCACCCATTATTCCCAGTGACCATATTGTTTTTAATTTAACTTTCCACCAGACGGACAATGGGATGGTCACACTGTGTTATCATCAAAACAGGAAGTGTGGAACAGCTCGGTTTGTAATTTTGGAAAATTGTTGGGGTTCATAATTTTAGAGATTAGACATTACTTCCCGCTGATTGGCTACAATTTGTGTACATTTCCTCATAATTTAATAAATTGTTATATATTATAACAGAGGCCAGAAGGGCTGCAGGAAAAAAACTGAAATAGAATAGAATAGAATAGAATTTAAGGACCAAATAATATCAAACAGCCTTAAAGTGCTGACACCAAATATTTGGGTTTTTGCTGTTAATTCTATCACCTGTTGGTCAGTCTGCATCTCCTGTCATGTTTGCTTATAATATTCTAGCACATATGCTAAAACCACAAGGGCTGAAAACTACTGTCTGTATCTGAAACTATGACCATTCACTGCATCCGTTGTGCTAAAGGTTTTGTGTTTATAGACAATGACTTTATAGCAAAATACTGAATCAATTCTGCCAAATATTTGAAAATGTTTAATTTCATTTTCCAAAAAAAGTGTAATGAGCCTCTTGGCAAAGTGAAGTAAAGTAATAATAGTAACATAACCGGGAATAACATGCCTGAAAAAAATAAAGTATTACATTCATTTAAATACAGATAATTTCAGTAATTCAAATTTCATTATGATACAGTAAAAGCATGCAAATAGGTTATAGTAATTTCTTTGGTGGCTTAGGCTCTTAATAATAATAATAATAATAACAATAATACAACGTAAACAATAAAATATAAATGATACTGTTGTAGGCCTCCCTCCTGATTACTATCAATGTGCCGGCTGTTTGGAGCGGCTGTGATTATCAATAGATTCAGTGTTAAGCCTGTACACAACTGACAGAAAATAAATAAAGCCGGATATTATTCTTACATGATATAAAACTACTTCTCTGCTTTTGTACTTGCAGTCCCCATAAAGGTTTTAGGCCGCATGGGAGCCCCATTATTAAACACCAAATGCTCGAAACCTGCAACAAACCACCCAAAGTGTCTTTTTCATGCAGGGAATCATAAAAACTGTCATACGTCCCCATCGTAGAGGCTGAAGTACTTGCTGGCGTTGGAGAAGCAGAGGTAAGGCGTGCTACTCCCCGGGTACACGAGGGGCAGCGGCATGGGCAGCAGGCATCTCCCCAGTAAGTTGTTCTCCTTGTACAATGCTGGGAGCTGCCCTACCACCACAGGTTTTCCCGTCTCGGGGAAATCGCTAACTGGTCCGTCGATTTCAGTCGAGATTTGTCGTTTTAATTTATTCCTACGGTTTTGAAACCATATTTTCACCTGGGTCTCTGTGAGCTGTAGGGAGCTGGCGAGGCAGGCGCGCTCCGCGCTGCTGAGATAACGTTTCATGTCGAAGGTAGACTCCAACTGAAAAATCTGCCGCTTGGAAAAAATAGTGCGCGTCTTCTTTTTTGTGATGATTTTGCTCTTTTTGGTTGCGCTCCCTCCTTTGTGGGGGTCCGTGGCTGCGCTCGCGGAGCTGCTGTCATCGCAGCTGCTGTCCCCGCTGTCGAGGCGCGCCTCCTCTGCTTTCTTCTGGCTCCCGCAGCTGATGACAGGATCTGTTTCTCTCCTGCAGTGTGCTATCGACTCTGCAATAACAACAACAGTTGTTAACCTTTTTGGGGTTATTTTCCTAACTTGTGTCACTTGGGAAACACATTGTTAAACCGCTCTTCTCACCTTTTCCACGAAGGTCCAGGTCCGGCCTCTCCTGGCGTCTCTTCTCGCTGTGGAAACTTTCTCTACACATGGCCGTGGCCAGTTCATCCTGCAGTCCTGTGGGTTGACAGCTATCACAGCTTCTCGCGCTTGTTTTCAGATTAAGGATGTTGTCAATTGTGAATTTTAGAGCGGCGGTGGGTCGGCATGGTGCATCTGCTTTGTTCATATTCTCCCAGGCGTTAGTCCTCCTTTTGCGCCAACTTCCTCAACTCTTGCCCTTTCCCTCTAAACCTGGACGTTAATCTCACCACTAACGTTTGGCTCCACGCACCATAGCAGGAACCACTACGCGGATACTGCCGGGATGAGTCCGCGCTGCTCGCGCTGCTTCAACTCGCGCAGTGCGAAGCGCTGTGTCGTCGCTGATTGGTTAACCAGAGGAGTCAGAGTGGACCAATGGCAGAGAGAGAAGAGAAGAAGGGAGGACAGAAGAGTGATACCCTGCCTTCCACCCAACACTTCTACTCATCCATCTGGCTGCTGGGGAGGGAAGCAGGGCCCCCAGAGGACTTCAGGAATCACGAAGAATGAATAGTTGTTGTTTTATTAATTAAATGTAAAGACATGTGAATTGTGTGAGAATACTGCAGAAAAGTGCTTAATTGGAGTTACATTTGAAATCCCGGACTTCAACCTTTTAAGGCATCTTTCACAATAATAAATAGTGTTTAATGTGAATTTTTACATGATATTTTTCAAACCCACGTTTCCAGTTTTGTCCACTTCTTGTGTCTGAAATTGGTCAAGTTATATATTTATGTATGCAGGGCTACTGTAAATATTACTGTATATATTACTGTATATATTACTGTATATGTTACTGTATATGTTACTGTATATGTTACTGTATATATTACTGTATATGTTACTGTATATATACACAGTAATATAACTCTCATTACTGTATATATTACTGTAAATACTGTATTACTGTATATATTACTGTATATATTACTGTATATATTACTGTATATATTACTGTATATATTACATACAGCTTAAGCTGAAAAGTAAATTTTCTGACATTTTGCTTTGGTCTGCAACATCTTTTTTTTGGACACCACATTCGTGACAGTTTTTATATTTATATATGTGGTTTATTCTACAGTATGGATTTGTGTTGTTTGAAGCAACACCTTATAGCCTGTACTGTGATTAAAACTATCTTTAACATGGTTATATCTTATCTGTTGTTTTAACAGTCTAAATGAATATTCTTAAACATCTGCAAATGACTATATAGTACATGAAACGAAAGCTTAATTTTTCACTGTGTGTATTTCTATATTAGCCTATCCTTTGTCCATGCACACACACACACACACACACACACACACACACACACACAATAACAGACACAGATGGACATACTCATCAGTACTGAATATAAATAACCAAATGAAGAAATATATTTAAAAAATAGTAACAATTGGTCAAACCTAAGATAGGAAGAGAAATGATTAGTTAAACTGTAATAAATAATAGATGGTTGACTTAAAAACATTAGAAAGTGTTTGAAGACTTCTTTAAAAAGAACACAGCTACTGGTTTTGGACCTTGGGACTCTAAATCCTGATAACATGAGTTAGAAGTCACTCATCAGGGAGTGGGAGTTGTCATTGTAAACTGGCTTCTCGCTGCACATGGCGCAGCTGAGATATAACATCTGTGTCTGCGCACATTTAAGAAAATGAAGTTTAAAATGATTTGGAGACAAGCTTCAACATTTCTATATAGGTTCCAGTTTTTAATGAGCAGAAATCACATTAACTGCTCTTCAGAATCGAGGATATTGTTCTCCATAAGGACATCTTTGCGTATCACTTGCATGATTGTTTGGATACAACACAGAAGCAGTTTAGTGCTTTAAATGTTTACATTTTATTCTTTGTGAAAAAGTGACAAAGTTGGAAAATGTGTGGCTTTATATATAAAATCTGTCAAAAATATGTGTATTCAAACATACAATACATGAATAGCTTTAGCTCCTTGATTGTCTTTTTGTGTTTAGATATCAGTTTAAAGTCCCTGCATATGCAAAGAAAAGAAATATAAAGAATTTATACATTGTGCTGTAATTCTGACACTTCAGACTTTCTTTGGATGCTATTTTCTGCGGCATTTTGGGCTATTGCACAATTAATATTGAGTGAGGGGTTTTATATGAACAGTTTGAGTCTGACACAGTGCTTACACCAAGCCGGTCAACTGTGATCTTAACATGCTCATGGAGTGAGCAAAAGAAGACAAAGGGTAGTTTATAGACCCGGAGAAGCCCACAACAGGCGGGGAGACTGCATGTCCGTTTAAGCTGAAGCCCAGAGCTGCAGAGGAAGTGGGTCCCTCGTGATAGAGAATGGGCACCCTGACAATCCGCTGGGTCGAGTTGGGGATGTGAGCCGCCTCCAGATCCGCCGCGAGCTGCCTCTTCCATTTATTCCTTCTGTTCTGAAACCAGATTTTAACCTGAGTCTCTGTCAGCTGGAGAGACGCTGCCAAACCAGCTCTCTCCGAGCTGCTCAGGTACCGCTTCACGTCAAAGGTGGATTCTAGCTGGAACACCTGACTGCGACTGAACACGGTCCGAGTCTTCTTCTTCCGGGTGGAGCCAGGGTCAGGCGACGCGTCGTGCTCACATCGTGCGTCAAAAGCATTCGACGCGTCCTCGTTGTCGTCTGTGAGACTGCTGTCTCCCGTCTTCCTGTCGGTTTCATCGCTGCCCTCAGAAACAGGGGGAGATCCTCTGTCCCTGGTTGATATTAAACAGCAGAGACCCTCTTCATTGTTTGTCTCCTTTGGACCTTAAAAGGGGAAAAAACAACATTGTAACAGTCTTTGTTTAGAGATAAAATACATATTTCCAATATATTCACGTTTGGCACGGCTGTATGAGCTCTATTATGCTTATTAAAAGTAAAATATTCTAACTTGTATTTAATATATTTTAGGTTAAGTTGTTCAGTTGGCAGAGTTTGAATAGAAATGCTTTGATTTGATTGCATAACAAGGTCCAGACCAGCTGCTTCTGCCATAATGAAGAAACAACGAGTGCTGTAATTATCTTACCAACAATAATATTCTTTCATATCAGTTCATCCAACATGTTATACACTTTTACTGAGTGTCGCGGGGTATAGCTACGTGTTGATAAAGGGTGTCCACTCGACACACTGATAATATTAACGTGGAGAGTGATGCACTTTGCATGCATGTGCTGCAGACGATGTTGACGTGCAGAAGCATCCGCTATAATTTGGTTGTCACTTTTGTGAGTAGAGCACTAACGTAACCTATACTTCGACCAAAATGCTGAAAAACCTCCGTGTTGCAGAGACGAAAATGGATTTAAGTCTGCAACTTCTACTGAAAGCTAACACATGAGACAAGTCAAGCGTCCATTAGACTTAAGTTTGGTCTTAATTTATGGGTAAGGAATATTGTAATGTTTTAACTCAATAATAAACATATATGTAGTCTATTTAAAACACGGCAGTCTGTTAAATCTCAAGGACATCTTAGCCTTTTACGCAGATAAAAATGGCTACATTACCACAAACTTTATAGTCTAAAATGTTTTGCACTTAATTGAAATGATAATTCACAATACATGTATAAAACGACTCACTGGGTCGTGATTCCACAGCTCTGAAATACACCGTGGTTGCATCACAGTGCCACTGTAATGGCAAATCTCTACACGCGGAACGAGCTCCATTCCCATCGGAGTGACACGCGTTAAAGTGGCGCTCATTAGAAATGCTGTCCGTCCCACGATCACCATACACTGAGTCTTGTCCATCCCGTCCCTTGCTCAGAAGATTTTCGATAAAAAACGATGAAGCTCGCGACGAAGCAGGTGTCTGCTTATCAGTCCGTTTATCCTGCATCTTTTCCTGATCACGATTGTACGCACAGCGCCGCTTGGATTCTGTCTTATGACCGCGCGCTTGGACAATCTGAAGTCCAATCCGTCATTTCAAGCGCCGCTGCGTTGTAGTTGAACATGGAGTCATGGCAGAGACAAGGATCCCCTCGATGCTGCGGGGATGAGAGATGGAAGCTGCAGCACAGTGAGACGTCAAGTCAAAGATTAATGAGCCGAGACCATCCAGCGATTGGACGAGCACAATGGCAAATGGGGCTTTCCAAGGAATAAAGAATTACTGACGCTGCGTCAGCCTCGGCTGCAGCTGTGCGCGAGTGTGTGTTTGTGTTCACGTGCGGGCCAGTCCCCTCGAAGCCGTGCAGACCGGAGAAAACCTCTGTGCGTATTGCAGCACATTTTATTTGGGTCAGTTAAAGTGCAAATCAAAATAAATATCCGCGAGGCCAGGGATGATGGAGCCCGTCAAATTTAAGGGGTCTTACATTCGTGCGCGCGTGTGCGTATTGTAGCCACGTTGCCCTTTTAGACTATTAGTAAAAATGTGGCCCACCTGTATTTTTCAATATTGTGGAAGCCGATAAGGTCACAAAAGTTTTTAAACACTTTTACAGTAAGTTGTGTTCTTATTTATTCTCAGCCGCGGAAGAATGTCGTGATGGTTGTGGCTGGATTGTTGTTGTGTTGAGTTACAAGGAACGCACGTGCGCACTGAACCGTGCAAAAACGGCACTTGCGACGCTGGAAGTTGGAATTCAGATATTCCTTATAACCCGGGTTGTTTCTAAGCGCTGCGAGATTTAATAAACTGTTCTTCTTTTGTTTACCAAAGCAGTTTTAAATAACTGCATTGTGCACTAAAGGCCTGCACAAATAGCCTATGAAGAAAAAATTGACAAAGTTTTTTAAAAAATTACTTTAAAATGTCTGTTATATCAAAACCAAGAATTGAAAAATTGTGTTGAAAAGTTTTGAGAGTAATTCTGAATCCATGCAAACATCTTATTATTATTATCATTATCATTATTGTTATTATTATTTAAGACCACTTAAACTCGCATGAAAAGCCAACTTGGTCTCGATGAGGACTAGGAAGTATGTTTCCAATAGATGGAGTCAGATTAAGACAACCGTATCACTAATAGATCACTTGAAACATTTAAATGAGTGCTGACGGGCGTTTTTACCCTTTTCGTTCAAATGGCAAGACATTTGAGCTTTTATTTCCCTCAATGGAGTAAGCGGTGCTGACCTTTAACTCCAAGTTCTCCCTGTGTGTCTGTGCCCCCCCTCAGGGTGGACTTACCCTTTGACAGAGGATCGGTGGTAATGCCGCTCTTCATCGTAACACTCATCGCAGACAACAGTAACATGACCCGTAAGTATGAGAGACGAGTCTTGCACCTGTCTTGTAAAGTCAATTTCAGGAAAGACACTTAACAACACGCCAAGTGATTTGTGTTGCGTGTTTTCTGAAAGTTTGTTTAATATGACAGTCGGCTCCATGGTCCGTTTTTTCTTTCTTTTGAGATATTTAGAGAAATAAATGTGCATGATTTGTGCATATCAATGTGGCAGAGAGAAAACTGCCAATAGGACCACCTCTGTTTATTAACAGATTACTTTAAGCTTAAAGTAATTCAATTAAAGTTATCTAAGCTATTCAGTTTAGTTGGAATCTGTATAGACAGCCAACTTATTCAAGCTGTTCCAAAGAAATATTTGGTTTGTTCAAAAGTAAGTTAATATCCACATTTTAATTAACTTTTATACATTTAAATTATATTTTAATTTTCTTAATTGGATTACTTGTAAAGCAAGAATAATTCAAATATATCTAAACCTTTTTAGATGTTGGTCAAAAGCTGTATTTGTCTAAATGTAAACATAACACAGACAGAAAGTTCATGACTCACATCACAAAGCAACACAAGCTTAATTTCCTGTTAAAAATGCATTTTCTTTGTTGCAGTCTTTTCTCAACTGGTACTAAATGAATTGTGTCTGTCAAGTTGAGCAAACAAACTCTGTTAAATCACTTAGAAGCAATTCATTAAAGTTGGTTTTATAATTATTGATGTCAAGTTAAGAGAATAAACAAAAGTGAGTTTTTATATCCGTTTAAAAGAATTAAGTGGAGTTAATGTCTGAAAAATCTCTTTAGAGCCCCGATACTCATTCTACAGTGAATATGTGCTGAGAGAGGCGAGGTAGCGCATAAAGTTTGAGACCAGACCATGTAAAAGAGGTGATCTGCAAATAATTGTATATTTTCAAAAGAAAGATATCTCTGTATGAGCCGTTCACTTTCTACAAAGCTTGTTTTTCTGTCTCTTTAAATGTTTTTTTAGTTTAATAGAAATTATATAAATTCTTTTATTTTTGTTTAACAAGAACAAGCTTTAAGCTGAAGTTCAAGTGTCTTTAAGCGGTTTTGTCATTCTTCCCCAAATATTTGTGATTTCTCCTTATCATCTCTTTATGATGGTAATCTTCCTCTTTGAATACTTTCTGCTTGATTTTTCATCACTCCATATAATGTAATAATTCTTGCATTTGAGAACATGACACTTGTTGCTCTTTGATGGTGTTTCTATCTAAATGTGTTTAAACCCCACATTAGATCAATTTTCTCTGTGTGCATCACATCGTCTGAACGATGCCGCACTCTGGCTGGCACCCTTGCTCTGGAGACCAACAGCCCCAGACCCCGAGGCCCCCCTCTCACATTTCTCTCTCCTCTTTCTCATCTTCCTCTAATCCTCATCCAGCCTGGCGTGCCCTTTGCTTTGCACGGCCTGCTCCACAGCCAAGGCCCCCCTCTACTCCACCACTGCAATGAAATGGTTTCACTACACAAAATCATATCAGCATCTGCTCTAGGAGACAGCTGCATCAAATTGAGCATGTTTCTGCAGTTGGTGCTGGTAAGTGTGTCCCATCTCTCTGTGCCGCCAGGCTTGCGAGCAGTGAAATTGTGTTATGGTCTCAGTGTCATCTGAAAAAAAAACACAACAAACAGACGTCCCCTGTGACATGGCAGCAAGGCTGAAATGCATGCTTTTTGAGGTGTGCATTGACTGTAATGTAATTACATGTAGCAGATTGCACCATCATAAAATCTTTTTCTCATCTGTGAATTAGCTGATAAAGTTTTATGCACGCTTTTACTACATGACATAAAACATTAGCAGATCTTTGAAAGCCTCTCTCATTTTATAAAAGCTATTATTCCTCAAAGTGTCATTTTAATGGCTATGGATTCTGCCTCTCTCAGCAAGGAGTAATAGTCAATGAAAATGGAGACAGTTTGACCTAGTTCATTTATACTGGAGGCAGTGAGAAATGCAGAACCTCTCTCCTCTGGAGCATGAGCAAAGAAACCTCAGATCATTTTTTAAGATAATACAAACACCCAAACAAGCAAATACCAGATATACAAACCATCAAAGTTCATCAGATTGAAGCTTTCAGACAGGCCAGAGTTCTACGATTACAAGGTTTTATTGAGTTTAAAGGGCGCCCCCTAATGGTTAAGAGTGTGCAGTACACTTTGACAATATCAACACCATGTTGTGCATCAAAGCAGCAGGTTCAAACTATTGCACAATGTTTGTTAAGAAGGTACCAAAATACACTTCATGTGGTTTGATAATGTGCCAGAAGAGATTAATATTCAGACCAGCTGACTCTAAATGCTGCCATCGGGATAAATCAGATCATGACACAAAATCAAACGTTAGAAAAAAAAGAACAGCAATCTGGATTTATTTTCCCTGTAAACCCTCCTTTTGTCCATGTCCAAAATATGTCATTAGAGTTTTTTTGTCAGCTGAATGAAGTATTTTCCCCTGTGATCAACCAGACCTCAGATCATGCCCTTTTGAGCTTTCAAACAAAAAAAAGTCTCATTGTATACATACTTTTCCTCCCTGGCGAGCCAGCTAAGCCCTAACTGTGCTAGCTGTGGCATTAATAATTCACTGTACAAATAAGTTGATGTTGCAGAGTTTGTTCTAATTGATATTAGCCGAGGTGAGCATTCTTGGCCAGACTTTATGACGCCAGCAGACCAGCATAAAGTGGGCTTTAATTGCCTATAATCTCTGTTGTTCTCCTTCCTCTCAGTGCAAATCAACAGCCAGTCTATGAATGCCAGAACACAGGGAGGCACTTTTAGCTCCATATCAGGGTGAGCCTCACAACAATGCTTGGATGAGATTTTCAGCTCAGAACTTAAATCACTTTAGACGATTTCAGATTTTTTACACCTGCACTTGTTGGACTGGAATTCGAGAAAGCACATTCATTTGTATCCACAAGTTAGGTTTACTGCTACGTTATTTTGTTTCTAGAAACAAGCTGATAGCTCATTTAAAAAGATACGGCATGAAAAATAAAATCACTTATAGCCTACTTCCTGTCATTACGTGTTAACTCTAAGATAAGATATGAAAAATTAATCCAGAAAATGTTATAAATTAGTTCCACATCATGTGCTTGTTTCTCTCTTTTAAAAAACTGTATAAAAATGTGTGTAAATGACACAAACATACACACATGTATCTCTCTTTCTCTCTCTGTC
>JBAMHV010000004.1:22170650-22188091 GCA_037177535.1 Pseudomugil gertrudae | reverse complement strand
TCTACATCACTCACATGTATGGAAGGAAAGATGACAACAGACCCCAGGTTAAAAAAAAGCGAAGTTCTCCTTTAATATCTGACTGATAGCATCATTATCCTGATCAACGGCTAAGTAAAGCTTGGTTAAACTCAAAAGCAGTAATACAGAAATAGAAAAAAAATCTCATTAGACTGAACGGATAAAATTAAAAAACAAAATAGTTTGATAGAGATGTCTGATGGGAAAACTGAACACTTCTCAGGACTAAAATACAAACACTTCTAACATAACTGTGTACAAACCCCAGCAGAAACTATGAAAGAATGACTCTCAGCAGCTGAGTGGATGAGTGGTTGTGCTGAAATCCCTTAATCTGCATCTTCTTTATTTCGTATGCAGTAGACTAAACTTCAGATTGCCCTTCCAAGTGTTCGTCTGCTGCTTTGTATACTAGCATTTGCTAAATGTATAAGGCATTATCACTTAGGTCCAGTGCTAAAAGAGAGAAAGTACACTTGATACTGGATTTAATTAGTCTTTGTGTCCTTACTCCAAAAACAGCTCTTTGTTCTTCAAGGTTTTGCTGGTTAGAGTGTTTGCTTTTAGGCTGGTGTGAGTTCACACTAAGAAGCAGCTGCTGAGCTAAAACAATAATGAACGATACAATCAGAACTTGCCATCTGCCAGCACCAGCCTACACAGAGGGAGTGTTGCTTGTGAATTCCATCATCACCTCTGCTGTTTAAAAGCAACGTACAGATATGATGTCTTTTTGCTTTAAAGTATTTAATCGAGCTAACAATCCCTGATTCAGCTTACACGAGTTCCTTCAGTTAAAAGGTTCATCGAATGAAAATCAATCACCCAGAAGCTAAAACAAGGCCATGAGAAGCATTTTCTCCAAACTGTGAGTGTGAATGTGTCTGTGTTCTGCTCGGCAGTGCAAGGAGCTTCTTCAGAGAATGGATGGCTTCTGTCAGACAGAAAAGAAGAGATTGACTGATATTAGATGGGAGCAGTAAAGGGTGAAAGACGGAGGCTGCTGTGAGGAGTGTGAGAATGATAGCTGATAGTCTGTGAGAGATGGAGTCCTTTGCTCCTCTTTTTGGTTGCTGGAAGGAGAAAGGTGGTCAGGAGAACCCGAAAGACATAAAAGGAGACAATGATTAATTAAAAAATAGATTTTTACCACATAGCTAATTCCTGTTATGCATTTCTACCTTTTGACCCATCCTCTGTGCACTCAAGGAAAACCCTGTTTGGATTGTCGGTCATATACTAATTAAGGTATTTTGTGTGCACATCAAGCTTTCCTTAGAATTAACTTTCCAGCCACTAACCTCCGGTGTGATCAGACATCAAACACATTGATAAACAGCATAAGAAATCATAAGATGTTAGACACACACTTTGTTCAATGCATGTTTCATTTTAGCCATGTCTGGCCAAATATATAAAGCATTTAAAAACAAGCATTGACAAATCAAATACATAAAACTGAATAATAAAATGAATTTATTAACATAATGAATATATTATCATATATTAAATGAGATCAAAACCAAAAGAAAAAAACAAGAACATGTATTTTTTTAAAATAATATATTAAAATAAAATCAAGACTCATACTGGGTAAAACAACAAAGAAATTAAATTGGTTTAAAGTATGAGGTTTAAAAGTGGACAGTAATTCAGCCTGTCTAACCTGCAGTGGCAGCGAGTTCCATAACCGAATAGCTGCCACTGCAAATGCCTGTCCCCTCTGAGCTTAGTGTCCTTGACACACCAGGAAGGAATAAACGTGGACATGCAACAGCTCAGAGTGGGAGGGTGCAAGACAATTTAATGTCTTACAAGCAAATAAAATCATTTTAATCAAACCCTAAAAAGGAAAGGCAGGTGCCATGAAGCCATGAATCTTTCGCACTCGGTCGAAGGACAAGCAACAGAATTTTTGCACCAGCCCGAGATGTGATAAAAAACAACAAAGTGAGTTACAGTAACTGAGCTGCAATATGACAAATTCATTATTGCTGTTTGAAAATCTTTATTTGAAAGGTACATTTAATCTCAGTCAGTATTCTTTTTCTTAGCTGGATGAGTTAACATATATTTCCAGTTTGAATCATAAGTAATGTCAAATTAACAGGCAGAACAGTTGACAGATGCAGTTTTGAAATAAGACTTTGCTAAGTCCAGTTATAGAACCATGAGTCAGGCATCTGCCCTTTTTTCACCTATGAGTGGGTCATTAGAGGGCCTCAGGTATCATCTGTCTAGCCAAATAAGGTGCAGAAAAAACTTTAAAAAATAAGCCTCAACTGTTGGTGGAAGCTTTTCTTACCAAAACTTTGAGTTCATGATCCTAATTTGTGATAAACTCATTTTGCTGCCAGCATTGCATCTTAGAAGTCTGTCTTAGGAAGACAAGTTTTCAGCCTACACTAGCTAAAGGCTGCTTTTCACCACTATGTTGACCTGTCAGTCTAAATTTAAATCACTCTCTACTTTTACTTTCAGATTGGTGACACTCAGACAAATTGTGGCAGAGGGCCAAAATTAACAGGGAACTATAACGGTAATACTACGACGTCAACCTTTTTATCATTAAAATACAGAAAATTCAAAGCTATTCATACTTTACATATGTAAAGCATGCCATCAACTATTTCAAGGAATAAGAGTCCTTCCATCCAAATCTGACCATCATCAGTAAAGAAATTGAAAGCACACTTCTGTTTTCTAAAAATACAACCGAGGGGAAGGAGATAAAACATGTAAAAAGCAAAACCCCAATTACTGAGCCCTGTGGGATACCATCAAAAGTAGGACCACAAAAGGATTTAGTAGTACTGAAGCTGGCACACAAAGTTCTCTTAGCTGTAGTAAGTCTGAGGACAGCACCTCAATACCTATATAATACTTTAAACGGGATAACAATATCCTTACAAGACTTTAATGAATTTCTTCCTACAGACAGACATAACAGGCTGCACAGTGGTGAAGTTGGTTAGCACTGTGGCCTTACAGCAAGAAGGTTGCTGGTTTGAGCCTCGGTTGGGGCGGGGGTCAAAGCAGGAACCTTTCCTTTTCCTCCCACAGTCCAAAGACATGCACCTCGGAGATAGGCTGATTAGAGACTCTAAATTGCCCATAGGAGTGAGTGTGACTTTGCATTGTGTGTCTATGTGTGTTGGCCCTGTGATGGACTGGCGACCTGTCCAGGATGAACCCGCCTCTCGCCCATTGTGAGCTGGGATTGGCTCTAGCCCCCCGCGACCCCATTCAGGGAAAAAAAAAAAACAGTAGAAAATGGATGGATGGACAGACATAACTGAAACAGGAGCTTCTTTGCCGAGTTTCCCACTTTCAACATTTGGGAGACAAAAGGGTTTCAAAAGTGCTAATTTAGAAAAGTCTCTGTCCTGCAAATAAGTCCTGTTAGAGATTCTGCCTTCTGCTTGTTGCTCTCCAGGCGGACCTCTGGTGGACAGCAGTTGAAGGAAATCCTGGATCCCAACATCGCTGCCTATTTGCTTTCATTGAAGAGGCAACAATCAACTAGTTGTAGAATCCAGTTTACTTATTTCCTCATTAAAATTTGTAAATTTTAAATAAAAATTATAAGATAGAATTAGCCATTTGTTTTATTTGTGCAGAAACTGAAAAGGTTGTATTTCAAGGTGGGCATTATTAGTCAATGTCTGCTGTATTTCTCGCATGTCAACAAGGACGTTCCTAGTTGTAACAACACAATACACTCACACATTTTTACCAATGATGGTAGAAATATTTATAGACTCTAGTGTGAGCCACCTTTTTCTGTTTCCACTGAGCTTCAAAAACTTAAAATGATCTGATATCTGTTCTGAATAAGAGTTGAGAATCCATCACGTAATAAAAAGCTATTTTGTAAGGTGAATCACAACATAAAGATGAACGAGGTGGGACACTTGCTGGCTTTGTAATGTTTAACATTCTCATCTAAAATATTCACACATTAGCAATTCACAAACTGCATCTTTTATTTTCACATCACAAGAAATGTTAGATGTTGCTTACACCCACGCACTCAGAGCTTGTGTAGCACCAGCATCTTCATTGTTGAGACTTTTGGAAAGGACCTTGTCTGGCTGTTATTCACCACTTTCTTTTTTCTGCACAGATTAAACAAGTATTATTTGTTCATAGTTGGTGCGATGCTTGTTATGCTTGGACAGAAGCAGGCTATTATATTCTTCTTTCTCCAGTTTTCATGTTACACAAAGCAAAATGCTGTCAGGGTATAATGTCATGGCTCTTTACAGCACGGGGTTCTTTATTCTTTAAATGTAAGATTAAAGAAAAATGCCAAATATTTGTTTTAATTATGATTATGTCTCTTCAGTTGTTGTATTTTATCACAAATAGTGGCATCTCCAGCTTTAAAGAGTCAGAGAATTTCTTATTAAGCAACATTTGTATTTAGTACTCAATAAAACACATGCACCGCATCAACTCTTCGGACAATTTATTTTGCTGGTATTGTTGCATTTGGCACAAATGTGGAACTTACCTTTTATAGTATTTAGCCTTTTGGCAAGAAATTATATCAATAAATGAGGCAGTATAATTGAGATTTGCAGTGGCTAGTCTACGATTTCCCCATCATGGCTTTTTATAGCTGCTGCACAGAGGAAGAGCTGCTGAGAACAAAAAGAGGAAGACTGCAGGGAGATGGGTTTCTTCTCTTTAATTAGTTTGAAATGTAGATGAAGCTGTCAGTGCAATGATTTACAAAGACAGTTTGAATATCTTAAACCTTAGCCAATATAGTAATGCTAAAAATAATCGCAAAGGAATTTGCTTAAACCTTCTAAACTTAAAAAAGTCATTAACCATCTATAAATAAACTTTACTAGAGAACTTTTCACAGATAAAAGTCATAAAGTACTTGACAATATATACAAAACAAGAACCAATAAAAACCATAAAAGCCAGTAAATTGTTGCAACAGCTTGAAAGAAACAACTAGTCTTAGGTCTTCAATCAGATGTGGGGAAACCAGATATCAATCTCTAATTACATGAGCTGAGTTGTTGTTAGAGTCTAGCTTTAACTGTTCTGAGTTATATTAAGGATGGTGACCATGTATAGCCCTAAAGCAGATGGTATGGGAATAAGAACATATGTGACAAGATGACAGTCTCACAATATCTACTGCACTGAATCTCATACTCCCCTGCTTAGTAAATCTGCTATGTCTTATGTGCATCTGCATATTTAATCAGTATGCAGCTGTTGTTATCAGTGTTGATCAGTTTGCCCTCTTTATACCAGTATACACTGTATATCATGTACATAATACATAATGTATATATAAAATATACTGTAATGTATTTGTATATATACATCTGGGTTCAGGCCTATACAGAACAGTAGTGGGGACTGTATAGGCCCAAACCCCACATATATAGGTCTGTTGTGCCTTAAGATATTCATCTTTTGGAGGTTGGGTAGGGTGGCACGTTGGTACCTGTATTAGATCTGTTGTTGGTTCAAATCGCTACCATGCCCATCCTTTCTGCAATTTGTATATCCTCCTTTTGCCTTTTCTTTTTTCCATCAGTTAATCCCTGTTCTGTGCAAGTACTTCTGCTGTCAAGTTTGCCCATTATCTGCTGCGATATGCCCCAGTCACTGTGATCAGTATAAGTGAGTAAAAAGAAAAACAAATGGGCAGATGAATGGTCAAGTAACAGCCTTCAAGAATAGAATAGTTTAAGAATACATGTTTGCCAAAGAAAAGATCCTGTTTTAAAGAAAATATTTTTAAAGAGAAATGTTGCTTATTATTGATAAATACATTTAAAAAATAGAGCTTCAGTATGTGTCCAGAATAAAAGGAGCCTCGCACAGTGTCCAGAAATTTTTTTTAAATAGAGTTGAGTGTAAATGCATCTTTAAAGGATGGCCTGATGGATACAAGCAGCCACCAGGATGGGATATGACCTGCTGATACAGCAAGTCATAAACAGCCCTGCTCAGAGCCAATCTGCTTGGTCATGAATGTTGTGTCCCTCAGCCTTAAGGGCATACATAGTTAAACATTTTGCAGGCATAATGAGTGAGGTGACTGTATGAGCTGATTTTGATCAGCAGAAATCAATTGTGTCCAGGAAAACTTCCTCACAATCGGACCCACAAGTGGATTGGAAGCCCTCTGGTGACTATGCACTGCTTCAAAATACATCTTCTTAAAAAAAATTAAAAATAAAATATAAATATATATAAATAAATATATAAAAATAATTGAAAGCTGACTTGTTTAACAGATGTCCTTGTTAGGAGGACACAGGTTGGATTCAGTTTGGTAGGGAAAAAATGGACACTGGGGGGTTAGAGTTAACACATTTATCCAAACCCACCCATCTTTGTGAAGGCACTGGTTGACATAACTCAAAATATAGTTAGAATGTGGTCAAAACTCCTGCATCTGTGGAGGACATGCTAAAGGATCCACTAGAGGAAGAAGAACATGAAGGACGGCATTCTGCTGCAGGGTGTCACACCAAAGGAAAGCTAGAACATTATTAAAGCACAGAAAAATCTATTTATTACATATTAAATCTTTAATTGCATCTCACTGTAGATCCTTAAAATGTCAGATATCTGTTTTTTATTCAGATTTGATTGAGAATGTGTTTTAGAAAAAAAATCAAAATTTTTACTGTATGTATTCTAACCACATTTTTTTTAGTTTATATTGGCTTATATATATATATATACACACACACACACACACGCAGTGGTTAGTGCTGTGGCCTCACAGCAAGAAAGCCCAGGCTGGAGAGGGTTGGCCAGTGGCCTTTCTGTGTGGAGTTTGCGTGTTCTCTCTGCAGGTACTCCGGTTTCCTCCCACCCTCAAGACATGCATGTCAGGTTAATAGCACAGCACAGCAGTCAGACCATCATTCTGCATACTTTAATGCTGGACTAGATAAGTAAAAAAAAAAAAACTAAATCTGCAAAAGCACAAGCAGAAAGGTAATGTAATGTTAATTCTAATATCAAATGTGAGGTCAGATGCTGGTGCAGAGTCACTTTTTATCTTCTCACAGTGTAAACCAGCATGATGGCAATCTTCCAGCTGCTATTAGTCAAACTTACACCACTGACCTTAGATGATTGAGGGCACATTTTTTATTTTGATTTTCCTCCAAGATCTTGTTTCACCTTTATAAGGTGGAACCTTATAACCACATAAAGATTCAGGACACATCTAAATAAAAATGTGTTGGTATCACTGCTTTAAGACATGAGTGGGCCTAAATATGAAAATGTACTAAATTATTGACGTTTTTTGACATGGTAGGGCAAGTGAGACTGGGGATTTTCTTTTTTCACTGGCAAGGTGACATATTCCAATGCAGCAGCATGTGGTGTGTAGCACTGGTAAAATATCAAATGTTGCTTTTTCAGATGAAAATAATGCCACACAAACCTGTAACATGAAGCCAGATGTTTCCCATGCACCTGTCTGATTCCTGTGTATCAGAAATATGCAAGCCATTCATTAGGTTTCATTATGATTTAATGATTCAGGCAATGAAATTGATTACATTTTATTGCCTGAAAATATTTTTAAGGATGATTTTTATATTATTTTCACTCAAAATAATTGTTTTTCAAACCAATCTTGATTGTAATACCACATAATCACAACAAATGTGTCCTTGAGTCGAGGCAAATGTGACAGGTAATGTATTCAGCAGTTTACACATAAACTGAGCTACATATCAATATAGCTATTCATATACTGACTTCTGCCTTTTAAAAATGAATGAGTGCACTTTTAGAAACATGGAAATATTTTAAATATTTTATTTATATTGGTAACTTTTAATTAGCTAATTTGTATTATCCTGCAAGCTAATTTTGTCATGTAAAACTGAGGTAATGAGAGTATTTAAAAGTACCTCATTTGCATAAAATCACAGAAAAATACATGTTATTGCCCTAACTGCTGAACAAAGCTTAGTCATCTGTTTACATGTCATTTCAAATTATTCTAAAACCAACATTACAGTTAAATATACACATCACCCGCTGCATTACAAAGTTTGTATTCCGGCCACTTGCAACCAGGCCCTGGTTGACCTGTGTAAGCATGCATAAGGAAGATAGTACTGTCACCCTGAGGAAGACACAACTTGATTTAAAGATGCTGAGTCATTTGTTTTATCATTCAGGAGATAAAACAAGTGCTTAATTTATTTTTTAAAAATCTTCCTTTTGGTTAAACAGTTAAGAATTAATGTCTATGCTGCTGCTTGTCTTAAATTATAGAGGTTGCAAAATACAGCAACCTTTCTATAACAGCCAAAGAAACCTCTCATTAGGAAGCTTTTCTTGTGTTTACAGAGAGGTGATCATTTATCTATAGCTCAACAGGCCAATCTTCACTTTATTATGAGCTGCTCTCACCTTCCCTGCTGAGAACAGCTCTGCCTCTCCATGGTTTGCCTCATTCACGCATAGATAAATAAGAGGTGTGTCATTCATACTTCTAAGGTTTACAATGACTTCATTTATTTGACAGATTCCTCTGAATCATCTTTCATAAAGCATTTTTTTGTATCTTACTGTGGTTTAATCATATTGGTATAAGCACAGAATGCTTTTCAGTGTATTTTTAATTGTTGAGTGGGGATGGAGCAGGATCAATACAGTGCCCTGGCATTTGCAACAGAGCGCCTCTTATTTCCAACCCAACACCAGCTCTACCCAAATGTTAACATAAAAAGCATGAGATTAAACCATTCAGACTGACTAGAATGCAAAAATTCACTAAAAAGGAACCAAAACAACTGCATTGGCTACAGTTCTGCCAACAACTGCAGAATGCACTCAACTAAAGGCATATTCAGTCAGAATACTTTACATACGTGCAGTATAATAAAGCAGAGTCACCAAATTACAAAAAAAAAATCCATCTTGTCTAAGAGTACACTAAAATAATAAATGAATGTGTCAATCTTCACAACATGTCAGCGACATCATGACAAATCGCATCCATCTCAGAGGTGGCAAGAAGTGACAGTTTATTTATTCATTCGAAGCGACGTGTTTCATCGAGTCCCTGTGTGTGGTGACGTTTGAAAACACACACTTGAACTGTAAATGCTTCACAGTTTCTTCTTCTCCTTTCTCCTAGCCATTTACTGACAGCTGTGGAAAAAAGAAGAGAGCAGTGCTATTTATTCCTACATCAGCATCTCTGGGGATTTCTACCAAAATGAAATTCCTCCACAAGCACAGCTGATTCTGCTTTATGAGGACAACCAAGCTACAGTCTGGAACAGGACAAAAGCAACTTTGAAAGGGATGACCACCAGCTTAATACTCTGGAACCCCACCAGGTTACTGCCAAACAGGAGCTAACTGAGACTGGGGTGAGATGCACCAATGCAAGAACAACTGGAAACATCCTCTTACAGGCAGGACTGTATGCAAATCTCACTTCAATCAGTAAGAAGCAAAGGTCTCAAGCTAAGTTTGACCACAGGACCTGGGCAGCAGAGGACTGGAGAAAGATCATTTCAGTCCAAAACCTAATGGTTGTATGGTTATATGGAGACCAAGAGAGGGCTACAAGCCACATTGTTTCACACTGACTGTTTAAAGTCGGTAAAAGAGGAAGATCATTAATGATCAGGAGGTGCTTCAGCAAAGGCTGGAATCAGGCAGATGTGCATTTGTGGAGGATTCATTAATGAAGCCAATACAGCAGAGCAACCCTCCAGGCCAAAAGCCAGGGGAGTCAAGATCTGGATGTCGATGGCCTGACATGCACAGCTCAATGTCCAGATCTGAACCCTGTAACCCTGTTGAAAACCTGAATAAAAAAGATGGATGGTCACAAACTATCAAGCAAAAAGAGAAAAGTAATTACACAGCAGCAATCTTGGCAGTTTGAGCAGCAGCTCCCCATCCACATCTAGACGTATCCATCACTATTAAGTCATGTGACCATTCGGATATTTGATCACTTTTCATCACAGTTCCTAAACACTAAAAGATTTTCAAACATAAAAGTTGAGTTAAAATTATCCTTTATATTACTGAGTCATAAAAGCTCCACATCACAGGATGAAAGAAAAAAACATGACAACAAACATTATAAGCACACTAATTGCTAATTTTAAAATCTTAGCCAGTGGTTAGCTTAAGTTTTACATCATGATGTATTTTTGCCAGAATCTGCTTTTTCTGTCTGACTTCAAAGTAAACATGATGAAAGAAGCCGGTTTTTGTATTTTATCTTCTAGCTGCAGTTCAGTAGATCACTTAGCAGTGGCAGCCTGGTTTTAATCAGGAAGAATAACTACTTATCGTTACTTTTTATCCTTTTGCATAATTTCCTTATTGTTGCGAGAAATTAATGTGTTTTAAAATCATTTTCAGAACAAAATTCTTTCTGACATCTAAGACATGCTGGCGTTTGATAGATGCCACTTAAGGGGGCAAAAAGCATGTTCATTAACTTACAAATACACATTAAAAACAATAAGTGGGTCTTCTGCAACATCTCACAGTAGAGCAATTTCTAATCATGACTTTGGAAAACATTTAAAGTACCATTTTTTGCAAGTTTGTAGAATTAAAACCTTTTTTATCCCCTGTACTGAAAATACCTAAGCCCAGGCATGCATCATTCTAATATGATTTACCTTTCTTTTATCTCATTCTTGCATTGAATTATTTTTACTTAAGCCTGAAAATCAGAGAACCAGAAAGGTGATCTTAATAATGCCACACTTAAAAAAAGATGTAAGTCATATGTTCTGAGTCACACCAGTAGCGGTTTCGGTGTAATATATAAACAACAGGGGTGCAGCATTTAAAGAGAGAGGAGAATAAACCTAAACGGATTACCAGTAATGAAGAATTCAGTCGTGTACTCTGGCAGTCGTCAAGAGGACAATTGCAGCGATGTCTTTATTTGATCTTTTTAAATGTGCTCAAAACAGAGAAGTAAACATTTGTTCTTTTTAGAAAAGGACAGGTTTGGTGAAACATGAAAATATTTCAGAGGCTTGTTCACCATATAAACAGAAACATTTATCATACTGGTACATGTGCGATTATGAGGCACCACACAGTTCAATTTTACTCTCTTCAATTATTTACACATGGAAAAAAGCATCAGCCCTTCTGGCTAAAAGGATGAAAATTACAGCTGTATAAACATTTTCATGTCTGTGAACACGATTTTGATGTGGTTTAATTGGTGTGTAAAGCAGCAGACTTTAAAAGCAAGCAAGGAGGTGTTTGGTTTTTACTGTAGATGTAAGAAAAAGGACTTTTGTGTGGAAACAAACAGGATGAAAAGTCAACGGACATTTGACCAGAAGGATTTCAGGCGTACAAACACACACAGACGCTTGGGCACACACAGTCAGTCACTAACAGACAGTTGGAATAAGATGCAAAAAAATCCCTCCAGTTTGCTCTCTCACAGATACAAGTTAATAGTTTGTCTCTTCACACACACACACACACACACAACAGAAGCACACAGAGAGGCCTCAGTAAGTGCCCATCTGCCTCTATTCCACTTATTCGCTCAGAGGGGCAGCGAAGGTGTAAACACGTGCCTGGAAACAGACATTGTCTGTGTTGCCGCTCTGCTCCGGTCCCAAGTCCACCATAAACTTTGTCCTGATGTGAAGGTCCCTCATCAGCATCCCAGTTTGGATACTTCTCAGCATCACACAGTACACTTAATCAGAAACATTTGTGTATATCAGGACATGTCTTCGTAGTTTCTCTTCTTTTTTTTTTTAATTATTTGAATTTTTTTTTACAGTTTTGCTACTTATACAGTTAGCAAGGAGCCCCTTTGTCCCATTGGTCCTCGTGTTTACAGTGTGACATACCAAAGGTTAGGAATTACCAAATACAAGACAGATAGAAGAGAAAAGTACTATTAGCGTCACACAACAGTTTTATGGGGATTGTCAAGGCCTTCGCATTGTACTTGGTGAATGTGGTGTAATTAGAAATCAAGTCTGTAAACTCAAGCATCTCCCGTGGAGTTCATCCAAGCACAGCCACTGTGGAAGGCATGCATCACAGTAACTAGAAGGAGCTGTTTTATTTAGTAAATGAAGACAGAAGGAGAACACAAAGGAGGAGAAATAAGCTAAAGCCCACATCAGATTCAAAAGGCAGTCAGAAGGGAGTACAATACCAGCTTATTCTTGTTATTTAATCCCTTTTCCTTCTTTGGATCAATCCTTTGATCTATTTAGTATCCCTTTCTAATTCGATCCCTGAAAGTGAGGGTGGGAAAGCACCACAGGCCGGCAATGAAATCATTCAGAACATTTAGCTTTATGCCTGCAGGGTGAAATGCCCATCACAAAGCCAGCCATGCAGGAACTCCTCAAAAAGTACGTTTCCATGACTTACAGAGGATCTTCTGGAAGGCTCTGCGGAAGTCCTGGTTGAAAATGGTGTAGATGACTGGGTTGAGAGAGCTGTTACAATATCCAATCCAGAAGAAGAACTTGAATAGTGTATCCGGGATCTCACATGGCTCACGGCAGATCCCATGCAGGCTGTAAGAGAAGAAGAAAGGGAACCAGCACACAACGAAAACACCCATGACAACAGCAAGGACGAAGGTGAAGCGCTTCTCCCGAGCAGCAGAGACTTTTTTCCGGTTGACAGTGCTCCGGCGTTTGCGGCGAGATGAAAACAGCTCCATGGATTTTGAACTGGAGCGTGATTTCCTGCTGGAGTATTTTGAGGCGGAGCTGCTCTTTCTACTGGATTTCCTGTCTTTTCTATCTTCCTGGTGATGTTTTGAGGAATTGGAACTTTTTTTTTGTTTCTCATCTGAAGAGCTGCTCTCGTCAAAGTCGTCATCGTGGTCAGTCGGTGGGTTTTTCGGCTCGTTTGGTACATGCTTTTGACAGTGGCCATTTTCACGCTCCTGGTCTTTCATACTCCCACCTCTGGTTGACTTTATAGAACCAGCTAAACCTGGTTCGTTTTGGTCCATTCCATTCTCCAGAGGTGAATCCATATCTCTCTTCTTCTCTGATAATGTCCTGGTCCTGGTTTTTGCCACTTGGTAGATCCGAATGTAGACCAGAATCATGATAACACAGGGAGCAAAGAATGATCCAATGCTGGAGCAGAGAATGTACCAGGTGTCATCATTCAGCATGCACTGGGGGCTGGCCTTGCTGCTGCTCCGGTCCACTGATATCAGTGGAGGGAAAGAGATTATGGCTGAGATTAGCCAGACCACCACAATCATGCCTTTCACTCGTTTAGGTGTTCTCTTTAAGTTATATTCTACTGCCTGCGTAACTGACCAATACCTGTCCAAACTAATTGCACAAAGGTGGACAATAGAAGAAGTGCAGAATAAAACGTCCAGAGCCAGATAAATGTCACACCAAATTTTACCAAAAAACCAGTAGCCCATAAGTTCATTTGCCAAAGAAAAGGGCATGACCAGAGCAGCGACCAGTATGTCTGCACTGGCCAGGGAGACCAGAAAGAGGTTCTGGGGAGGTTTAAGGGCTCGGCTTGTTAAAACAGCAATAACAACCAAGACGTTGCCGACTATTGTAAACAAAATAAGAAAACTCACAAGTCCAGCCAGACCCCAGATTGCGAGCTGGCTGTACTGGCTCTCTGATGTGGAATTAGATGAGATGTTTTTTTCATCTATCTCATCTTCCAGGCTGGAGATGTTTAGGAAATCCATTTTTTTTTTTTTTTGTCAACCAAGGTATGACTTCAGAAAAAGGAAATAAGCGGGAGCAAGCTGAAGAAATGTCTTCTTAAGACTTGAGCGCACATTTCACCTCAGAAATGTCGCCAGATCCAATGACATTCTCCTCTCTCCTCCACCTGCAATCTTCCACGTTTTGCGCGTAAGACTCTCTTTTAGAAAAAAGAAAGAGAGAAAGAGAAAGTTCTCCCATATGTCGGTGTATTAAGTCCTTTTTCCAAAAGGTGTGCGCTGCCCAGCAGCCACATTTCCATGGTTAAACAGCGACTCTCTCCTCTGCGCGTCCTCTCCCATCCCGACTGCGCCCGCATCTCTCCACCTCCGCCTCCCGCTGTGTCCTGAGGAGAGGTTTGTAACAACTACGAGTCTTTCTCTCGCTCCTTCTGTCTGTCTTTCTCTCTATGTGTCTCACTTCGCCCCTCTCTCTCTCTCTCTTTCTGTCCCTCTTATTCTTATTGAAAAAGAACAAGCTGGGACCTGCTCCACCCAGGTGGAGAGAGAAACGCGTTTATTGGAGGAGAAGAAACAGCGAGTAAATAAGCAAGAAAATGCTGTTATTGTAAGAATAGTTTATTTTTTATTAAGATTTAGGCTATAGGCTTTTACTTAGTGCGTATCCAGCTGAGCTATATGTCTCTGTAAACTGGCTGACAGCTGATCGCATTGCAATCTTTGTCCTGATTTATTTTTTGTTTGTCCATGTCAGTATTACTACACCAGTATCGAGCTGGATCTGCACCAATGGAGGTCACGTTGTTGTCAAAACCAAACTGACAGTCCCCCACCGTGGACATCTGCCTCTGCTTTGTCCTTCTGTGCACACACTGGAGGTCAGTGTTGTTTCAGTCAGCTCCGGAGAAACAAAGTGGGGAATATTATTGGCCATACACTAAGCTTCAGGTATCCTGGAAATGGGAGTATATGAACAAGCCAGACCTCTTAGTGGGAACTTTAAATGACAACCCCCTGCTATCTTACCATGTTTGCTTTGTAGTAGTTGTGTAAAATGATTACCAGATTACTTGATGAGAAGAATCACATCTCTCTCTGCATATGATTTAATTCACATTTACACTGAATGTGGTGTAAGTATCAAACAAGTCTTGCTTATATGTGTGGTTTCATCTCCTTTGCTAGCTCTATCACATACATTTAGAAGATAAATGTGTCATGAGAAATCATGGTTATCTTACTTTTACATCTATTTAATGTTCCGTAAGATGTCACGTGCCTGCACACTTTCTGATATGCACTCTGTGCTTCCTTCTTCTTCTGTCTCACTTTCATCCTTCACCATTTCGGCTGACTTCCTCTATAAGCTCCTCTAACACATACTTTGAAGCTTTTTAAAGGGTTGTGTAGCAGCTCTCTGCCAAGGTTATTCCAATTAAATTCAAGCTCTCAACAGCCTATACAAAATAGAAAAAAAAAAGCCTGAAAAGTTTTTTGGTCTGCTTTTCTGCACTCTGCTCCTGTTCACCCCATCCACTCTGGGTGGTGTTCCCTCTTGGAAAAACCCTGTCTTCCTGGTATTAAGTTCTTGGGCCAGTGTGCTTATTGACCGTGTCTCCAAGCTAAGTACCTGCCATTAATCACCGAGTGCTCACCCATACTGAATTAAAGAGCACCACAGCTATGAGAAATGCTCAAGTCCAATCTGCATTAAGGCTATGAGACAGACTAAGGACAGCTTTGGGGCTTGAAGCAGCTTCTACCACCTTTCACATAAGACCATGTTTCTTCTCATGCTGCCTATTTAAAGCTAAGCCTAGGTGGATGCTGTAGGCCAGCGTGGATACTCTACCACATTCTGAACTACCAGATAACCCTGATCATTAAGTTGTGTCTCAGGGCAACAACTCTTATATGTGTGCTGTACATAATTTGGCATCAGTGAGCGATCTCAGCCATTATAGAGCCCCTTTCTTGTTTTCCAAGAAACCCTCCTAAGTTGTTTTTTTTTCAGCTACTGGCCAAGCACATGCCTTTGGATTTTTTTAACTACACTAATTATTTTATGTCTTCATATAATAGCTTTGTACTTTTCCTCTCTGAATTATCATCTACTTTGTGCTTTTTGTTCTTTTTTTCTTCTGAATAAGCCTTAAAGTTTTTGCATTTGTTTGTACTTTGTTTTTTCTGTTGAGTCTTTTGCAAATTTATCAAAGTGGTTCAGTGCAGTGTTTGTTGAGCTGAAAATAGAGGAGGTGGAAGAGAGAAGCACAGTGAGTTCCGCAGGATAAAAAAAATCCCTGAATTATACAAGACGTGTTCTGACAAGCATTTGTCAAACCTTTACAGGCCATTGGTCACTGTGTTTCATTACATAATCAGTGTCTGGATATAATGCAGGAGATATCCATCTTTTCTTATATATACTTCCACAAACAGAGAAGAGCATAAAAAATGCTTTCAAACAACCATGTGAGAACAAAGGTGAATTCCCACAGAAATCTGAATAGTTAACCTATAAGAACAACTTCTAAAATTTCAGCTTCTACTGGTGCTCTGTGGTTTCCATATGGGCTTCTTTTGTAAGGGAGGCTATGGTACCAGTTGATGACAGTGACAAATAGCAGTGTAATCTGGGCAGACAACAATGGAGTCAAGAGCATTCGGTTCAGTGAAGTAACACTCAGCCCAGGGGAAATTCTCTGGCTCGCATCACCGTATGGATCAGTGTGCTTTTTTTCTGCTTTGTTTTCTTTCTTTGAAATATTATCCTCCAATTAAATGCAGCGATATAAAATCAATACAATTGTCCTTTTAAATATTTTTTTTCAAATTGAAAGGTTTCACTTTAGCAAATTTATACTGAATTTCAATAACGCTTTGAAGCATCAATATTTATAGTTGGTCTAAAGGAATTTCAGACAGATTAAGAGCAGTTTAAGACAAAGTTGCCATCTTTCTCCATAACTTGCTATGGAATATACAGTTACTATGCTGTTGTTATGGCTCTCTTTTATGTGTGCATTTCCTGTACACTTTTTTCTCTTTGTAGCTTACATTCTTGCAGCTGTTGCATGTAATTTTCCATTTGAGAGGTTGATAAAGGCTCTGTCTCAATCAACACACTAACAGTACTTTGCACACTATGTAGTGCATGCAAATGTTAATGTAAGTGCACTTAAAATAGTGTGCAAAGTAGTGTTAGTGCGCTGATTGAGACACAGCCAAAGTCTCATCCCATCTTATTGTGTTAATTAAGATGCATTTTAAACTTGTATTTATAGAAATTTTTTTTTACCTTTTCTTCTGTTGCTGTACCAAAGATTAAATCCCAGTCTTACCATTAGTTCTTTATGTAAACCTACAAATCATTCCTAATGGAGTTTATTAATGATGAACAAAATCTGTCTAAAACATTTATACAATTTCTGGAGGTTATACTGTTAAGGTGCTTTAACATTATGATAGCCCAGAAAATGTTTTATTGGGCAAGGAATTACCAAAAATGTTGCATCTTCATATAGTTCAGGGGTGTTCAACTCTGGTGTGCAAGAGCCAAAGTCCTGCAAGTTTTGGAAGTTTTGGAGGGCCTGGTAATAAGTTTACCTTAAGTGTTCATACAAAGCGTTAATTTCGTTGACATTTCTCAATAAATAAGGGACAAAATGTGATTTGTTTTCTAAATATAGGACGTTCAAGAGATGATATATAT
>JBAMHV010000004.1:22092533-22106765 GCA_037177535.1 Pseudomugil gertrudae | reverse complement strand
TGCTGACAGAGACATGCTTGATGCTGCTGTATCGTTGGAGGAACTTACCACTGCTGTTGGTCAGATGGCATCTGGTCCTGCTCCTGGGCTGGACGGGCTTCCAGTGGAGTTCTACAAGCATTTCTGGAAGTGCATTGGGTTCACGCTGGTGGAGGAGGTCCATGCACCCCTTAGAGTGTTTGCTGAGGACGGGGCTGTTCTGAACCAGTGGAAGGATGGGGTAGAATATCTCTTTCCCTCCCTGATTGTATCTTATTGGTAGGATAAAAAGGACGCCTTCCTCTCCTTTCGGACCCCTGAGTCGGGGGACTTTGGGAAAGACAGCGCTGTATCAGTTCTGCATGAAGGTCTCTAATGTCTGATCTCTGGTGGTGGTGAAGGTGTCGAGATGGACAGAGGTTTTTGGTAGGGGTTTGTCCCCGAGGGGCTGTTGGCAGTCCCTGTACAAGTCCCCTATCGATAAATGGATAGGGGACCTCCAGTGGCGGGTTGTACATGGGGCCATAGCTACAAACAGGTATCTGGCACACCGCGATTCTAACACAGGGGAGACTTGTCCTTTCTGCTCACAACCTGAAACAGTCCATCATCTGTTTACTCAGTGTTGTAGACTGACTGGGCTTTTCAGGCTACTTAGGAACTGGTTTCAGGGGCTGGGAGTACCATTTTCCTTTTGCCTGTTTATTTATGGTCCTCACTATTCAGGAAGAAGTAGGAATGTCCATGTACTCCTTAATTTACTTTCAGGACAAGCTAAGCTTGCTATCTGGTAAACTAGGAAGAACCATGTGAGGGGTGAGAGGATGGTGGACGTGGTGAGGATGCTAACAGGGATGCTAGCAGCTCGACTCAAACTAGAGTTTGAGTTTTACAGACTCACTGACAGGACTGCCACATTTGTGGAAATCTGGGGGGTACGGGATGTGCTGTGTTCAGTCAGCGACAATTGTTTGAGTTTACATTTCTGAGAGTCGGTTTATTTTGTTTTTGGTATCACTGATAGTTGTGTTGAATCTGATTATCTGTTTTTGATGGTTAATTTTTTTTCTTATTTTTTTGTTCTGAGTTTTTTTCTGTTGTAGGTTATTTGTGGTTTTTAATAAACGTTCTTTTAAAACTCTCTCTCTCTTCCCTGTCTTGTCCAGCATCATAACATACAGAGTAGCATTCTGTGTGCCATATTTTGCCAGACAGATTTGCTCTACCAAGAGGGACATATCAGATACAAGGCCAAGCTTGATATTCTAAATATTTTATTATTATTTTATGTAATCTTTAGTCCGGATATGATTATATAAAACCAAAAGGGGAAAAGGAAAAAAATTAAGAAAAAGGCGAGAAAGGAAGGAGTAGAGAGAAAGGGGCAGGATTAAAATGTAAAAGGAAGCATTGTCCAGGCTGCCAAAATCACTGTATTCACAAAAACAATATAAAACACTAAAGTACTACAGGAGAAAAAGTAAACGTAGAATTAGAAAATTAGAACTTAGAAAGTACAATAATAATGACTTATCAAACACAACAACATTTAACAAGGGTACATTCATGCCCTGAAGCATCAGGGGAGGGCAGGGAGAAGCCCGGAACTTCAGAGACCCGGAATGGCCCACATAGCACAGAGCCCAAGACAGCCAAAGAGGGAGAGAGCTGCCTCCCCACCCAGCCCTGATCAGAGGAGGCTCCTCGACTGGAGAGCCAGGTACAACAGGGCAGGGACAGCACCAAGTCACACAAGGAGACAATGAGCAGTCCTAGCGGGCACTGGGCGACGAAGTGCGGGCTGCACGGAGAGCCAAGGACCACCCATACCCCCAGCAGAGTGCGCCCAAGAACCCAGTGGGATCACACCACTCCCAGGCAAAACCACCACAGGCCAGCACCATCGCAAAACCACCACTGGGCACCCAAAGACAAGGACACATATTGGATAAATTATTTTCTTGTTCCCCATTAAATATTTTCTCATCCATTTCCTGTAAGTGTCAGTTGATGTAAAATGATTTGTTACTGTGTGCATATTTACATATTCTTATTTTTATTCCCATCCAACACATTCTTGTGGGGTCCAGGTATGAGGTTTGATGCCTGAGAGCAACGCCACACAGTTGAGGAATGATGAAACATACATGAAATTATAAATTGTCAGTGTTACTCTTTATCTTTTTCTATGTGAGCCTTGTAAGAATCACCATTACAACTAGGAGTAGCTGTATCTTTGTCAAGGTCTTAGAGCAATATTAGTAAATAGACTTTGCGCTATACTTAGACTGAAAATACATCATGTCTATGTTGGTTGCTCTCGGCCAACCACAATCTTATGAAAGCAATTATTTCATGTCTGACATGTTTGACAATGAGCTTTTTTCCGTCATTTGACACCAAGCTCAGTGACATAAAAAAAACACATTAATAAGATGACAGTTCATGTCATGAGTCATTACAGTGCACTCTGTGTTTTTTGTGTCGATGCAAGGAACGATTGAAGGGCTGCTTTGAACTTTTAGACTCACCACTGGCAACATACATGTGAAAAAACACATGAAACGAGAAGAAATTGTTTACAAAATGAACAAGAAATGTTTTAAGACGTATATGCAACTCCACGAGAACACATTGCATCAGCTTGACCCAACTGTCAAGTATGAAACCATTTTATTTATTTTTTTATTTATTTCATTTTTACATAAGTATATATTAAAGACTCCTTAATGAAAACACTGCTTGCAGGTGATGTAACTGCTTGCAAGTTTTGTGTTATAGTTTAATTGCACTTATGAGAATGCCAAATAGACGTCTGCCCTGTAGCAAAAAACATTATTTGTTAAATTGAGTAGCTTTTGCAAGCAAGCAGTTTAAATAAGTATGTTATTTAAGCAACTAATGTCCTTTTTTTACTCTTATTTAAGCAAGGTCAAATTTCTGCATTTTAAATAATGTTATTAAGTCCTTCAGGATTAACAAGAAATTCATGCAGTCGACTTGTGCACATGAAAGTGTAGTACTGTATGATACGGCTTCTGGAGGTATTTAATTCTTCACCCATAGTTTCTAGTTTTTACATCACATCTTGTTAACCACAAGTGACCTTGGATCTACTTCTGTTACTCATGCTGTGTGCAGCCAATATACTTGTTTATTATGATTAGAAAAGCCAAAACACCAAGTGAAAAAATCTGTTTATCCTCACGTCCCCTTCATGTTTTTGCATATCACATACACTGGTCATGTGATATGCATGTTCAGAAAGGACACTACAAACAAATTATTCTCGTAATTACAAAAAAAAACTAGATGGATAAAATGCTATTTTGTAAAAATATTTATTTTGTATCGAGCCATTTTTGCATAGCCTTCATTTGAAGGGCATCAAGTTCCAATCCTGGAAGGTCACTGCAAGTTGTGGGTGCTTTTCTGCTCAAACCCACCCTATTCTGTAGAAAGATGTATCAATCCAAGTCATTTAGTGATGTAAGATAAAAAAAACTATTTTTTATTTGAAGGTTTTGGTTTTGGCATTAATAAAACACATGCTGATTGGAGAAACGAGGAAGCATTTAACCCATTTCCTTAAAAGACCTACAAAAAGTAGTTTTTTTTTAATGGTTGGATCACAAACAAGAAGACTGAAAACGTTTTTTTAATCTGCAAAAGAAAAAGAGTCTTGCATGGAAGAGAGCCGAAGGGACAATGAAGGATCTGATTGGGGCTCTTTTAAAACAGCTTGTGGAAACTTATAGCAGGTTAGCTAAAACAATCTTTAAAAACGTGCTATCTTATAAAAGCCTCCTGAGCCAGATTCTGCATCCATTATGCAGGACTGTAATAGATGGCATCAATTATTTAAAACCTTCATATTTAAATGAGCAGTTAATGACAGTACCGTCTGATCTAAACAACGACTTGTGTGCAGGAAAAGGTGAGCACATCTTTTTTTTCTGTGTCGATGAGGTTGCTTTTGTTTCTAAAGGCTGCAGCTTGTGTGATTAAACTTTACCAGTTTCAGTCAGTTGTGAAACTCCAGTTGAGTCTGCTTGAGAGGATCAGGCCTAAAGTTCAGGGATCAGGATGGGAAACAATTTCAGCTACAACAGGGAAAAGTAAAGTTCGACGAAGCATTTAATGAAATTTGTGACAAAACGGGCAAAATGTGACAGAGAAACACAGGCGTGACTTAATAACTGGTGGGAAAATGATTGACAATCAACAGGAAATTAGAAAGGTGAGAAAGGAAAATGCAGGAAGCAAAGCAAAAGCACTCTAAGAAATGTTGCTGTTTTCTAAATAAATCAGGAAACATCACCAGGAATAAGCTAACTGAATAATTCAACATGTTCCAGACTAAACCTGACACCATGATGATAGGAGGTTGTTAATATTTCATCACTAACTTCCTGGATCATCCAGGCAGGAGTGGGCTGTCTGGTTAAAATGCAAAGGACATTTTAAATTTGACTATACTACCTTTGCATTAATCATGATACTCATGAAGAAAAGGAAAGAAAATGTCTTTTGGTTGTCACTTGAATAACATACAGAAACCTTAGTGGTGATTGCTGCGCTCTAGCTACCTCTTCTCTGGAATAAGCGGTACAAGTAATGGATGGATGGAAACCTATGTGATATGACTGCTTCCAAACACTGATAGGGCACAAGTTCATTTGGGCCATCTTTTAATATATCACTTTCATTTCACTTATTAATATCCTCTTTGCTTTTCCTTTTCTTCGCTTGGCCTGTCACTTATATTAAATTTAAATATGTAATGTCAAGAGGAAAAAACAGGATTTGAAAATGTTAAATACTAACCCTGCATGCTACATGAGCAATCACGCTAATGAATTATGTTACAAGTAAGAAGCAATTTGGATGAGGAATAACAGATGGAAAGATTGTTAATGGGACTGCTTTTAAAGATGTAAAACACACTTGTGAATACTATTAAGTTGTCACTCAAGCGAGGGATCAAAAGTATTTCTTTCGTGACAACCGTGTAAAATAGATGACAAAATAGATGCCTGCTGGTAGAAGTCCCCCTGGACGGTGTGTTAGGCTTAATCTGCTGCTCTGTTTACATAACATGAAAACCCTTCATATCATTCATGTCACATATTAGTGGGCTTCCAAGTCCAAAAGAATAAAGAAAACACTTCTGAAAAATCAATTTTTCAAAACTGTAGCGTTAAAGCTTATGGATGAAACTTGCTGGCAGTTTCAGTGACTTTCCCGAGCATGACAGACACTCATTAACCCATCAGTGACCCTTTATTTTTGACCGCAGACACATTTACTGACCCTTTTACTCAGTTAACACGTTTACTACTCCATTACCCTCTCAGCATTCCACTTCTTCTCTTTTTGAAGCCACATTCAGGAAACTATCAGGGTAAGCCTTTCTTTGGAGATGAATTATTTCCACAATGGAGGGCTTGAAAAGCTCACGATCTATTTTCTTCCTTTTTCTCAGCATAGGAAGGTCGTGTGGAGCTGCCAGGAAAATGAGTCATGAGGGAAATGAAGGAAATACTGTAGACTGCAGTGTTTATGATGGAGGGAATGCACTTGTATGCCTCATTCTTTCAAGGAATCATTTCCCCAGGTATCGTTAAAGGGAAAAGAAAATATATGTCACAATTTAAATTTTACTAAAAAAGTTGCTTTCGACTAAAAAGAAACATTTTCTAAACCTGAGTTTGCTGCAAGTTTTTTTCTGTGAGTGCCTATATTTGAACCCCAGAGTTGAGCTGCTTTCTCAAGCATTTCTGGTAAATTTGCTTTTGGTATTCATGTATTTATATGATAAGGAAAAAGCACAAATGAGCTCAAGCTCACTTAAAACACACAAGGAAGCTGTTTAAAATATACTGCAGCTGCAAACTGATTTCAGGAAGACACCAACAAAGAATGTTGCATGCATAATAAGAGATGTTGGAGGACAAACGAAATGAAAGTGTGGTGCATGAATGAAAAGTGCATAATGGGAAATAGGAACATATAAATGTGCGTATGTAATGCATATCTGCTGATTTCAGTAGGGAGTTCGCAAAGCTTGAAATGTGTTAAATTAAATTTACATCATACAAAGCAAAGAGAGTTCACTATAAAGTAGGAAACAGCAAGGAATGTTAGTGTGGAAGAGTGCTGCGGCAACACCATTTATCTGCTGTTGCTCTTCTGTTTTTATTGCCTATTTTCTCTGTCTTTGGCTACAGACCTTCATTCATCCAAAAATCCTGTTTGTTGTTGCGTCCTGGTCAAAGTTTTGCAGTTTTATTCATACATCTCTCACACAGGCAAGGCAACACAAAACAAAATGAAGAGGATCCTACTGTTGTTGAATGTTTATACCTTCAGTTGTTCAAAGATTTTTAATGTTTTCTGTTCTGGATCAAAGTCCCCAGAATTTTGCCAGAGTTTAGATCTATCTTTGATATCTTGTAAAAGCTATTGGGAAATACTTCTGCACTTTCTGATTGTGTATCCGGATCATTTATTACATGCAAACAACTCTCTCACAATGATAAAGAATCCTTAAAAAACATCTTGGATCCAGATGGTGATATGGATTACTCACAACATTTAATGGAATGGGTTAGAACAAGACACTGAAATCTGTCCAGTAGTTTCTGACTGACAGATAAACGCAGCCACCTCCTTAGTGGAGAAAAGCTGGAACAGGGTGATGTTTACTATTGTGCAGCATTGTCTTCACTTCACATCATCTGTGACTATGAGGAAATAGGATGTTGGAGTTTCATGAAGGGATTTTGTCCCATTCTGGTCTGATACAGGATTCTAGCTGCGTTACAGTCCCAGAGATTGGTTGCTGAATTTGGTATGGTCTGTTGGATTTTGGTTTGGTTTGAACTGCACCACCCACCCTTCCTAACCTTCTGCTGTTGGCAATTGTTTTGTGAGACAGTAAAATTCCCCTAAACTCCACCTTCCATCTGGCATACTTTTATTTTGTCACGCCCTTTTCCCCCAGCGAGCCAGGGTGTAACATAACTATTTAGTAATTTGTTTTTGGTTGCTGAAATTAACATTTATATATGGCGTTATGCTCACTGAGTTGTGCAGAAATCTCTCCCTCTGCTCTGCTTACTCCTCTCTAACAGGGTCAGAGGTTAACAAAGTAAGCGACGAGTCACTGTGTCTCCTTGTGCAACCTTGCACAATATTAGTTGTCTTCAACCCTGTGAGCCTCTCATAAAGCTGAGTTATGATGTCTGTCAAAAGATGTTTCTCCCTTAGTGCTGAAACGTGACTTCAGTGACAGATGTATGAAATGATGCGCAGCCTTAATGATCATGCATTAACCCTGCACGTGGGGGAAATATTATAAGCAGTATAATCTTTGTTTCCATGACACCATGATACAGTAAATGTACTTATTGAAGGGAATGTGTGTGTATGTTTATTTATATACACAGAAAAAAATCTGTTTCTCTTTAAATAAAACTCAATAGTAATGTAAATTTGTAGAAGATAAAAACCCTAACATTTAATGTGGGATTTTTGTTGTAAAGGGACATTATGTGGGAATTAGTCTCCCCTAAATCTAAAGTCATGCTTAGTATTTAAAGCAATAATGTATTATAGCATCTCACCTTTTTTAAACACTAATTGCAACAATAGCTGGCAGTCATGTTTTAAAAAAGCCTCGACTGATGAAACTGTCATCTGATACTTCATGTTGGGTTCAATCAGGTGAAAAGGTTTATGATTTCATAAATATTGCAAACTGCATTGCATCATTAGTGTGAGTGAGAGGGTTTGTGAGTATTGCTCTACAACATGCTATATGATCTTCAGAAATATGTTCTAATGAATCATGATATGTTATTGGTTTACATTTTGATGCGCATACTTTATTAGAGTTCATCATCATGTGATTTAATACCTTCTGATAGAGGAAGTGGAAGGGGAGAGGCTGTAGTCATGCTGCTGTTCATGTCCCTTTTTTGCCTCCTTGAAGAAGGTAAAATTATCTCCTGCGTTACTGCATATGCATGGTCCTGTATTTTTGTAAATGACAAACATATTTTCCAACTTGCCAGAGTAGTAAGGCTCTCTGTAGACTGGCTCAAAGGGAAAACATGTTCTTATTCCGTGTTGGAGCTATTTGTCCTTTACAGGCATCTATAAATTCATGATGGTAGACTGTCACAGCACTTCCCTACCAGCTTACCTGTCACATGTGTAAACAAATCTAACATTTTTCACTAACGAGAATGTGTCATTTTATTAGCAGAAGTTATAATACATCAATGTTTACACATGTATACACAATGCAGACATCCAGTAAACAACAGAAATCGTTACACAATGTCCTTTTAATCAAACATCATAAATTGTATTGCTACACAGATTTGAGGAGTGATTTATGATGTTGTGGTTGGATGTTTACATTGGTTTTCTATTTAGCAAATATTAACATTAGACTTACAGTTTAACAGTAGTTGGCTTAAGTAGAACTAATATACAATTTTTTTTTATCAAAATATAGGTGTTTGAGGTCCAGCAACAGTTTTCAAGGTGTATTTCTCCAAAATTGGCTTTAATTTTGAGCCATTCCAAAAGTTGCACTAGTGAGCTCTCAGACTTAATGTATCATATTAGGATCAAACCATCTTTAAAAGATTTTCCTGATTTGAATGTTTTTGTAGAAGATAATCTATTGAACAATTAAGCTGCTGGAGTCAAGCTGCTTAACTCAACAGGACCAAACCGGCTGAACTATGTCACATTAAACAACTATTCTCTATGGTGTGATACTCCTACAACAACACAGTTACTGAGAACAGACTGTTCCAGTGTCTGAACCTTTAAATATAATTAACTGTACCTTTCCATGCCCACTCTACACTCCTCTCATGGAGCATGCAGCTGTTGCTCGTGCCTGCTCAGTGATATTAGAGAGCAGGCTCAGCATCCTGTACTGAGTTTATTATGTTGGGTATTTTCTTATCAGGGATACATCTGCAACTGATAAAATAAAACATGCTGAAATCCTCTCAGTGACAATTGTGACCTACTGCACTTAGTAAGGATGAGTTTAGTTCTGCTGCAGATACTTTTAGAGGCAAAAGACGAGCAGGGACACACACCTCTGCTTGTTATAGTTGCTATCTTGCTCGATCTCCATTATTTGCCGGAATCATCTCGAACCAGCTGATGCTTGCAATGTGACACCTGACGAGCTGATGTTTCTTTCTTCTTTCTTCAGGTTACTGAACCTGTATGTTGCAAGTCCCACTGCTGTTTTAGAGGTAACCCTAATTTAACACACCTCTACCAGTGGTTCATGAATGTGGATCAGGTGTGTTGGAGTAGGAATACATGTAAGGCATGCAGAGCAGTGCCACAGCTGCAGTGGTACTTAAGGACCTGGAATGGGAAACACTGTACAAACCTACTTCTTCATCAAAGCTAGCCAATGATTTTGCACCAAATCTAAACATATAGAACACAATGCTTTCTTTAAGTTATTGTGAATGTTGATGATTCTGTTAATACATAGATTTGATATACAGACATGCAGAACTCGCAAATATCTCCAAAGATTAGTTTTCTCAGAGTTGAAAGAGCACAAACAGGAACAGATTCTAATTAAGATGATTTAGTACCACTCTAAGACAAATTTGCATATTTTCCTTTTGTGTATGTTTGCACGAGGAAACACAAATTGAATTACGGGTGTGAATTGTGTGTTTTACACCAGAACAAATCATTAGCAGTTTTTCAGAAAGCAAATGTAGATGTTGAAATAATCACCAAAACATTACTGAGTGTGGCTGTCTGTAGGTGGCTCAGCCAGCAAAACGTGGTCTGCTGGCAGACACAGAACTAGATGCTATTTTACCTGTGGAAACTAGAGAGTGAACAGCAGGTACAGATGGCCGGTGGGAGTACATGGCACCATACTGCAGACACACATGTAGCAACACAAATCATAAGGCTGTGTTGAGAAATTAAGCTCCATTTAGCTGTTTTTCTTGAGTAATCCTCAAATCCCAGCTCTATGATCACAATAATCAGTTACACGTGATCAGAAAGAATAAATATGCTAATCATTTTCAGTGATGACTCATTCATTTAAACAGAGAGCAGTGTGTTCTCAATCCCACACTACAGCAGGATGGAAAACCATCATTTCTGGGGAATTAGAAACATACACTAAAATCTTAGCCTTGGGCTTTATCATACACACCGAGTCTACAATTATAGTTTTCATTTCTCATGAAGGTAAATGAATTTCAACGGCTTCATCAAAGGAGGTGCTGCGTTCATGCCGTGCACACGGAGAGAGCTGTATCACATTCAATTTCCTGCATCAAACCTGTTCAAGCTGTTTTCAGAACATGCTATCATACAGTTTTCCTTGTTTTTCACTTTGTCCTTACAAATCACCACCAATCCCAATTTTTAAGATGATGTCCACAATGAAACGAGGAATTTAGAAAGTGGGAAAAAGTTATATTAAACCTTTTGGTGTGTAAAAGATTAGCTGAAGCAAATCTGTTACACAGCCTCTGGACGAGTCAGAGTCAGCTGTGGTTTGATCTGCAGATAGAAATATGAAGATCAGAAAACAGATACATATTTTTTTTTATAAAAATGGAGGTATGGAGTTAGAGATAAGTGAGCTTATCAGACCTTTGTATCTTTGTATTGAGGCTAGCAGCTTACAGCTACAGTATAATCAACACTAACTTCTGATCAATGCATTTTTGGTTAAATCAGAGGAAAAATCTGCAGCTCTGGTAATATGAGCTAAAATTGTTCTCTAAAAGCAGACGCACTTTCCACATCCTTAGACTTCCATTCCTAATAACAACCATTATTAACTTACAAATGTGACTATTAAACCATTTAATCAAAGCAGGAACCAGGGAATTCACTGAAAACATTTCTCAGTGGCAATCCTCTGTCCAGTAATTGGATGTTCTAGTTCAGTGTAAGCACCTTCTGTGGCCTAATACCATGGTAATGAGGTTTATTTTTGTTTAATACTTTAATCATGCTATAGATATTTGGGCTTTTATTTGATCACTTACAATAAAAAACAGCTTCAGGCCACAGCAAGTTAAGACAAGGTGCTGCAGCATCCAAACAAAAGGACAGGAGTGTATCAGGCTGGAATCGTATAATTCACTCACTTTTTATTGTCTATAGGCCCACATATAGTTTTGAAAAGAAGACGAGGACAAGAAACGCAACATTCATGCTTTGTTCACAATTTGTTCACAAATTTGTTCACAATAATCAGGTATTTAAGCGTTCAGGTGGTTGTGGACTCAACTGCCTGCATGTGAACATTTTTATACTCTTTATTTCCTATTTGTTTTGTGGTATTTGAGCAAAAAATCTCCTTAAAAGGACACATCATTAAACAATTATCTCTTTCATCATACTGCTAGACGTAAAGTCTGCAGTGTCCTTTTGGCTCACAAGAGACTGGTCATGTACTATAGTAGAAAAGAATTATTCATCCCTGTTAGCTATCCAGAGATGAGCCTATGTTGAATGAAAGGAAGCAGGCGGTCGTACAAGGCTTGAATGGAATCACGTCTTATGCACAAGGTAATTAGATAACAGATAACAACCCTCAGTGACGTTTTGTTACTAAGGTTTAAAAGATGTTCAAATCTCTTCCACGGCTTTCTGAACCGTTTGTCCAGATGCAACCGCTAGCTACTTTGTTTTCTTTTTTCCCTTGTTCTATTTACTTGTCTTATTCTAATAAACAATCATCTCAGATTCATCCAGACTCTAGCTATTTTGTCCACAACATTATAGCGCTGCGAGCAGGATTCCACGAGTGAGTAAAGGATTTATCGACAATGTCTGATTGATCTGAGAAATCTCAGGCTCCTTGCTGGATCTTCTTATCAGCTCTGCTGGGACCCAACAGTCTACAAAGGAAATCAATTTTCTATACATAATTTTCTCGTGGATTGGGCTTTGAAAGAGTTTTTACATATTTTTGTATTTTTGTTATGTTAGTGTGTGTCTGCTATGCTTTAGCTTTTTGTACACAGAGGTCATGGAGAAGTTGGAGAAATTTACAGAAACACTGCTGCTCCAATGGTGTTGATGCATTTCCGTGTAATTGCTTGGGGTTTAAATTGTATTTAGTTTGGATGCTGATGCACAGTAGAGTCTTTCAGCAGAGTATTTTCCTGTCATTTGGATGTGCTGCATGTTAGAGTTGCTATTTGCTGCAAAGGTGTTTCTGGATGCTGCCCCTTTTCCAAGTGGTTCCCGAGTGAAGATGGATAGTCTGTTTAAATCTTCTAAAAATGTTTACTTTTTTAAAAGGAGATCTTTGCTATAATTCTTTAATTTAATGTTTTATTCTGCTTTGCAGTGGGCCACTTGGACTCCCCTTGGACTGCAACATTCGGAGATGGTTTAATTGGTGCCAGACGTCTGTCCTCAGGTAATTTTATAATGTTATCCTGCACATACATACACAGCAGATCTGAAAGTCAAAGGCCTGCCAGCTGTCATAAACATAAATGTCATTTTGTGATTTCATGTCCCATTAATGTTTTGTTCCATGCAGATGACTACAGGAGAAGTTATATTACTAATCTATGAAACAAGAGCACTGAATGTCCAGGCTGACTGACTCATCACATACAACAACTTCTGTGTTGTGTAGCTTTTTTAATACAGTCTATGGTCTCAACCAAAAAGTCGAAGGGGGGCCGCAGAAGCGGGCCAGCTGCTGGTTAGCGAGGAAAAATGGATAGGAAGAGACCAGGGGCCTCATTTATAAAAGCTTGTTTACGTAAAAAAAATGGCGCCTGAAAATGGCGTAAGTATTTTACTAAGCAAAGTTTGGGATTTATAAAAATAAACGTGACGGAGAAAAGTTTGTAACACTGCGCCAACTTTGGACCATTGGAACCGCTTTTACAACAGGTTTGACGTGCTTAGCCTGGAGGATTTCCCCCCCTTGGATGACGCAGCTCGGCCCAGCAGCTCACCTGCAACCAGGGCTTTTCCTTCCTCTGTGCCTGAACGCCGCACCGGCAGCAGGGCTCGCAGATCCACGCCGTTCTTTACCCCTGCCCCACAACAGATTTCCACCAGCACCCCTGTCTGCAGCTCTACACCACCGTGACCGCCTCAGGTAAAACCTGAAAATAGTTTGTACTCAACGTTTGTGCTGCGTTAGTGCTGGTTTGTGCCGTTAAAATTTTGAGACAATTTTCAGTGTGGTTTGCGAGGGGTGAGGGCCCAGCTTCACGCAAGTCTCTGAACTACGTCGCAGGGGAGACGTGCTTCTGTCTGAGGTGACGTCACGGGGTGGGCGGGGTAATAGGAGGGTCTCTCTCGCGGCTCAGTGTGGGCGGGGCGGATGAGCATGAGGAGCTGAGAGCAAGCCATAGTAAACCGTTTCCTGTAAGAGACCTCACAGCAAGAGATTAGTGTTATGACAAAACTATAGTATGGTGCATGTTGCGAAATGCATCTTTTTATCTTAAATGTGCATAGGATACTCTGTGAAATGGCAAATATAGCATAATATAGGACCATTAAAAATAGGCTACGGAGCACGCTCAGTCAGGAGACCTTGGAGGCATTTATGCTCATGTCAACAGAAAAAGAAATTCTCATGTCCATTGACTGTGACAAAAAAAGCAAATAAGGTTTCAGAAACTAGTGCACTTCTGAGGCGGTTACTTATGCTGTAGATTCTGATGTAGTTATTGTTATATTTTTTCAAATGTTTAAAAAAAAGTTAAATTGAGCCTTTGTTACTTTGTGGTAGTGCACTGGTGATAACTATTGAGTGTCTAGCATATACACACAGGATAAAGCATAAACAAACTCGTACAGCAGGTATCTGTGGATGATACCCAACAGAAACCTCTGTCTCGGGTAAGTTTACGTCAATCTATTACTAATAATGTCGGTCTCTAGTATCAACCAGAATGTGCCATATTTACCATGCCATATAAACAGACAGTGCCCAGTTACATTATATTTTATTTGATAGTATTTGTGAAACCACAACACAAAAGAAACAGAAACTCAGAACATACGTCAACAGCAGCTGAACACCGAGCTCCGTGACCAAAGCAGCTTGGCAATGCTTCACAATGACGCCCAGACCGCCACCCCTCGGAGGCCACCCCACACACCAGCGCACCAGACGCACGCCCCGGGAATCCTTCCCATCCACACACTAATCCACACACTCTCCCTCAATCATCCAAT
>JBAMHV010000004.1:22062924-22077955 GCA_037177535.1 Pseudomugil gertrudae | reverse complement strand
CGATCAAATGCTTTTTCTGCATCTAATGAAATAATTATAGATTCCTGATTAGAAAGAGTAGAATGATCTATTAAGTTAATTAATCTGCGCATGTTTGTTGAGGAATGTCTTCCTTTAATGAAACCTGTTTGGTCAGGATGCTGTCATTGCTGACTGTAATAACTCATTAAACCGAGGTTTAACAGGCAGTACGGAAAACTAATTCCACTGAACTTTGGACTTTTATGATCTCCTAAATCCTGTACGAATGTAGCTGCTTGCAGGGTAAATTATCTGGTGGGATATAGGGGTAGAGGGGCTCTAACTGTACAGGATGGAGTATTTTTGTGTATAAATTAAAGCATTGTTACCAGTTGGAAAGAAACACAATGTTTAATTTATCTTGTTTATCTAGTTCAGACTGGAATCCAAAATAAAAATGATTTTCTTTAGGCTTTTTGTTAAGTACTTTGATCAACTAATAAATCTGAACCTGTGAATGAAACATCCAGCGGCAGTGTAATGTGTATGAGGTTGTGATGCCTAATCCTGGATCTTTAGGGGTCTGGAAGCAAATGTCCGGTTGTAGCTTAGACACGTGACAGATGATTTGTCCAAGCCAGCGTTCAGCTGCAGAGGCCTCATTCAGTTTAGAAATGTTGGTTGATTTTACATATTTGTTTATGAGGCTGCAACAACAACAATAAAGTTGTCTCTTCTCACAGAATAACGGGCTTAAAACTTCCTCTGTTTTTTGAGCACTGGCTGTTGCTTTTATTGCGGTTTTACTCTCAGTAACGGGAACGCTATTATATTGATGGAACAAGTCATTTGTTTAGATTATCCTTTACTTAATAGAGATGATAGAGAGCTGTTTATTTTAACACTGCCCAGGAATGAACCTTGTGCAACCTCACTGGTGAGGGGTGAGGAAGACTGTTAGAGGTGATCAGTCCTGTCAGATGAGACCTTGCAGTAACATTTTTCACATGTCAGACATGTAATCATACATCCTGCTCAATCTGCTGCTTTTTCTGTTGGCTTTTCCACCACCAGGCCAAGAGCTCCGGGAAGTTCACCGATGAGGAGCTGCTGAGCCTGAAGAGGGAATTTCAACATCACAAGGACAAAATCCATGAGTACAACATTCTCATGGATACCGTCAGCAGGACTGAAGGTGAGCTGAATCACACTCTTTGTCACAGTGCTGTGTAGTTTCTTATCTAAGGTCAAATTTACAAGCCTCAAAGCTCTGCTCTCCTTTCTGTAGCTGTCTTTGTTTTGCTCATTATCCTTCACTGCAGTGTGCAGCATAGTTTCAATCATATCCACTATTTCTAGCTCCCTTCTTACTTATCACAGTGTATTTTTCACAGTATGCAGACATTGTTAATAGTTACTGCTTTCATGTTCATAACCATAAGAAAATATGCATATTTAAATAAAAATTTTAGCTTGAAAAAGAGGAAATTAAATAAGTTTTCTAACAAAAAAAGGCTGTTCTTATATGTTTGTGCTGTTGAAGTTCTAAAGATGAGGAGGAAAAAAAAAAGATACATGACTTTGCACTGTATTCACGGTGTATTTGTTCAGACCTGTGGTCAGGTACGTAGGTGGCAGGTATCAGCCCGAGCATGCTACCGCCCACTGTTCTGTGCTCTGTCTGCGCTCATCACATCACATCAAGCTGTGAGTTTGAAGCAGAGCTGACAGGCCTCACAGTGCGTTTCGTTCAGACGGCACTGACACTTTGCAGCTGTTTGCTGCCAGACCTTTTCTGTCAGCACTACTCCATAGCACTACATCACTTCCAAACAAGCCAGGGGTATTTTTCTGCTTGTCTGGTGCATTTAAATATTGAACAGATCCCATGTTGCTTTGAGTAAAGTCCGATAAGCTCCACACTACCTCTGCTCACGGCCTGCCTGCTTTGTTTTTTGAGGTTTTTTTGCTTTTATTCTTCTATTTTGATCCAAATGTCAGCTGATGTTACATCGGATGTAATCCATTTGTCAGAACAGGCGGGAATCCCATAACTTCCAGGTATAAACTGGTAAATCCAAGCCCTAGGGCTCCTCGTAGTGTTTCCAGAGGAATGCATTTGAACCGTCAAGATAAAGTTTTTATGTCCATACACAGGCGAATGCTTGTTATCTTTCTCCTCCAATTGTTCAGTTTCTTCTCTCCTTCATTTAACTCCTCATCCCTGCCTCTCCTCCCCATCCCCTCCCCCCTCTTTTTATCCTCTCAGCAGAAATACACAAGAACGTGATCTCTCCCCTGGAGGGCGACGCCAAAGAGCATGTGCTGCATCAGAAGCACACGGAGCTGAAGGAGAAAATGAGAGACCTAAGCCACGGTTTTGAGCGCCTCCGGAAAATCAGCCACGAGGGCTTCGCTGAAGACAGCGGTGAGAGAGGGAGACGTTTCACGTCTCATTCTCACTTCTCGTTTATCTCCTTAAAGAGATGTGTAATCATAGTAACACCCTGATGTATGATAGTTGGCAAGTGTTACTACACTGACTGTTATCCACACGTGTTTGGTGTTTTTAGTTTCTGATTAAACGTGTTTTGTACATTTGGTATGAGTCGTGATGAAAGCAGCTTAAGATGCAGCATTCAGCCACTGACGCACATCAGTTTGTCCTTGTGCAGAGAAAACATTTTCTCCTTGCTGTTTTTGGTCTTCTTCATCCACTCTTCTTATATTCCACCAGTGTGTGCAGGATTTGGTCTGCAGGAGGTTTTCAGTGAGAGCTTATCTTGTTGTTCCCCTCCAGGTTGTTTTTCACTCCACTGTTTGTTCTGCTCGTCCCTCTTTTTTCACTGTCTCTTTGACTCTCCCCCTTGTTAAATCGGTGCTTCTTGAGGAATGGAGAGTAGTGTGTAAGGACCTTAAGCAGAAATGTAAATCCATTTTCTCTCTGTCACATTTAGTTTCTGTACAGAGCTGCTGGGAGTGTCGTGTTTTGGTTTTAGTCATGAAATATTTGCTCTGAATGTTGGTCCTTAACGCTCTTTCCTTCTTTAACAATTATGGCTCCAAACTGTGTCCTTGGATTATCTCCATCATTTCTGTCTGATTTTGCTTTCTAGAGTTTCGGGAGCCTCGTGTCATTGAACTGTGGGAGGCTGCCAAGAGAGCCAACCTCAGCACCGATGAGCTGGACTCTTTCAAGGTAGCTTGAACATCCCTTATTACCATTTTTCATAGAGTTTGACTAAAGTCTGACATGGTTCAGCTGAAAGAAACTTTTAAATCAAGTGCTCTTTCTGTAAAAGCAATATAAACTGCTATTTTGACTTGTTCTCAGTAGCTACGCACCACTTGTATTTATGAGCCTTCAAACTGGGTGAAACTAGCAACATTTTCATTTTGGAAATTCAGATATTACACTCCTACAGCTCACTGTGCTGCTTTTGTCTGCAGATGATGCAGCTTTTATAGTTTAACTGGCTGCAAGATCACACCAATCACTGGGAAACTGTCAGCTAGACTTTACTGAGATTGCTTCCTCTCTTCACTGCTTGAAATATGTCACCTCTGCTGTGCATGTAATTAAAGGTAAACTGTTCTGAGCTTGCACAACTCTGTTTCTGTCCTCTCTCTGTTCATTTAGGAGGAGCTGCATCACTTTGAGACAAAGGTGCAAAAACACGGTCATTACCAAGAGCAGCTGGAGCTGTCTCATCAGAAGCTACGGCATGTGGAGACTTTAGGAGACAAAGAGCACATCAAGAGGAACCAGGACAAGTACAACACGCTAGCTGAGAAGACCAGAGAGATGGGCTACAAGGTACGAGTGGCTTCCAGGTTCTTTGCTACAGCTTTTCTGTCTTTCTGTCTGGCCTTTCTGTGCAGTTTGCATGTTCTCTTCATGTAAGTGTGGGTTCTCTCTGGGTTCTCCAGCTTCCTCCCATCTTTCAAAGACATGCGTGTTAGGTTAATTCAGTGCTTCTCAAATAGTGGGCGGGGGGCGCGGTGCAATGCCGGGGGGGTATATGTGACCATAGGGGGCGCTTGCATACATTTCACTACAGATACGTCTTAAAAGATGAGCAAGGTCTTGAAAACATTTTAATAAAACTGATAAGGACAATAAAAGCTATTTGATCATCACTCATGTCACTCATCTGAGTCTCAGCCAGTATTACAAAAGGTCTCATTTCTGATCACCACCAGAGTGTGTGACTTTACATTTAATAAACTCAGATTACAATTTCCCTCACTGAGGTGCTAATAAATTTGTTTTATTATGTGTTTTCAAGCTTCGCTCTTCTTGTAATACATCTATAATGCACCGAAATGTAGACTAGCGCCCCCCTGTGGTCACAAATTCTGATGGGTCACAGATTTTGTTGTAACACTGGTTTGTTTACTGTGTCTAAAAATGCTGGCAGCGGACAGTTTAAAGCCAAATAAGTTAAAGAGCTACTTGCAGACATTACATCCCAATCACGCTAATAAGCCGCTGGAGTTTTTTCAGCCAAAACGTGCCGAATATTGCCAACAATCATCCCGCTTTATGAACGCTACTTCAGTGAACCAGCGAGCCCTGCTAGCATCATATAAGGTGGCTCATTGTAGCCATTAATCATAACTTCCTCATTCTGAGAAAAATTAAAGAAAAAAATCAGCACAAATTGTTTCATTCAAATTGTTTTGTAGGTTATATATTGTGTTGCTGAATTAATGTTTCTGAACTGAATTTAATATTATTTATTGATTTATTTTATTTGTCAGTATCAAATGGTAGGACAAGTTGGTTAAAATGTTTACAGTTGGTTCATTTCAGACAAATTGATGCACTTTTCAGAGTAAATGTTAATAAAGTAATTATTGAACTAGTTGAATTATACTTCTTTCTTTTTTGTTGTGCAGATATTTATAGTCTGCAATAGAAAATAATTGAGAAGCACTGGGTTAATGAATCACTCTGAGTGGCCCTGAGGAGTGAGTGCAAGCATGAATGGTTGTTTGTCACTCACCTGCTAATTGCTGAGAAAGGCTCCAGCCCCGCCATGACCATGAACCAGATTAAGTGGCTTAGAAAATGACTGAATAAAATCTCTGTCTGAACTGGTCGCTGCTATGCATCATTTCATCATGTTTCAGCAGTTTTTATCCTTTTAATGCTGTTTCTTTCTATAACAGTGTGTGGGTGTGTGTAACTACAGTGAGGTGTGTTTTTTAATTGCTGTTATATATACTTTAGTGTGTGAAGGCTTGCTTTATATAAACATACACAAATCGTAATAGAAAGCACTTTGTGTTGTGATTTAAAATGTTTTTCTGGCTGGAAAGAGCTTAGAGAAGAGACGGGATGAAGTGGAGGCTAAATTATCCATTCTTTCAAGTGCTGCACTGATAAAATCTGCAACTTCATATTCTGTCTGTCAGATGGAAACATTTCCCCCTCGTGAAACAAACTAGCATAACTTTTTCTTTCAGCTGTCAAAAGTGCTTGCACTTATTATTAAGTAACTCTAGTTTTTTAGTGTTTAACGATCATCAGATGTTAATGTGACTTTTCTTGTTTGATTGCAGATGAAGAAACACATGCAGGACTTGTCCAACAAGATTTCTCGTCAGGGTCTTCAGCACAACGAGCTCTAAAAGGCTTCGGTTCTTATCTCATCATTGAAGCAACATGAAAACATGCTGTCCGGATTAGCTGCTGTTAAGCGTTTCATAGATTTTTCTACTTTTTATAGAATATTAATAACAGAATGAACTAATAATTTACAAATTGTTAGAATGATTGCATATCACATCTTTTATAATTCAGCTGATGAATCACTTCATAAATTACTGATCAGATTGAAGTACTCCCATTATTATTTATCATGTTATCGGTGTAGGATGTTGGGATGTCAGGGTCGGTGTGTTGGATAAGGAATGCATCCAGAAGATGCAGGATCGTAGATCTCCACGACAGAACTTGTCCATCCCTGATCTTCATTGTTTGCACAATGAATGATAGAACCTACAATAGATGCTAAATCAACTGTATGTAAAGGATTTCTGTAGAATGGTGAGAAGCTCGACCATCCGGGAGGAGCTCAGAGTAAAACTGCTGCTTCTCTACGTGGAGAGGAGCCAGATGAGGTGGCCCTGGCATCTGGTTAGGATGCCTCCTGGATGGCATGTCCCTGTAGGGGGAGACACAGGACATGCTGGAGAGATTATGTCTCTCAGCTGGCCTGGGAATGCCTCAGGTTTCCCCCCAGTGTGGCTGGGGAGAGGGAAGTCTGAGCTTCCCTCCTTAGGCTGCTGCTCTCCTGACCTGACACCAGATAAGTGGGAGAAAATGAATGGATGGGGGAGTAGGAGAGTAAACACAGCGGATCGAGACCTTAAAATGAAATGATCTTTAATTTTCAGTAAAATACAAACACAAACCATATACATAAATGTCTTTATAAATTCTATTCTAAATGATAAATTTTATTCTTGCTACAGAAAATGGTTAACATGCAGTTCCAGTGGAGGAAAACCTCTTAAATGTCTTTGTAGTGACATTAACAGGATATTCTCTTTAAATATGACATTTTCTGACTATTCCTGGCTGCAATTTCTCCTTAGAGATGGAACAATCTATTAAAAAATTTTGCAAATGAAAAACATTTTGTCCCAGGGATTTGCAGACGAGAGTGAAGCATCCAAACATTTTCATTAATCAGTTCCTGCCATCGCACAGATCAGCAGCAGCATTGATCGCTGTAATGAATAATGTTGCTGGCTGGCTGATCACTCAGCTGTGTCCTGCTTGGGCCACACAGGCCAGGATTAATGTCATTTACACCCGGGCTCTAACTCCAAACTGCTTATTGCTTCGCTGCTCCAATGTGGAATGATAGCTTGGCAAGTTTGGGCTCATGACTATCGATAGTAATGTGTCATAGTGATGGGAAGGACTTGGTCTTCCTGATGACTGTGTGATGCAAATCAAAGTTAAAGTTTAGCTTTGTTACCTATATATAACATCAATAAATCCTCTGTCATTTCATCATTATCCATCCATAGTCCTCAAACCCTCAGCTGATACAGATATCATGTAGCCAGTAGGTCTTCTGGTATAAAAGTGAGAAGATGCGGGAACATGCTAAGCATCAGGAGCTCCCACACATCTATGTGCTTCTCAGTGGAATGGATCCTCATGGGAAATTCTGCACACTCATCCAGCGGTGGGTGTGATGTGCAGCATTACAACCTGCATCCCAGAATTTGGCTTTGTTTGGAGGGACAGAAACAACCTCCAGTGGAAGCTTTTCTGAAGTTGTGTGCAGCAGTGTCAGTTTGGTGGCCGTGTGCTCTCCAGCTGAGCCAGCCTGTCCTGAACATGCTCCGCCCCCACTCTCTGAGCCGTTTCCATGGCAGTGATATTCAGGTGCGCGTACCTGGTGGGGACTTCTTCTGGTTGGGGGTAAAAAGGGGAGATTAAAGCAAAAGTTTTTATTCAAATAATCTCGTACTTAATGTCTGAACATCCAGAGGGGAAAATTTGCATATCAAATGAAGCATTCCTATAGTTTCCATTTGTACTGTGTATCTGTGAGTTGTTTAAACTGTTGTAAATCGCTTTGTCATTGTATTTAATTGCTTTATTTTCATTGCACAAATATGTCAATACGATGCTTAAATTAGGTTTTTTTTTGTCATGAACACATTTTTATATTCATATAAAATGAGTTGATTCAAACACATTTTTTGTACTTTTACTTGACAAAAACGTGATGGAGGTTTGCAGTGGTACATTTAAAAACATCAGCATGTAAGAAGATGTTTTCTAGCATGGACACAGGTCAGGTTGGTATCTTTGCTAATCAACCATTTAAGTAGCCCTTAGTGAGTCATCCAGTAGGCTGCTACTTGCATAAAGACATCTTATATGTATACTTGCATTGTAATAACCTGATAAACGGGAAAAAGAAACCCATGGGTACATAGAAAATCATGCAATGGCCAATCTGGACTGATGTTTGTGTTCTTCCAGTGATGAATTAATGAAACGAACTGCAACGTGTAATGGTGCTCACAGTACAGGCCTGAGTCAACTGCAGACAATAAAAAAAAACCTAATCTGGAATGGAAACTCGGTTGTTGCCGTGGTCTTACTGGGTGTGTAGATATGCAGATTATCTCCTCTCGCAGTGCTGTACGAACTAGACGCTGATCTGCGCTTCTGCAGGTCTAGCTCAGTGTAGAGCAGCTCTGTAGCCGGTTGGGTGTTAATGGGGATGTTTATATAATTAACAATGCTGTCCCTGTGAGGTCCAACACTGTAGGATGCATACCGATGAGCTTCATGAGGAGAGTGAGACATGGCTGAGGGGAAAAGATGACACACAGATGATTGCCTCTACTTGCAGGATAATTTTTTTTTGTTTCCCACATTTCACTTTATTACAAATTAATTTTCTTACCACATGCTGATTTTGACCTGTGAATATTAAGTATAGGAGGAGGAGGAGGGGCTGAAGGTGGAGGAGAAGGTAACATCCTCCTTAACCCTTTCAGCATACTGCCAATATCCACATCTTCACTGTGTTTCTCTGGAAAAGACAGATCATGCTCTGTATGCAGAAATTCATATAAAACGAGAGGAAATGCTAACAAAAGGGATTCATCACAGTTCACAAATGCACCTTGTGCAGCTGAAGTCGTGGCAGATGAGCCTGCAAATGCAGAACTGCCAGCCTAGAAAGACAAAACCATTTTGGATTTGAGTAAAAATGCAGTGAAAATGTTCGTGTTGAAGTTACAGCACAGCTGCAGTCAGTTTTAAAAAGATCCCAGTAAATAAATCTGGTGCAAGATGAGTGAGGTTAGAGCTCGCACACGTATGACTGAAACATCAAGAATCAGTCACATCTAGCATATAAAATCTAAGACTTTTCTCAATTTGTAGATTTTAACAGGTTACAAAGTTTGCCTTCAAATCCAGGAAAAGCTAAAGTTTACAGAGAAGTACACCTCGACACCTTTTATCACATTATAAACGTAATTAAAAAGAAATGGATGTTACGTCTCTGTTGCATCATGAAATCAGCAGTTCTGATCTTACTTGAGTCGAGCATCTCTTCCCTGACCACCATTGCTCTGGTATGATACGGCCGTACAAACCATGGCGACTCTGAGATGGGAGACAAGAGGGGTCCAGGAAAAGCAGAGTTAACTTATAAACTGCAACATTCAACACTTTTAATTACTGTTAGGCAACAGGTGCACAATGAAGTAGTGGCAGACTTGAAATAAAGAGGCTAGGTGCAGGAGGTGAAGATCAGAGGATGCCAGAGCTGGAAGATGGTGCCAACATGAAACAAAAGGGTGGCTGGTTCAGACATGGGAAATGTCAAGAGTCTCAATTTCTCCTCCCTGCAGCGAAGGATAAAGAAATGAGCTGGAGCTTGAGTGAAATAATCTGTCATACAGTTTATTTTAATGAACAGAACAGGAGTACTGGTGGATGGGGACGTGTAGTTGTCCAGAATGAATCAACCAGAGGAATGATGAATTATAGCAAAAACCTCATTTGTGTTTCATGCAGAGTCAGACTCCTCGCAGGGTTTCTGGCGGTTTCATCAGGACTCATTTACTCTCTGACACCTTTGCTCTCCCTTCCCCGCAGTCACACACACATTCTGCATAGAGAACACACACACTCTCCCACACAGGCTGTCAGAAATCAGAGGACATGCTGTTTCTCTCTGCTCTGATGATAATTTACTCGCTACAAGAGCAAGGCGCTTTTCACAAGCCAGCAGAAAACGAATTAGCCACAGAGAGGACGAGTCTTCTGAGAGCTGTTCTGGTTTCAGACAAACATATCAAAGAGAAAAACAAAACTACCTCAGAGCAGGTTTATGGACAGCCACAGCCACTGTTTATTTCTGCGCTTTAACAGTTTGTATCACCACCTCACAGAGAATGACCTGGCTGTGTTTCATCCACCTCTGTCTGCAGAGTGAATCTCCCCACTATGCACCCCTCTCCTTCAGATCAAAGACGTCCAAAGTCACTGAGACCACAGATAAACCTGTCCATATGGCAAATATGAAATCAAATGCTGGAAAGCTTAGTTTAGAATCTCAGCACGCATGGTCAGAGTGTCGGCAAGCAGAGTGTAAAGCATCCGTTTAACACTGCTTCTACACACACAATAAACAAAACCTTAAAGTGTTATGGTGCATTGATAAGGCTCTATATCGCTTCATACATACAGCATAAACATGGTAAGACACATCGTGACTTGGTATGGTTTCTGCAGCTTTAGCAGCAATGTCACCTAAAGACACATCGACCTTCACTATGTTAATGGATGCAAGTTGTTCCTGCTGCGTTTCCCATGCTGAATACTGGATACAAACAATGCAGCTGCCAAGCCACAAGACAAAAGCACGGGAACATATTTAAATCCGGTATGTGGTCCAGAGCGAGCATCAAGGTAGAATGATGAAGATTAGCTCTGACTTTACGGCCGTTTCTATTAGCATTGTAACAAAATGATGACAGGATATGATTACAGGTTGATTTTACATTTTAAACATTAAAGCGAGGTTTTTGTTTGACTTGGGTTATTATTACAATATTATTATTATTACAATATCAAATCCATTTTTGCAACTTTACTGTGACATAAAACCTGTCTTTGTTTATTGTTTATTTGGTTTTAATACATCAGGAACATTTGTTTCATAAAGGCTCTGTACTTAAATAAGGTTTATTTGCAGAAAGCAGTTTGCTTAAAGCAGCTTGGAGGCCCCCCACAGCACAGGTGGGTCCCCACATGTGCTTAAAATGTCAAAATAACTTGATTTAAAAATGACAATTATCACAATTACAATGCTGTTGATTAAATAATTGAATAATTAAAAACTGTAATACTCCCACAAATAAAATAAATGTAATCAGTTCCTGCTGTGTGTTATTTTGTCACAGTGTGCATGCACACACCAGTTGACTAATGTCAGAAACACAGTTTCAGCCGTTTTGAGCTTTTTTAGGGATGTTTTATACATTTTGCACTAAGTAAACAGTTAACATTTTTACTCTAATGCTTGCCTGCTGATGTTTTCTGTTTCGTTCATGTGCATGATTCTGCACTGACACACCCTTAGTAAGGTTAAAAACAGCAGAGTAAAGAGCAGCAAGCCACTACCCACCCTCCGGGCATAACTTATGTCATAATGATCTTATTACATGGGGATTTGGCAGACCTTTATTAGTGAGATGCTAACGAACTGATGAATTCTCGCTAGCCAGTAACATTCAGTATCTTGCTTAGTGTTTTTATCATTTTTCCTGTAAAAATGTCTTCATGCGTTTTGTTGATAAATTAGTCATGATGTGCGTTCAGAACGACAGGTGCACTGCTGGTGTATGAGCCAGTGCCAGCAGAAGGAATCTGAAGCAGAGTTTTGAGGTCAGAAAGTAACATAGTGCTTTAAATCAGAGCTTTAAACCACATTCAGTTATCAACAAATCTCACTGATGCCTTTCTTTATGATAAATATTGTTTCACTTATTAGCCTAAGAATGGAAAAATCAAAAGCAAAGAAAGAAAATCACTTTTTTGGGTAAAGAGGCTTACTAAAACATGTCAGCAGTAAGCATCAGGTTTGTACATCTTTGGTTTTATTTCATTACTTAAAGAAATGTTATGTCAGATGCAAAACTCCACAAGAGAATTAGAAGTCAGAAAATAAAAGAAGAGAGTGCCTGCTGGCTGTACCTGTGCTTCCTCGGTATCCAGGCTTGTGGACCTCCCTTCACTGTCCACAGAGGGCGTCTTCTCACTGCCCCAGGAGTGTGAGCGCTGCATGGTCACCTGACACTGAGCCTTCAGCCCTTTGGGGCTTTTTCTAAAGGGTTGCATCTGATTATCACCACCATTTCCACTGCTCACTCTGCTCTTCTCTAGTTCAGGTAGAGTTCTCTGTGTTAATGATTCCCTTGGAGACAGGGCCTGGAGTAGACTTCTGGGGGTATCGTACCAATGCCTGATGAGGCTCGGGATCTGGTACTCCTCACTGTGTCTACGAGATGCTTGAGAGACAGATCTGGATAAGCAGGAGGGGGGAGTGTTTGCAGAACTGCGTTCTGGGGTTAGTGTGGGCTGAAGAGGTGATGGAGGAGGGGTTGGGGGTGGAACAGGAGCAGGAGGAGGATGAACAGGAGCAGAAATACTGACCACTGAACCAAAATCCTCTCTGCCTCCTTGGCAGGCCATGTCCAGACTACCTGTACACGAAGAATAACTTCCAGAGTAAGACGACTGACTTCCTGTCACTATCCCAATCCCACTGTCTAATGAACTTTGCCGTCCACTGTCATGGAGGCCACGAGGATGGAGCTGGGCAGAAGATGGACAACTTGTGACAGCAGCATAAAGCCGGTCATCTGACTGGGTCAAAGCCTTCAGAGTGGAGGGGCTTGACGCCATCTCATTGGACAGGTGCTGTCTTGCTGGTGGTTCCACCCAGAATAAAAGTCTGTTTCTATAGCTTGTTTCTGATTGATTAGAGGAGGAACTGGAGATGCTATGGTCGTCCCCGGCAACAGAGATGCTGCAGCTGTAAGTGGAAGCTGAAGTGTGGAAAAAACAGATGAGGATTAAGGGTTTTATACGACACACGTACACACACTCCAGCAATATGAAGAAAATGCATGACATGTAAGTGCTGTCATTTACTGCAGTCCTGTGGTTTCTGCATCACAAAAGCAGATATGAATTATTCTTCCCTCCCAAACTCCCTCCGAGCGTGGCGGGCGGTTAGCAAATGAATCACAGGACCTTTGACTGCAGTGAACTTCACGTTTCTGACTAATTCACCACATAATTATGAGAAAACTTTCCTGGAAGGTCAGTATAAATACATAGAAGTGATTAAACTTTTCTGATGACTGAAGGCCTTCTGGTCCAAGTGTACAGGGTGCAGTGATGACAAATTGTTTCATAATTCATAGCAACACCAGAACGCCCCCAGAGGAAGCGCTACACATCACTACACCACAGAGCACTCATGAGGAACATGTTGGTTGATTACAACCTGAAGGGAGGTTTCATACCTGTGCTGCTTGCCAGGCTGCACTGAGACAACATGCTGAGTCTTTTCTCCAGCTCAGAGGTTTCCAGGCTGATCCGCTGTTCTGCTGATGCGGGGTCAGCATTCAGATCTGCTGCTCATACATCAAACACAAAGCACATAAAGACAGCAAATGTGACAACAGCCTTATCCTGGATTTCACCTGATTTATTGAAAAATGTTGTTTCATTTTTAAGTTTCATATTACATTTGGGAATTTTCAAGTTTTCTTTTTTATTTAAATTAAAGCAAACTGCAGAATACCAAAATCCTCTAACTACCGAGAGTAAAAAAAAAAAACATTTAAACTTTTAGTTATTAGCAAAAACTCCTGAAAATAAGCCAAACTTTGGCACCAGTATTTGATATTTATAATAATCAAAGATTACAGTGACTGTAACTGCAAATAGAATTTCTCCTTACTGGTGCAGTATGGTTTGGTATGATATGATGTGATGTGGTGTGGTACGCTGTGGTACATGTACGGTACGGGTACGGTATGGTATGTAAAATGGATTTAGCATGTTGGTATCAGAGATGGACGGGACAACAATTAAATATATAGTACCTGCACATGTTAGATAGCCATCCTTTTTTCTCCTTCCTTATATACAATGTAATTGTTTTTATTCTAATCATGTCTAAATAGTTTCTTTGAGGAGAATTTAGATAAGCTGGATTGGTTTTTGCCCCTTACTGCATTGTATCTTATTCTCTTTTTTGTGTCTACTTGTTGTATTGTTATTTTGTGCCAAAAAAAAAATCAAATTCATATACAGCACTGGTTCCCACCAAGGTCTGCAGAATATCATCTTTGAACACACAACATGTCCAACCTTGAAGCAGATGGGTTACAGCAGCAGAGGACCATGCAGTACTCTATGCCACTCTTGTCAGCTAAGAACAGGAAACAGGTAATAAAAAATTTCTTGGCCCACTTTGGGTATCAAATTTAGCATGGTTTAAGCACCACAGTCAACCTGAGTATTCTCGTTGACTATATCTATCCTTTTATGACCACAGTGTAGCATCTTCTGCATAAATTAATGCACCATGTCACAAAGCTCAAATTATATCCAAATGCTTTCTTTTAACACGATACATTTACCATACTCCACCGACCTCAGCAGTCACCAGATCTACATCCAACAGAGCCGCTTCAGGATGTGGTGGAACAGGAGATTATCATCGAGGATGTGCAGCAGCAGGGCCATGCTTCATGACGATCAGAAGCAAAATTTCTGCCAAACATCTTGTTGAATGTATGGTACCAAGAATAAACGCATGTCTGGACGGTCCTACGTGGTACCTGATAAAACAGGGTCCAATCCATCACTAAAAGGTGGACCTGAACGAGCAAAAATCCTGTTTGTCTTTTTCTATTTACAAACTAAAAGTCAGTGGTGAGAACTGTGGCTTCACAGTGAGAAGGTTGCTGGTTCAAACCTTGGTTCAAACAGTGGCCTTTCTGTGTGAAGCCCTTTCTGTGTTGGCCCTGTGAAGGACTGGTGACCCTTTTATACAGTCTATCTGTCCATGGTGTACGGCTCCTCTCGTCCAATGATTGTTAGGATAGGCTCCAGCTACCCACGACCCCTCATTTGATGAAGCTGTATAGAAAATGAATTAAACTAATAGCGACACAGAGACCAAGTTGTAGAGGTTTTGTTATAGCCTATTAAGTCAGTCTGCTGCCTTCAGATGGATGGTGCGAGTGTGTCTCCAGATATTATACCAGTGTGTAAATGTAACATCTCTTTGCTTGTTATAGTTGTCTTAAAACATTATTAAGTATAAAATTCTCCCAATTATACACCAAATGTCTGAGCACTTGCTGCAAAGGCAGTTGAGTGGGGGGGGACGACTGCATAAGTCAGGGGTGCTCAAAGTGGGGCCCGCGGGCCAAAATTGGCCCACCAGCACTTGCTCTTGGCCCACTAGTCAATGTTTATATTTAGAAA
>JBAMHV010000004.1:22048736-22059259 GCA_037177535.1 Pseudomugil gertrudae | reverse complement strand
GACAGACAGACAAAAAAATGCTACTATATTCTTGAATTTTTACTTAAATTTGTTTAGTCTCTTCCATCCGTTTCCACTCCTCAACATCCAACCTGTACATATTAACATAGATGAATTAGCAGGTAGTGTCACATAAAGCCAGATTTGTGTTGTATGTCATCAGTCGAGTTAATTCATCTCATCTCATGACAGCTGGAGAGTCAGACATTGTATCCTTTGTGAGTCACCAACACCTTAAAATCACCTGGCAGGAGAGTTGCTAAGTTGCATTTATCTTCTGGCTGCCCTCTGATTCAGTGACATTAAATGTACAACGCACAGGACAAACATTCTCACACGTGCAACAACATACTACCAGATCTGTTTATTCCTGCTGAGCGACATGGAAACACTGCTGACGAAGCATACCAGCTTAAAATTCCTTCTTATCTGGGACACGCAGCAGGATAGCTATCCAAACTCTGTAGAGGATAGTTTGTTACTCTGTGTGTGCGTCAGAGGGTCTAAATGAACACACTTGGACCTGATTAACTAGACCATGCAACATGGAAACATCATCTATAGATTAAAGTGGCCTTATACCATCAAATAGAACCTCATATCATGCAGTAAATTTCTGTTGGATTGTATGTAAAAGCACATACTGCATCTTCAAAGTGATTTCTGCAGGAAGCTTTACCATGAACAGCAGCCCACTATGCCAAAGAGCTAGCTGTGTGGCTAACTGAGAGTGCATTTCTCTGTTTGCATGTCTCCATGGCAAGTAAAAGGATCTTCATCTCACCTCAGCGTACGACTTCAGCTCTGCAGCAAGACACTGACTCTCCAGTGGTGCAGCCGGTTTAATAAATGCAGCTCCAGCACAAAGAACAGCACACAGCAGTGTTACATGACAGACATTTGCTCAAAAGGTTTGTTGGAGCAACTGGTAGATCTCAAGGGAAATAAAGCAGATATGCTAAAAAAAATGCTGATGTTTTCTCGCACATTTCAAAAAGCATCTTTATTCCTCATCATTTGAACTCCGTTGCATCGACTGCCTGATCATTTACAGCGGAAATACAAGCGTCAAGGAGGAGAAATGTGTAAGTGGCAAAAAACTCAGCATCCTCTTCAATGATATATGGAGAAAGGAAATAAGACGTTTTAAAAATGATTTCCTGTACTCGTGCTTGCTAAACATGCTGAATAAGATGAACAGGTTGTGTAGAGCTTATTGTGTTCATTGTTTTATTACTTGCAAAGTGCACAATAAAAAGTTTGGCCCACACCTTTGTAAGGCAAATGATGCAGCACAAACACTACAAAGCTGAGACATTACCTCTGAGGCACATGCATCCTCAGCTCTTGGTTTTGGGATGGATTAAGGTATCTACAAGCAATTTTGCTCCTCATAAAATAAGTGCTGACCACTGGAATATGTTGCATGTGCTCACTTTAAAGAAATAAACATGTAAAAATGTAAACCAACACTCTTACTTTACCTTGACCTTATGCAAGGAATGTCACTCGACTGGCATCACTGCTGCCAGTCTTACGGGGCCTCTGCGGCCCCAGTGTCTGCAGAGACACGGTGAAGGAGACCTCTGTGGTGGACTGTGTCGCCACAAGACACTTCACATTAGGCTGAGAGTTCAGTACTGATATATATATAGATGTTGCTCATGAGAACACTGAAACCAGATCCTGAAAACCACATGGTTATTCTGGTATTCATAGAGAAACACAAACACTCACACACGCAGGAAAAAAGACTTCACGAAAGTGCACGAGGAAACCTTAGACGGAGGAGAAAGCTTTTGTCACGCAGAACTGGATAAAATCCCAGCAGACGTTTCCAGATTAGGTTTAAACTTTGTCCAGTCCCCACCCGAAAACACAGAGCTGCCTCGCATTCTTCACATTCATGCCCACCATCAACTGAACATTCAGAGGATGCCGAAAGCCCGGTAACCTCACAAACCCTCTGCATTACTGGAAAAACATTGCAGTCACAGATCAGGTTACTCTGCAAAAATCCATGTTTTTACATAAGTCTGTTAGTGTTGGTTGGAGCTTTATGAGCACTGTGAACATTTTATGAACACAAAAAGGCTTTATGAAGGCCTAACTATCATTGTTTTACTTTTCTTGATTTCAAACTTCTGCATCAGACGTCATCATGTCTGGTTTTACTTCTGATTTTTACTCCTGTTTCCATTTCAGTAAAGTTGTTTCTGCCTTTTCCACAGTGGCTCGGTGTGCACATGATAGATACTTCCTATCAGTTAAATTCTTACATCCAATCACTCAGAAAAATATTACAAGTACATCCCCGTGTCTGTTCACCTGGAGCCTGAGACTTGGAGTTAATGCAAGTTAAAACAAGTTTTTCCAGAAAATTGTGCTTTCAAAAATGAGCCTTCAGCATCTACAGTTTTATATGAGAGTAACCTTCATCTGTAAATGCAACAATGTGAAAAAGCAACAGACGATTTCTGACCTGATTTATTTCATCATTGTTTTCATGTTTCACTGTATTTATGTGCTTATTGTTTTTTTATTATTAATCATTATAAATTTATATATTTATATTTAATTTATATTAATTATAAATGTGTTATATAAATGGAAAACACACTAACAAACTTTACTAATATGAGCACTTTTGGCCACCGTTGAGTCAGAGGGCTCTTTGCTACAGCTGTGCCTTTACGCTCAAAAGCAATCATAATATTCATTAATCTACTAAGCAAATTATTTTTATATTTTAAAAGTCTTTTCTGCATTTAGAATAAATTATTTTTTTAATGTTTCAGGAATAAAAAAAATAAACAGAACAATGTAAACAACATGATGAATCCTGCTGCACTAAAAACTCTCTCAGGCTGTAGGTAGATGATTACAGCCGGGTTATTGAGATTCGTAGGTTTCATTAAAGGTTCTCGTTCCTGAAATGTCATACAATCGCTCAGCAGCCAGCACGTCTCCTCATTTATCTAGAATCTCAAACAATGAATGAACAAATTAACAAATGAATGAATAGTTACACAATTGCTTTGTCAAGAAGATCTTCATGTATATTTGTATATACAGACATCTTCTTCATAATCCGAATTCTTTATTTATTTGTGTTTTTTTTATTTTATTTTTTTTAATAAATACTTGTTGCTGGACCCGACCGGAAAAGACAGAGAAAGGAAAAGGGAAAGTAAACACAACCCAGATTGAAAAAAAGTAGACACCACAAAAGGAAAAACTGCAATCCAACCTGATACTATTCCATCTGCTACACCTGTATATAAAACAAAGGATATCTCATGGGATCCTGCAGTCATAAATCAGCAACTGCCAAGAGTGCCATAATCACAATCACCATATCCAAATAAACAGAAGGACAAAAAGCAAAAACACACATGCAGACAGACACAAGAAAACATACCAAAAGAGAAAACTAACTCAAATCTTAAGTATTCTCACATAAGGAAAAATGGCTCTTTATGAATAAACCTAAAGAACAGTTCAGTGACCATGTGATCATGCAGAGTGTACGGGGTGAAAAGTGATCATGCCAAAACGACCCCCTCTACCCGAAGGTCAGAGGCAGGCTACTTGTTGGCTCCTCTGCCTAGCACCTGCGAGGGGCCAGAGCGCCCAGATCGCCACCCACTGGAGGCCAGTCCACACCCTGGCGCACCAGATGCCAATCCTGGGAGTCACCCACACACACCCAATCATACAAACCACACCACCCCTCCCCCTAAACCCACACACAAATATACATGCCCAACCATCCACACGCACCCTTCTACCCACACACTGACACACACATATACCCAAACGTCCCCACGTACTTGTCCATCCTCCCATACACATGTATACACACACACCCAGTCATCCCCACACACCCCACCACCCCTTTTTCCACACATATACACACACAGGCACCCCACCACCCCTCTCCCTACACACATACCCCACCATACTCAAGCTTCACTGCCCCTTACCCTACATCCACACATACCGGTACCCAGGAAATGGGGGTGTAAATGACACCCCCCACATCCCTACCAGTGTATGTAGTGATGAGTGGGGGGGCGCTGAGGATTTACATCCCGTGGGAAATTTTTCTTTCTTTGTTTCAGCCAGTTGAAATATTTCATTTCTAAAGGGATTAGTTGGTTCAGTTAAATAGCAACTAAATCTGTAACAATACATCAGAAGTGGATAAGAATGAAAGTTTCTACAACAAAAATAATCCTAAATATCCTTCAGAGCCTCTAATATTATCATAAAGTCCACAAGTTCACACTTTAACTGGAACATCCCTTAATGGTTGTATTATTAAAAATCCACAAGCAAATCATGAAAAAAACACGTTGTTAGAACATTTTTTAGGTAAAATGAACAAAAATCTCTAAAACAATCTGATCTGATATAAACAGAAAGCATTTACAGGCTGTAACTGTTGCTGAATGTTAACATCTTTTTTTTTTACTTTCAACCAATTAATTTTGCTTCCAAATCAAACATTCAAAGCACCCAGGAGAAACTCACAGAATCCACAGCGAGTCCCACCCTCGAACACAAATCCATTCGGAACGGCGCCATAACGACGCAAAGCCGACAACTTCCAGTACCCGACGATGACTGGAGGGAGGCCCCTGCTGAGGGCCAGCATGTTGTTACACAGGTGGAGGAAGGCGGGGCCACTTTCCAGTTTGGTTCCTGGTTCTACGTCGACACTGAACCTGTGGACTAAAGGAGAACAAGACGGATGAGAAAGAAAATTACGAAAAGAGAAAAGATGTGTTCCACACAGTCACACTGAGGGGTGAGAATGTGCTTTATGCACAGCTCCGCTACTTCCTGAATATAAGCCAGCTCCTTTATTTCCTGTCTTTCATTACTGGTCAAACTGAATAATCCAGGTGTGCCTGCCCTCAGTAACTACAACTGCAATGGCCAGACACACCTGGATCATTCAGTTTGTCCAATAAGAAAAGACAGGAAATCAAAGAGCTGCTCATTCCCACCCTTTAGTTTGTCTCTTTTAATCTCCCCACTGCAGACTTTACAGTTCTTTATTGAGAAAAGCATTGACATTACAAAATTCATCATAAAGATAAAAATACAATGTGTACAAAGGACTTCCATAAAAATGTTTGTGCTAAGAATAAACATAAGTGAAGGCATCAGCTCTGTCTGCTTTCATTATGCACAAAGGTCCAAAATAAACAGTGATGTTACACTGAGATATAAAAAGGGCAAATCTACAGGAACTGTTACTTTTGCTATAAAACAAAGTTTATACTTTGTAAAAAAAAAAAGCTGCTACTGGAGGCTCAAAGATTAAGGTTATCATTATTACCATGGGCAAATTATCAGAATGCTTAGAATAAAACAATGCAAGTATCAATTTAAAAGATCTATTGCTTCTGTAAAACACAAAGTGGGGACACGTGTGCCTCATGTACATCAGGCCTGCCTCGTGTGAAGGTGAGCTAGCTAAAAAAACAGGAATAAAAAAAGGATTTAAGGTAAAACTTTATTTAAAGGTTTTATAATTATGGACACAGAGGGGAGCTTTTATAACTGGGACTAAGATGCTTTAAATGTTTTAAGCAGGTTATAAAAAACTACTTTCATCAGTTTAAGTTTTTTGTAATTGTAAACACTCATACAAGGTTCAGTGTTTTGTTCTTGTGTCTTTGCTTCAGAAAACAGCAGGTGTGTTACTATCTCTTTCACCTGTACAGGTGAGAGGTGGCTGGACAGCTTATCAAAATGTCCAACCTCATTTCAGCTCCACTGTTTCTGTTTTTAATGAGAAAATATTTAAAATATTGAATCAAACAAATATTACCTAACCTGCTCCCAATAAGTTAAAGGACTCCAAGTCAAGGTGCTTGATTAGTTATTGATTAATAAATAGATAATAAATTCAATGACTTTGAGTTAATTTATGAAACAGTTGCAACTCACTGACATCACTGAATCAGGGAGAAATGTCCCACACAGCATTACTGTGAGACAGGTTACACAAACACCACGTTCACACGGAGACAAACTTAATCTGCTCTGATTAGCATTTGTTTATGTAGAAACCCAATAATACTCATTTCCAAACTTTTCCCAAAAAAGATGTTTAAAAAAGTTCAAAACAATTTTTAGAAATGGAGCTCCCATGCTCCCTCCACGACCCGGAAGTGGGTGTAGAGCTGGTCCACTTTTCCACAACCACACCGCTCCATCTGGGGTTTGACTCTCCGATGGACCCTCCTCTCCAGGACGCCTGAACAGACTTTTCCAGGGGGTTGATGAGTGTGATGCCCCTGTAGTTGGAACACACCATTTTGAAGAGAGGGACTATATGTCAAAACATCTAAATACTTTAGCAGATAGTTTTGTCTCTGTGTGGACATGGCATCTAAAACTTTCATTACAGTTACGTTTGCAATCCAAACATCTCTGACCTGCATCCTGTGTTGGATCTATATTAAGAACAAAAATCTTGATGAAGACGTCTCCTTTGAGAGGGACATCTTTTGGATGTAAGTGATGAAAGAACTTCCATTTTGTAGGTTTTTATGTCTATACATACCAAAAAGGTGACATTAGCATGTCTGAGATCATATCTGCTTTTCATACAGTAAATACTGCAAAGACTGACCCGTATGTGTGTGTGTGTGAAAGAGAGAGAGATTGTATTACATCCAAACAATAAGTTGTGTATTAAATTGACTACACAGTACTGCTACATGCACCCGAGGCCAAACCACTAACCTTCCCCCAGACTGTAGCGGATGCGAGCATCCCAGGCCAGCCGAGCATCCCGGCTGTTGAAGCCCAGGACTAATGTATGTGCCAAGCAGAGGATAGACAGAGTGTATGATGCACCATCATACCCCGGCCCTGGTTCCACACCACAAATCCCCTGAAGGAAGGATGTAATCATAATTAAATCTTAAATTAGACGAACATTAAACCTTTATACTGTCTTTCTATTTGTCATGGCAATGTAACACCAAATAGTATCTTGTTCCTGCTGTGTATACGGCGTAAGATCCGGAAGATTTGACCTGATTACTTTCTGACCTTTCCAGCTACATTGTATCAAGCTGAAACGTGAGAGCAAAGCATCGAGGGATTTAAATATCAGAGTATTTCTCATGTCTGAGTATGCAGCTGTTTAAGGAGGGAGTGCATACGGATAATGATGAAGCAATGTCACATTTGTGTCCTAAGTCCCATGTAAGTGTTTATATATGCTGCATTTTTCAGGATGTGATCCAGTACCTCAAACACAGATTACTGAGATTGGACTTTTATTTATTTTTTTACTAATACATGAAGAAAACTGCAGGACATTAGTTAGAAATCTGCAACCAGAGATGCTGCTGAACGTACCTCCAGTGTCACATTGAGCCTCTCCTTGTGGCTGCTGGTTTTTCCTTTCTTCTTCTCTTTATACACAAGTAACGTCAAGCAGTCTGAGGCCAACAGACAGGTACACATTACAGAAGGAAATGTCTGTATAATATCACAATGCTGATGAAAGAAAGTGTTGCTTTTGATTAGCTCCGCTCCGTGTCTCTCTACTACGGCTCAGCTGCCATAACAAACGCTAAAACAATGAAGTGATCCACTGGCACAGCTGAAAATCAACACAAATACACTCACATTTTGCTATACACACACACTGATGATGGGGTAAAATAGCCCATATACTCCCGCCACTCCTGCCAGTTCCTTCAAGGACGTAGCAGGGGTTTTGTGGGTTGCATTTCTTTGTATGCTGAAAGACTTGTCGGCAGACCTCACAGCATCTCAAATTAATCTCCTCAGATTGGAAGACATGCTGTTCTGTTCTGCCAGACCTTCACACAGATCATAGCGATGTCATTCTTTATGGTTTTAGCTGGAAAGACTTCAAGTCCTTAACCTTATATCCAACAAGCACTGAAAAGCCATCTCAATTTAATATCCTGGCCTATCCTTCGTGTTTCATTGGCATACTATAAAACCGATTTTCTGTTCAAAATCACTTGATCAATCCATCTGGCACATTGCACAACAGCCACATCTGTTCATGCAGAGATGTTGCACTCCGAGGCTCACAGCCAAGAGACCAGTTGGCAAATTGTGGTTAGTTAAAACAGCAGAAAATTTGAGAAGATTGTTGGTAGATGAATGGATGAATAAGCAGATCTGGTGTGAAAATGTGCAGATCTTTCCTGGGGGAAAAAATATAAGAGCCAGCTGCAGTAACAGAAGCTGCTAACGCCTACCTGCAACAGGAGAGGGCTTCTGAAGCGCAACCCACCGAGTCTTCCACTGTGGAGAAGTTGTTTAAGACACAATAAATCACAAAACATACTCTGCAGGTATTCCCGGAAGAATGGGAGCAAATTTTAAAGTGTAAAAATGTTAAATTAACCTTTTTTCCATCTCTAAACTTTACTTTTCCCTCTGCGACAACTGTATCCGTCATCTTCTGTCATGCTTCCGAGCAACTGTGTGTGCATGTGTGTGTAATGGGGGTGGGGGAGGGAGGGGGGGTTACTTTTCAAAATAGCCTTTACAGCTCAGGCCCCACCACCAGACACACAGGGGCGTGGGGGTGATGGGGGGCGGGGGCACGCCAGCCTCCTGCCAAGTTAGTTCAGTTGTCATCCCACTTCAAGTGCTTATTGCTGATAATGTAGATAATTGAATTAAAAGCAAATAGCTTCACAACTTTCTCTGAGCTGGGTGCCAGACAGGAATTTCTGTCGCCTTAATGCTAATCTGTCTGTGGAGTATCACCTCCGTCTGTGGAAGATTAACACAAAAACAAAAGGACCAATTAAGAGTTGTAAAGTCTTCCAACTAAACTCAAAATTAAACCATAAGTTAGTAATTATACAAGATTATCCTTATATATTTAACACTGAAGCTTGAATTAACACCTAAATTAAGTCCTCTTTTATATTTTGGGAGAAATTTTAACATATTAAATTTTTAATATAATCAATTTTAATATAATCAATTAATATAATATTTATTTAAGTATATTTTATATGTATTTGGTATGTATTGAGATTTAGGTAGATACCACGATGCCACATTGCATTGTTTTCTGGGATTTCCTATTCAATAATAAATGCCAATAGACAGAAATATGGCAATATGTTCAGTTTAAATCTTTTGTGCTATTATGGTAGGTTTTATATTCATAAAGATAATCCAGTATGATTTTTGGAAACCAAGAAAGAATGCTAATAGCTAAAGCTAGCTGTTATACATCTTGCTGGCTAGAATTAGGAATAGTAGCAGCAATAGCTACTGCTAATCTTTGGTTAGAAAAATGTGAAAGAAAAGTCAAAATCTTTATCACAATTAATCAAAAACAGATTAAAAAACATAAATGTGTTGCCTTCTTTGTGAGATAAACCAAACTGACTGCCATAATCACGGTGACTTAGACTGATTTAATTCAGTAGAGTTTAAGATTTCAGATTAACTTTTAAAGTTAATACGCTTACAAACAGCTAAACTAAAGCCATTTAGCTGGCTGTGATTGGTAGCCAGCATCAGTCATGAGCATAAATGATCAACACGAGGTATGTTTTGTTGTATCCATCGAAGCTTTATTTATCATTTGGACATTTCATCCACAAATAAATGCAGTTTTTGGAGCCTAAAAATGAAATTTTTTGAAGTGAAAGAATCTAAAATGTCACTGTTTCATTTCCATGTTTACGATCTTAAGGCATCGTTCCTGAAACTGTTACACTAAGACACCTTTTCCCCGTTAACCATATACATTCTATGCTGTTAAGGCATAAAAACAACCCCACTGGCACGAGTTACTTCCTGCACACGCTTCATATCTTCTCTGTTTTTGTGTATTCTGTAGCAGCAGTATGGCGCCATGTACAGGTCTGGCATATGTACTGCAGTTCTGAGGTGCGTCTTTAAAGCGACTTCTTTTGGTGCCGTCTCTTTAAATGTGAATGCCTGTCATGCCCCGCCCCCTTCCAGGTCACAGGAAGTTCAACTCTACCCTGTTCCGCCATGTTGGTAGCTTGATAGCAGTGATACGCTAATCTCCCGGCACAGAAAAAATTTATTGGTAAGTTTACTATAAATGTCAACGTATCCGATTCACGAATTTGATTACCTGGAAGTCCACAACCTTATTTGGCAGACCCACAGCAAATACTGTGATGTAATAGACTTAAAAAAAATTTAAACGGACTAAAAAATATGACTGCAAAGAATTTAAAGATATATGTGCAGCATCAGTAAGGAATAAATTGATCTTTTCTTCATTCCTAAACAGTTAAAAGTGAACAAAAACATGTATTTAAGGGCTAAAAAAAAGTAGATTTTGCATGATATGTCCCCTTTAAAACTATTCCATCTTTACAGAAACTATTGTTTTGTTTTTCATTTAAAGGGGACATTGCATGCACTTTATTTCCAATCTAAAACAGTTCTCTGATATATAAATTAAACGTTAGCGCCCTCACTTTGTCAACGCGGTCATTAGTTTGAGT
>JBAMHV010000004.1:22026792-22038960 GCA_037177535.1 Pseudomugil gertrudae | reverse complement strand
GGTTGATGTGTTCGCTGGAAGTGGCGGAGGTGCGGTGGGGAAGTTTGGACAAAGGGGGGGGCTTAAAAAGGGGGTTGGGAACCCAGGTCAACCAACCCCCCCCCCCCCCCCCCCCCCCTTAAAAGAAAGACCAAATAAAATCCACAACAAGTCCACTCCAATGTTCACACAGATTCACACCACACAGGAAAAACTCCACAGACAGTTCTGTCCGAGCCTTACACATCCATCTTCCCACTGTGTGTATGACTCATTCTAACTGTGCTTGGCTTACAGTAGACAGCTGGCCGCAAGATGGTGCACACATCACTGTATTAAACTCATCATGTTTAACTGTTTGGTCTATGAAACTCTCATTTCTACGGTTTCTTGGGGTTTTAGCTCAAATCTTTACATTAGTTGTGTGCATTTTAACACAGATCTGGGATTAGCTGTTCCTGTGATTTGCATGAAGCTGCAGTAAACTAAAAGATGTTTTATCCCACGGTTCAGTGGAAAGAAAGAAGGAGATCCGGATGTGCTTCCCGTCTGCCTCTGATGAACAAAGGCCAGAACAGAACTTCAAACAGGTCTCCAGCCTCCACTTGCAGTCAAGGCGAAGGAGGAGGTGAAAGTTCAACAGTTCACACAGGGGAAGTACCTGAACTAGGCCGACCATCCGGTGCTTGCTGTTGGGGTCGGGGGGGTTTGCACGGTAGGGCAGAGGGAGTGATGTAGTTGAGGCTGGGGCTGTTAATGTCACCCTCTCCCACGAGAGTCAGATCAGACAAGGTGTCCTCCTCCAGCATTTGGACCGTTTCACCCCTGCCAGAGTCCTGGAGGAGATTATGCCGAGGGGAATAGGCTGGATGGATGGGGGAGATGGAGCCAGGAAATGGTGGGGGCGCTTTAGCTTTCCTGCCCGCTCTGCTCTCTGTGCCTAGTGCAGAGTCCAAGCTCTGAGACTGATGGCTCGCGCTGAGCAAATGTGTGCTGCCTAAACTTCCCCGGTTGTTGCCGTTTGCCTTGTTGCCCTGGCGACTGCTGCTAGGGAAGCTGTTGTTGTTGGGGTTATGGGAGTTAGGGGTGGAGCAAGTGGGCTCAGTGTTGTAGGAAGGAGGTGCGATCTGGTTGGTTGCCACTGGTGACAAGCGCAGAAACTCCGGGAGCTGCAGTTCGCTTTTGTTTAGCAGGCCTCGCTGGTCGTCGGCTCGGTTGCTCTGAGCTTTGGATATGAGGTCGAAGAACTCTGCGGGTACACACAGCACCACACACACACACACACACACAAATGTATGAACAAATACATACATGTGTGCATGCACACACACATACAGGAATGAAAACCATTAGAATAACTTAGAAAAAATGTTAAAACATTTTCTTTATACAGTTTATAGAGAACATGCAGCAATGTGTATTAATTAATTAGACAAGTCAAAGCTACATTCAGTATAAGCAGGGGTGACTGTGCTACATGTAGCTAGCTAGCTTCGAAGGCATTTAGGAGAAGAGTTAGTGTGATCACAGCAACACGGCTACAGAAACAAGAGAAAGGGAGGTTGTTCAGTCTTTACCTTCAGCTTCGTCTATATTAATCTTTTTCTGCTTTCTTTTCTCCGAAGCCTTATGGAGAGAGACAGAGTGGTTGGGTAAGAGCTGGCTGCTTGTGTCAGGATTGGGCCCACTCTTGCCATTTTCCCCATGGGGGTGGGCTGAACCGGCTTTCCTTGATGGCCTGTCCTCCCCCTGGGAGCCACAAGTAGAGCGGAGTGGGGCATTAGAGCCCTGATGAATCATAATGATGCAGGTATGGGAGTAATGTAATGACAACAAATGGGAACCAGTACTGCTAATGGGGGAAAGGGCGACAAATTGATGAACAATTTTATGGGGAATGGATGACACAACATTTGTTGTGTTTAATAACCAATAGCCAATAAATAAAACGGGTGTATTTTAATCAAAGACAGGTGGGATGGTCTGTTCAGACAGCCACAATGTCCATTTTGTGATTCAAGCATCATCAACGTGTAGGCTCACACAGCAAAACACAAGAGGAACAAAGTAGCTACTACTTCCAGCTATGCTACTGTGTGGATAGTAAAAGAAAACCGATCACTTCCAGGTTATCGCTCCACAGCTGAAGGAAAACCCGGATAGCAAACTAAAACTACATCCCGTTCAGAGGTTTCTAACACCCAGCAAAGTCTACATGAGGTTGAGATTGTCGTCTGACTAGTGTGTGTTGTTAAAGAAGGAAGGAAACCAGCAAACCAGAGAGAAAAGTTGATGATGCATTCAGCCACAGGCAGGCCACAATAATGGTACATTAGGAACCTTAACAGTGTGACATGGCTCTTTGCCCCACAGCATACACATAAATACAAGTGTGCACATGTTTAACATACAGCAATCAGACATGGGTGATTGGAGACAGCAAGAGAGACACTTAGTAGCGTGACATCATGAACCAGTCAGTGGAGTGCAGTCATGGGTTATAAGTGAGTGAGAGGAAAACTGGAATGGGAAGCTGGAGGAGATCTTACTGTTGCTGATTGGTTTCTGCTCGTAGGGGCTGGAAGATGAGCCTTAGAGGTGGCTACTTTCTGTTTGTCTGATGGGTTATGGAGAGGAATCAGGGTAAAAACAGAACATGGAAATCAGAAGATTCTGTCAGTAAGACAGCAGCTCACCTTGATGATTATGTGTGTGTGTGTGTGTGTGTCTTACCTTTTCCAGAAGTGCTGTCTGCTATATCTAATACCACTCGCAACCCGTCCAGGTTGGAAATAGGAAGCCCTAGATCTAAAGGCTCTGACTGCCCGCTCTACAGCACACACACACACACAAGCACACATTTAATAGGTTTATAGACTGCATGACTGTGTACAGCCTGAGGAGAGACTTACAATGCGTGCCACCAAATCAGACAGATGCAGGCCATATTTGGCCACCACAGGCCTCAGGACCTCTGTCACTGGCTTGGTGGGTTTAGCTTTAAGACCCACTGAACGGTTGATAGGAACCAAGTCGAGTCTAGAGAGAACAAAAGAATCAAAACTCTTCAAGCCAACTTCCAAAACTTTTATTTTAATATTTGCTTTTGCATTTTGTATAATGGCAAGAATATGTGACGACTGTGTGTTGGTGTACCTGAAGAGAGTGCGCTTTTCTAGCCTGAGATCCCGAGAACATAAAGTCATACAGTCCTGGTCCAAAACAAGTGGCTGAAATAAACCATAATAAATATTAACAAGCTTCAATCCAGAAACCACATGGTAACTTTGTGGTACTGATTCACACGTTATTGCTGTTTTTCTTTCTATTTGTATGAAATCTTTGAAGCACATATACACTGTGTCGTACCTTCTCCCCTCCTACTAAAAAGAGGTCTATGGCGGCCAGGTTGATGCAGAGCTTCTCACAGAGACCCTGCAGCAGGTCTCTGATGGACACTCCGGCTCTCAGCGGCACAGAGCAGCATGACCCATCTGGCAGGTTTATGTTACACTGCCTCAAGGGGGCGCTGCCCCCTGCGCCCCCTTTCTCTGATCCTGCCCCACGATAAGTTTCACCCTAAAAGACACAATATATCGATATCAAGACATTCAGAATAATCAGATAACTTCCTTCACTGAAACCTACAGGTGTTTAAGCTAAAAATAAATGCCTGCTGGAAATATTCCTTACATATTTCCATATTAGATCAATGTTGGTACATTTTGGAATTAGAAAAACAATAAATAGTACTGTAAATAGTTGTACTACAAATAACAGATATTTTTTACATATCATACATACCAATACATATATGCCAGTTTTTAGCTAATATAATTTAGCACATTAGAGAATACAATGCATTATAGGTCCATTATAATAATATACACTATATAATACATGCGAAGTGTCTCACAGGTATGCGTTATGCTTCTTCATACCCTGGAAAAATGGTTTGGTTTCTTTTCATTTGGAAGCCAACGACGGTCGTGCTCGCGTGTTTTTTAACGCTGTCTTCTCGTAATAACAGCATCATTTATCTCATGGACTACTGGATCTGATGTCAGCTTAGCTTGACTGTACTGAGACATCACAGACAAATTTGCTGGGATGTCTCAGTACAGTCAAGCCAGTCAGGTGTGTTGCAAACAGATCAATAAATCTAATTTTAATTCTATTTGGTCTGACAAAGCTGAAATTGTGATGTGTATCACTACTAAGACTTACCAATCACATACATATACACAATGACTGCAGTCCCAGCCGTCACGCTTCAGTTTTGATCAATGAAATCAGGCGTAACACGAGCAACTTACTGAGCCCATCTTAATTATTTAGTTATTTCATGAAAATAAAGTTTGTTTTCTCGAGAAAACAATATAGATGATCTCATTGTCTTGAGAAAACTGTCCTCCTCAACTCGAGGTTACAGTTAAAAATAAAAAATAAAATAGTCGCGTATGACTTTTGTCAGGTTTCATATTTTAAAATGTTGATATTAAAACGTTTCAGCTTCACGTTCAGTCAAAACATTTAAGTGCCCCCCCCCACTCCATAAATAACAAATCATAATAAGAATAAGTTTAGAATAAGTGCAGACATGTCCAGATGTTCATGTTTGTTAATATTTCGCTTTGCTGAGATACAGATCTCAGCAAAGCATTTTGAGGAATGACTCCTCAATTGTGTCTGCAGGTTAGAGGAGGCAGAAGAACTAGAACTATGAGTGTAGATGTGTGCTTTGCTTTTGGCATCATAGATGCTAGCATAATGCTTTTAATGATTTGTTTAGCCTGTTAAGACTTAAAGCTGTATTTTCAAAAACATTTTTAAGTTGTTCACCTCTGAAACAGAAAATAGAAATCCCTTGTCTTTCATCTTTCATTAAGAAGTAAGAAAAGAGGAAGAGAATAATGTTAAAGTTGCTCTGTGGTGAATAATTGAAACTGACTACATCACAACCACTCCTTCCAGACTCACCTCATTCCTCCCTGACCCTGATGTCCCCAGTTCAAGACTGGCTCCTGAAGACAGGGAACCCTGGGACTCACGGCGACCGTTGCTGCCAGAGAAGTCTAAAAGGAGACAAAAAATTTTATTAAAAAATGGTGGAGACACATAATTTTTCATCTACATCAAGCATAAAAATAACAAGCATAATGCCTTTAAAAAAAAAAAAAGGCCCAGTGAAATTTGTACTACTTCACCTTAGAGTTTATGGAACAAACTGCAATAACATTGTGAGAATAACAGTGACATAAATTCAATTGTTTGCTTTCTTGTGTTAATAATGGGCAAGTACACCTCTTACATTTGCACCTACACACACCGTTTCACAGAAATGTTTTAAAAACTGCCGGTGTGGGCGTGCAACGTCTGGTCGGGGATCAGTGGGCTGATCAGGAATATGCATGCAGGAATGAATGAAAGACAGTCAGCAGCTCAGTAGCCACTAGCAAGATTCACTCCATACTGTCTTGTACGTGTTCAGCTCTTAATCTGAAACTTATAAAATAGAATAAGGCCAACAAACAAACAAGCAAAATAAAATAAAAACACACTGACTGTAGCTGAAGTCGGCCAGCTCTCGTTTTTTTGGCCCTTTGCCGAAACTCCTGTTGCGAGACCAGGAGAAGAACATGCCTTTCCTCCGGTCTCCTGAATCATCACGACTGTCCTCATTTAAAGACCGACCCGATTTGCTCTTTTTGTCCTCCTGCAAGTGACATTAATAAATAGATTATTAATAAACAAAGATGTGAAGGTAGGAACACAAGGTTAAAAGCAAACATCTTGTAAACTATGCAAAGCTATGATAGCACACACAAAACCCAGAATGTTTCTCTCAGGAGGGCCGTAAACCTTTTTCTCTGCAGGAGCTTCTTTGTGCTGAATTACCTTCTTGGGTGTGGAGAGGTTCGAGCGGTCTGAGCCGGTGGTGCTGTGTTTGGAGGTGGGGCTGCTGGGGATGTGATAAGGGTCAGGCAATGGCCTTCCCTCCACCTCTGCCAGCATACATTCCTGGTAGAGCAATGATTTGAGGAATCGTGTGTAGCTGTCAAACTTCATCAGGTTGAAGATCTTAAAGACGAGAAGAAAGAAAAGAAAATTTAAAGTTGAAAAATATTTGCACATAAAATATTATGCACAAGATTGGAAAACTTCAAAAGAAGGGAAGCAAATTAAAACAGGAAACAAGAGATAAAAAGGACGAATAATTAGTTTTAATGATGCATATTGCAGAATAATTAAGTTAAAACCTGCCGCCTCTGAAAGTAGAACAAATCTGGACAATAATCTTTATTCACCAGGGCGACAGTGCAGCAGAGCAATGAGAGTACGAGTCATTAACTGAAATGCCCTTAAAAAACACGCATGTTTTCAGCAAACTATGTTACAAGCTTCTCTGTGAGTAAAAATCCTGTAAAGAGGCTGAAGAAAGGAAGGCAGAAGCAGATAAAAACCGGTGGATCGCTGCCACCACCGGCCTCCATGGTAATCAACACTTTTCACCTGGAAGTGTCATAAAAACTTTCACAGGAGACACCAAACCCATTAAAATCTTTACACTGCACCAGGATCAAGCCCACATTGTATTTTTATTGGAACTGGTCTGAGCTCTGCCTGTAAGCCCTCTCGGTAAACACACCTACCGGTACTAATTTCCCGGTGAACAGCGTTTGTTGTGCATGATTTTCTGATTCGCAGATTACACGAATGCAGAGAGCTCGGCTAAAGTTGCCACCGTAGCAGCTGTGACGCTACATTCAACAGACCTCGTACCCATCCACAGCGCTTACATTAGCCTCAGTCGTCATGCTGCAGCAGATCTAGCAACTTAGCTACAGTATTTAAGCTAAAGTATAAATTCTCTGTATCGCTTGTCATCTACTTAGAAGAAGCGTCCTGCTCTGATTTGTACCTCAGAACCTGTTCATAATTTCTCTCACCACATTCGAGGCTAATAATGATCAGCCCTGTGGCCCCAACATCTGCACGGCAACAATGTTTCACACAAGACATCTTTGCATTGTTCTGCTTGCTTCACTACATATCAGAACCTGATCTATCTACCTGATAGTGAAGTGTCTGACAAGAGGCTGGGAAACGTTGCTTCTTAGTGTGTCCAAAAACAATGCTTTTGTTTGCATGTCTAAATCAGCATACGTGTGGTAAATCTTACATCAACAGTGCTGTGGGATCTTAATGACCCCAGAGGTATCCAGAGAAAGCTACTCTTAGACTTTGCCGTGATATGAGGGGGTGTTTGATGCATAAAAATATAGAGGATGATAGTGAGGATACTCTTCTAGCCTTGTGACTCTTATCAGTTGAAACATCTGAGTTTATAAGCACAAATCAATAAAGCTTTTCTGCAACTTTGCTGTCTGCACAACACTCGCATAGAAAAAGCCATTCACGTTCATGTTGCAAGACAGCGAGCGAGGATGAATGAGTGACCTATGTTGCATGAACAATCGGCACTGTTGTTTGAGGACATTTTCAACAGTGCTTTGTTTTATGAATAATAATAATACATTTGTGTTCTTTTCACTTCCCAGTGATAAGGAAGGTTCAACAGCCTCTGCAGCAGAACTCAGACCTAACAAAGTTCTGGGTGTTTGGGGCATTTTCTACCTGCAGCTGCTGCTCTTTAAACATGTCAGGTTTTGGTGCATTGAGGATGTTGTCAGCAAGCTGAGCTTGGCTGTCTATGTTGACAGGTGTTGTAGCTTTACTGGACAGGAAGCTGTTGTAGATTTCTCTGGCACGCTGTGAGAGCTTCAGACAGAAAAAAGAGGAGTAAAAAACAGCTAATTCCAACATAAAATATTGCCTTATTATTTTTAGAGCTTTGCGAGTTACCTGCTTGTTGTCATTTTCAGGAACATGGCTGAAGAATTCACAGGCCTGCCAGAAAAGAATATTCTCCTCACTGAACTCTTTCTTTAGGAACTCCTGCAGCAAAAGCATTTCATGTGGATCAGCGATCTACAACACCGTCGCTGGATGACACTTGTCTTATTTTATGAAAAGAAAATTACACAGCAAAAACACAACTCAGCGAGCAAGTTGACACATCTAAAAAACGCTGCAAGTTTGAAGCAATATTAAGGGCAAACTCCAGTAGCAGAGAGAACAATGAGAATGTTTTAAAGTACCGAGAAGTAGCGGACCCCCACAGGGTCCTGCAGAAGCCTCTCGAAGCTGACGGCCCAGCTTGCCACCCTCCTCTCAGTGTGGCGCCGGTGACTCTGGACGCTGGGCAGGCTGGCATTACTGTTCAGACTGTTGTCACTGCTGCAGCCCTGCAGCTCCACACTGTTCAGTTCTGCTCACACACACAAAGAATACATTCAACACCAAAGAATCGCAGTATAAAGAGCTGGGATGGTCAACGGTACTTTTATGCAAACACACAGCATATTTATCATTAGCTTTACATAAGATACAACAAACACCAATATTGTTAATATGTTTACAGGCACAAAGTAGTCTGACAAAAACAAAAGCACTGGAAACTATGTTTGACTTTTAAGTGTCACACTTAAAGTCTGCCTACTGTGAGTCAACGATTTTAATGAATCGCAATGTTCAGATAAAGGCAACAACACAGACTAATTGAAACATAGGTTTGGTGTTGCATGCCAAGACAAGATTAAGATCATGGTAAACTTTATTTGCCCTTGGAGGGAAATCTGTCTGGGGCAAAGGTGCTGGCACAGCTGCAAATACAGTCACATGTATACGTGGTGTATTTAAAGATTCATGCAAGCCAAAACAGGAGTATGATCATCCAGGCTTAAATGGCTAAATAACAACCAAGCTAAGATGAAAGATAGGGATTCATCGAGCGAGATAAAATCTATCCTGGATCAGTGCATGCTCGCAGCTACATGTCTTTATCTCCTTTGCTGGACTCAGAAGAACCTGCTACTGTCACAGTGGGAGACTCATTGCTTTGTGTTGCATTGCTGGACTGGGCTGCACTCACATGAAAATAAAATCCCCCTTAGGTGTCTATGAGGTGTGGACAGGAAATCCCTTACCATCATAAATATGCAGGTGAACATTTTAATATTGTCCATAAATGAACTCTATGCATTGCTTGTGGTGTGCATTTACTGGTTTAATGGTCTCCACCTTATCATAATAGATGGTCTGCAAAGTTGACTGGCTTAACAGGAATGTTGAGTCTTGCAAACTTCTAAAGTATATTAGCAGCCATCATAAGGTGAACCACACAATCTATATTAATAATCACTTTTTATATCATGACTGGATCAAGAATGTCTCTGAGGTTATGATGACGACTTTTTGTCTTCACAGGTGAATTCTCTGGTGTTTTGCTAGTGGACAGACAGTATACCTGCCAGCCTATTGTCCTAACACTGTTTGCAGACCTTCAGGAAGCACATTTTTAACGTTTCCACCACTTAAGGGTCAGGCCAGCCAGGATATGAGAGGTGACCTGTGCGGATCTCCATAATGATGACATCCTGATAATGGCTGTTCAGAAACCAATGTGTCTTGCTTTATTTGAGTTAATATGCATGCTTTCAGTTTAAGTTAATTGTGGCCTACAGTGAGAGAGAAATAAGTGACATTGTAAATAGATCTTGCCCATCACGATGTGAACTTGATTGATCTGTCGTGCTTTGATTTCAGCATAGAGACATGAGGAGAGAATTATGTACACACATTTGTGGATGTTTATCTATTTTCTGCTGTATAATATGTTTTGATGCTGTGCTTTCTATCTTGTAGAGAATCATAACTTCTGTTTTTAACCAAGCTTATGGTTTAATCATTTTAATTTATCTACTTTGTATTATTTTATATGCGTTTTTCTATTTATATGGGATTTGTTAAGCAATAGAAATTGAATGGATGGAATGTTATAGATTTAGTATATGGTAAAGTGTTAATTATCTAATAACTGCAAGATCTAGAATTTATCTGAAAAGTTGGCAATTAATGATAAGTAAAAAAAATATGTAAACAATAAGTGTATCTAGTTAAATGTGATAACGTGTAGCAGACAGGAGAATTAATGTTGGTATCCATCTGTGGTGACTACTGTATGAAGAGATGAGATAGGAAGTTAAGCCAGGATGACCATGATGTTTGTTAAGCTTCATGGATGTTGGTACAAAGAAAGCCTGTATTTATCCTTCTTTTTACTGTAAGACCATTCCTCCTACTCCTACCCGTCCTCCTATCTATTTGGCCATTCTCTCACATTCCCTCAGATCCTCTTCCTCTTCCCTCCTCCATCCCCTCGCCCTGTTACCATGGGGACCTGGGCTTTTAGCTGCTCTGGAACTCCCCCTCTTCCTGACCACCATGTTGGCTACCTCTAAGGACGTAGTCAACATGAAATGATCTTTCAGCTAATTGTGTTTTCTAGTTTTCTTTTGCTACATTTAAGCTTAAAGTGAGTCTATTATGCACATTTCAGGCTAAATGGTTTTTAAATGTGTCCACAATGGCATGAATCCATATAGCATTTTTCCCAAATCCATCCATCCATTTTCTACCGCTTAATCCCAGAGCGGGGTCGCCGGGGGGGCTGGAGCCAATCCCAGCTGTCAACGGGCGAGAGGCGGGGTACACCCTGGACAGGTCGCCAGTCCATCCAAGATTTTTCCCAAATGGTTTAGTTCTTTTTGTTTTTTATTTGTTTTTGTTGCTGTAACTATTGCTTTAATTATCAACATGGAAATATCTGTGATATCAGGCACATTCTGGTGTTTCCTGAACTTCAGCCCCACCACAGCTAAACTTAACCACGCACACCACCACAGTATCAGTCTAAATATTCAAAAAACTATTGTTACCACTGTCATTACCTCTGCCAAGGAGATTAACATTTTAACTGTGTTCATTTGTCTGTTTATCTGTTGGCAACTTTACACAGAAACTACTGAGTGGATTTTCGGGATTTTTTTTCATAAAATGAGTCTTTATCAAACTTTTGGTTCCATCAAAAAAAATTTTTGGAGTGATCTGAGAAAATGTTTACACATTATGGGTAGAAATGAGCTGCTTGGCATATTTCTGTGCTCTATAAGTGCAGTTATTATTATTCCCGCTATTCTTTTACTTTTATTTACTTTCTTTTACTTTTCACCTCTTTTTCTCTTGATGAGCATGAATACTTGCACACTTGCCACTTGCTTGTTTGGTTCAAGTAAAGTTTATTTATAAAGGCTTAAAGTGCTGCACAATAATAAAAAAAACTAAAAACAACAACAAAACAATTATCTTATATGTTTAACTTGTCGAGTTTGCCTTTTGAAATATTCACTTTAATCCTAATAAGAAAAAGAGAAAAAGGGAAAACCTAATGAGTTATTTCAATAATTAAAAATAGTCTCTATGGCATAAATAAATTGCCCATTCTGCTTTTTGCAGTGCAAATGTTATTTGTGTGTCCTCAACTAAAAATATCCCTTCTTATAAAAGACTGCTGAGGAGTTTTATGAATCAATAAATGTTTTTATATTCTAGGCAATCTTGAATAGCTCATTTTTCCCACCACTAGACCACAGCACCTCCATGCTCCTACTGTTAAGCTCCGATCAGGAGACACAGACAGAAGCACTGAGAGCTGAGAATAACCAGAATCCTGCTTCAGGCATGATAAAACTTAAAAAAAGTAACTAAGTTGATATAAAACAAATTACAAAAACAGCTGGAGGGACGACATCACCAGTCAGATGCCCGGAACAACGCAAATGCTGTAAATAAAAAGATACGCCAACATCCTGCCTGCAGCTGATTTAAAACTTGGAAATTGGACTATCAATGGATAATTTCCAAGTTCTGCTTGTGTACTTCTTTCCCTAATGTTTAATATTATCAATGACACTCCTTAGTGCCTGTAAAGAAAACAGATGGACCTATTTTTTTAATTTGTAAAGTTTAATTATAACAGCAAGTGCAGTATGTTTTAAAGTGCTTTATAAATATAAAGTTGGTATAGTTGAAAGGCTTTGATTTACCACTACAGTTAGCATACATAATTTTTTAGCAGTTTTTAGCCATGTAGTGGACACAAAATAATAATTTTGGTGTGCAACAGAGCAGTCCATCCGGTTGTACATCACTAAGGCTACGTTCACACCGCGAGCCGAAGTGACTCAAATCCGATTTTTTTGCCCTAAGCGACATGAATCGGATATT
>JBAMHV010000004.1:21969575-22024753 GCA_037177535.1 Pseudomugil gertrudae | reverse complement strand
AACGGACACTCCAAAAAATCGGATTTCACAAAAAAATCCGAATTGAGCATTATGCCCTGCAGTCTGAACGTAGCCTAGTGTCCAATATCTAGTGTTTAGTTTGAGACAGCACTTACCCACGATAGTGCGCACTACAGAAAAAAGTGTGCACTACACACTACATTCTAGGGCACTACTGTATTGAGACACAGCCACTAAGTTAGAAAAAGGCAAGTTTTTTTTACACAGTCCACAGCTCCCGTTCATGTATTTGAGGTTATTTGAGGTGGAGATATTTAAGATATAAACAAAGATAAACTAAATAGTGCATGTAGCCACCATCGGTGATAATCTGTATTTTGATCACAGGACCCATTTCCAGGAACTAAGGTTTCTTCCTCAGCATTCTTTAATGTCAAAGCAGGAACCAGAGGCTGAACAGAGATAGCATCTGTTAGTGCTTCACCTTGAGAATTGCACCATCAGCACTGAACCCTCTCACTGGTAAAGGATCCTATTTTATTTCTACCTCTCTGTCTTTTTAAATCTCCACTCAGCTACGGAAAATTACTCTAAAGCAAAAGTCATTATTGTTTATAAAAAGCAGCACAGTGAATGAATTGCGCTGCTACGATGATAAATATAGCTAATATTATCAATTAAACAGTCATCTTCTTATAATAATTTCCAATTTGCTAATAAAAACATCTTCAACAGCAGAAATATACTACATTAACAGTGAATACAGCTGAAACACTCAGAAATAGTAGCAAAGTCGGATATATATGTTTAAGAAAGAAGAAATTCTGTCTTGCAGCTGTTTTGATCAGTCACCAAACCAGCTGAATTTAATGAGCACCTCTGCCAGGTAAACAAGCTGTTTGGGAAAACACCTGTTGTAAATGTACAGGTAGACTCACACACATGGCAGGGCTTTTATTTTATGGGACCAGGATTTGCAATCTCTGTGTAGCAGTGATAACAAAACAGAATAATTACATTATGAATTCCCCAAGATACAATAAAAACACTAATAGATATGTATTGCATAAACAGATATTGAGTTAACACAGCTGAACTGTACTTCCTTGTGCCCTCCCAAAATGCCACAGAGGAGTGAGATTTTATACCTCAGTGAACTTAAATTTGCTTAATCCTGTCTCTACCTTCAACAGCAGTCTGGCTTCTAAAGCCTTTCCTTTATTAATGAAATGCCTGAGGATGCCTAATTGTCTAGAGTTTTTATATACACGTATTATAAGAACAATATCAAGTCTCTTTCATTGTTCTCTGAAATAATCCATCTTCCATTATTGTTTACAGATGGTTAAGTAATATATATAAAAATATTTAATATCATTGGACAGCATGCCATAAATTTTCATTGCTATACAATAATTTTATTCAATCATTTCAGTACTCTATATTTATCTATAGAGCGTGATGGAAGCCATCAGATTTAACAAAGATGTTTTAAACACACAGTGACCTGATTATCTCAGAAGATTCTTCTTTTAAATTTAGGCAAGAATGAGGTTGCTATGTTTTACGTTAAAAACTCAGAATTCAGGGCGTTTATAAAGTATAAAAACAAGTTATTTTAAAAAGCAGATGAAAAAATAAATTGCTAAAAAGGAGGATATCTGGGTTTGTTTTTATGTCCTATTGTATACACATCTACATCTGCTTTCCTTCAATATTCTTTGTCCTTCCCTGCTCTTTTTATCCAACACTGTCCCTGTTTCCATAAATTTATTGTGCCATGCACAAATTGAGCAACACAATGGCGTTAGCCATTCATAATTAGAACTGTAGTTCTGCTGACTCAATGAACCACAACACACATTGCATATTGTGGAGCAGCCATCTTTTGGGTTCTATTAAACAAAAGCTTTCTTTAAAAAAAGGACACAAACTACACCAATGAACTGGTTTTTAAACTTTGATAATCACCGACTACATGCAAGAAATTTGATTAATATATCATCACTTGTGTTACTTTTGTAACTCTTTGTTACTTTTTTTGTCATAAGGAGACTTTATGGACACCCTGCACTCTTGATACAGTGAAGAAGTTTGTAATTTACATAATATTACTTGAATACTGTGTACTGCAGAAAAACAGCTTTTCAAGATTTGTCTAATGCAATTCCATACTACTAGGCTGTCCGTTGAAAAGTTCCCAGCCGATCTGATAAAATGATACGATATGTTTTGTCTCCTCTTTACTGGTTTTCTGTTGAATCTCGGAGAGAATTTAAAATTCTTCTCCTCACATACAAAGCTCTCCCTGACCAGGCTCCATGATCTATTAAAGGTGTCATAGTTTTATGACAACTTCGCTTGTTCTCCATTCATTTCTTATGGAATTTGGATGATGACGTAAAAAAAAAAAAATCGCTTGCCCTCCTCCAGGCAAGTGAAAAAAAATATTCTGCAGTCATTCACATTAACGTGCACACAGCGGGGCTTGTTACACAACACAAGAAAGTTGGAAAATATTCCATTACAAAAGCAAGGGTCCATTGATCAAGTACAAACTAAATTTATCTGGATCAGCCTTGAAGTCTGCCATCAAAAGATGTTCATCAGGCTGTTTCCTAGCTTGTAAAAATAGGATGAACCTAGCGTTGTCAATCACATTTCTGTCACTTCAAGTAAAATCTCCTGCTTTTTCATCCTTAATGTCTTATCTGCCACAAAATGCATTGGAAATATCAACATTTCCTCCAATATCATAACTAATCAAATTTCTTGAAGACGAGATTCTAAGAGTGGAGTGCACAACACTACTGTTTGTCATGTCCCGTGTGCAGGGTTTCGCTTGAGGGTGCTGAATTTGTCACTGTTGTTTGTCACCCCCCCATGAATCAATCCCATTTGACTGAGGGATATCCCATGATGCACTGTGCACTTCCTTTATGTCTTAAGTGCCATGAGATAACTTTACTGTGAACTGGTGAGGTATAAATAAAGCTGAATTGAACAGTCTCTCTTATATAAAGGTTTCTGAACCTCACTAAACTACGATGGATATTTAACATCTATGAGCTCTATCAGTGGTGCCAGACTACTGGACTCAGTCACAATTTCAGAAGCAAAGGAAGATGGCCCCAAAGCTTCAGTTCAACATTATTAGTAATCTGTCAAACATTTATTCGCATGTTGTCTAACCCATAAACCCTGTTCAGTGTCACAGTGCTGGAACGTTCCCCAGCACATACCAAGTGCATCAACGACCTGGAAAAATAGTCAGAACACAAATACCAGGTAATAAACATAGAAGGAGCCTCAGACTTCTCAACTTAGTTTTGTCCTCTGGTTTTCGCAGTGTTTTCATCATAATCGGTTCTCGATCAATAGCAAATATTTCAGAATTCAAAGCCACCAGAACCACACAGGGAGTATAGTCTCCAAAGTCCAATTGCTAGGATGGTAAATAAGTGACTCTATAAGGAAATCACCTGATATATTTCTGTTTAGAAGCATCTAAATCAATATGTATTGGTGGTTATGGGTTTAAATCAATACATTCCTTGTGTACATTTAGAGATTTAGTTTTCATTATTTGCTTTTTCTAAATAAGTAATAAATAATGTCTAACATTTAAAAATAAATTAGTCTTGAAAACAATATGTTTGCACTCAGAATTAGGTTTTAGTGTAAAAAAGTCAGACATTTGAAATGATATACAGCAATGAGAGTTCACAACAGAACAATTACGATCAAAAACTACTTATATTTCTATGTTTGACTCTCTACAACAGCTAATGTCTAAATCTGTATTCTTTTATAAAGACAAACTCAACTCAGCTCTTTTCTTGTGATGAAAATTTCCTCAGTTACTCCACAGCCACTGAAAAAACAACCACCATTTAATCACCACACTAGTTACTCCAGCAACATTAACAGCTGCCTAACCAGATTTCCAGACAGATAAAGCTCATCTTCCACATCTGTGACTTATAAAAAATCACTTAACAAACCATCAATGTCTTGTGATTAGATTTCCCCTCAAGCTTCAGTCATGGAAGTAAATCGACTTCATATTTCCATATCAAAGTCAACACATTCATTGCTTCTTTCTGTGTAAAATCTAAAAGGTTTCTTCAATGGAAAAGTAATCATCCAAAGTTCCAGATGTCTCCTCACCTGGGTACAGCTGGTAGGAGCCTGTGTGATGCCAGCGAGGCAGGTAACGGATCCTAAGGGGTAACCAAGCCCCTCCATCCATAATCACCCTATCAGGCTCCTTCACAAGCTCAAGCACACCGAGCCGAACAAATAGTCCAATAAAGGGGACATATGTGCACACACAGCTGACATTACAGGAAAAAGAGAAGCACGGACATTGGAGGGATAAAAAAAAAGGAAGGTATTAGGATAGAGAAGCTGCCGGTGGCAAGCAACCTGGATGACAACCTGAGAAACCAGAGAGAGTCAGGTCACAGCATGCACATGCACCTGCATGCACATTCACACTCCTGTGTTAGCTTCCAGCTGGGTAAGCGATACAAGCACACACAGGTCTAAAAACCATGAATAATTCAGAGCTGAGAAAAAGGGGGAACTGAAAACACTAAAGCACACACACATCAAGCAGACACGCATATAAACTACAGTATTGATGAGGTGCTTGTTAAAGGAAGGCTACTACGGAGACTAATGAAGCCTAAAGCCCCCGTTCAACCACACAAACATTGTGGATGTGCAGCACACCACCCACTGTTGTTTTGACTCTTCTGAGACATCACAGCAAAGGTGGAATTATGAGACTGGTGCACAGTAAACCTTTTTTCACTGCAGCTGTTTTGGCTTAACTGGCTTGCACGCTTCCGTGGCTTTAGCTATGTTTAAGCTTTATTTCTGTAATTACATAATCCAGGTTGGCGATCACATTTGATATCCTTAAACATAAACAAAAGTTTCTAGCATCTACTGACGGCCATTTCTGAACACCTGTTTAGAGTCCTTTTAGTCTTTATTTTGGATAGCATGTCATGTAGCCAATCATGTGTGTGGCACATTCCGACACCCACCCATTCACACACCTCGACAGGCACATTGGGGGCAACTTGAGGTTCAGTCTGCCCAAGGACCCTTCAGGGAAATCCTTGAATCAATCCTCTAACTCTGTGGTTGAGAAACGACTCTTCCTCCCCGAGCTAGTTGCCCATGATACAGGCTAGATTCATAGAGTAACATAGAGAGATGAGAAGAAGGATTTATACTCTTCCTCCGCATAGGGTTGATTACAATTGCATCACTGCCATATGCTCCAGATAGGTCTGTGGAGCCCCAACATACACCTTCCATAACATCCTTACTTGCAGCACAGTTATGCAGGAGTACTTCATTGTGATTGGTCAGTTTGTGATTATGTGTTTCTGGAGGTTCTCCCCCTGAGTTTGGGAGGCAAGTATGGAATAAAAACTGCAACATGTTGCTGTAACCATGTGCCTCAGTGCGAGAGCACACTTCAACACTTCTGCGCCAGCTCAACAGCATGCAAATCCAGCTTAATCCAGTCATTATTTACCATTGAGGCCTGAGGCAGAGTCGTATGACAAAGACTGTACAATACACACAACATATTTCAGTTTAAAACAAGATCCTGTAAAAACTAAATGAAAGCAACCTGGGTGGCACCAGCATTGTTCTTTAAAAGGGGTCCCAGATGAGCCATCTTGGCAGTGACAGCATCGATAGCTTTATTACTTTTTTCTTGGCAGCAGCAGATTGATAATAAGCTTTAATCGTGAATATTAAATAGTAACTATTTGGGTTTTTTTTAAATAAAAAAACTTATTGAATGAAGTATTTAAAGGAAACGCTTTAATAAGAAGTTGTTACCAAACCTACAAAGCAGACAAACAAAAAGCTGTGAGTAAGCTGTTTGGGAACATAAAACTGCATGCATGTCCAGCTGAACCCAGTTTGGCTTCTGCTTCAGGTGACGAATGACTGAACACAATATTTCCTGATTTTATGATAAACAGCCAAATCGGTTTACCAGAGCACGTCTTCCAGGCGCTGAAGCAACAAAAAACCCCAGACCATCACACCACCATCTCCATATTTGATTGCATGAAATAATGTGATACTCTTATGACAGATGACACACACAACTTCCACACAAACTTTTGTCTGTCTCAATCGAGTATTGTCCCAAACGTCTTGGGGATCTGGAGCTAAATGAATCTTTAATTTCATTTTGCTCAGCCTTTGCTTCTGTCTTGAACTACCATGCAGGCTATTTATGCTCAGTCTAATTTGTACGTCATGAACACTGATCTTAACTGGGGAGCCTACAGCTCTTTGCATTTTGCTGTGGACTCTTTTGAATGTGTTGTAATTGCGGCTAGCTGACCACTCCTGGGAAGGTTTACCACTGTTTCATCATTTTGTCATTTGTGGGTTCCCCGTGGTTTGCTGGAATCCCTACACTTCAGACTGATACGTCTCAGTGACTTCGTCATTGGATAGCAGGGTGGTGTCTGGCTTTTGAGGATCTTTTAGTCCAATTAGCTTTGTCAGGCAATCCTGTTAAGGTGATTTCTTGACTGAGAACAGTTGTGGCAGTAATCAGTGGCTACAGAGATTGAACTGCTTTGAAGATGTGATGTTTAAACATGGAGGTCACTTTTCCATGCAGGGCCATGTAGATAAACACACTAATAAAACTAAGACTTTTTCACACCACTGTATTGCTGGCGGAGCCGTTACAGTGCTGATCGTTGATCAGTGTGTCTGAATGAAAAAAAATGCTGATCAGAGGTGAGTCACTTCAACCTGGACACGGGACCAAATCCCTAGCATGACATTTGTTTGCTAATTGTTCCATCTTTAACTTTAACTCTAATTGATTCATTTAAAAACAATGTTAGCGTGATGCAAAATAAACTTGTGGAACACACTGAATTGTTGTTTGTATAGTTATCAGCAGGACTGGATATTTAAAAAAAAATAGGCAAAATAAAAGATATAGTTAGGATTTTTTGACACAGGCCGCAGAATGTTGGTAGGGGTGTGGTCTCCAGAGGGGCTATTGACACCTCGTTCTTCTGACTGTTCTTGTGTAAGTTCTCATGTATAAATAAAGTATAATCTTGACATCAAAGTGTTGTCTGATATTACTGATGTGTGAAATAATTTAGGTAAAAGCTCAATTTAACTCCATTCTGTATACTTTTATCCTATAAAGTCTCTGGCTTTGCATCGTGGGCAACAAACACGAGCACGTCACAACCAGAGTGTAAAAAAACATAATTTGGGCATATCCCTGCCAGAGAAGATAAACCACATGATTTGCTACGGGAACGGGGCAAACGGGAGCTGCATACAAGCATTCTTTGCTTCTTATAAGCAAAAGCTCCACTGTTGGACTTTTACAAATCAGAAGTCCATGAGGAATGTAATGGCTGCTGCTTTTGTAGCGGAGCTGATGTGGACGTCAGCAACGCTCTGTTCAGAATGAGAATCACCACCATCACGTTTGAGGAAGGGGGTGCGACATGTGAGGTGCTTCTGTTTGATGTGGACCCTGACGGAAAGCCCGAGACTTTATAGGAGAACAGTAGACATTACCATGCTAAATGGAGTGCCACCCCCAAATTATTCAATTTGATTCAACATGTCATATCAGACGCCATTTTTCCCTGCCGTCTATCAACTGATTGCTGACTATGACATCATCAATAACGGTCTGAAAACGCTGACAGTGTTCAAGATTATATTTTAAGTTTTACATTATTCCTAAAGTGCCCTCAGTGGATCAATTAGAAAACCAGACATTTATTTAGATTTATCTTCCAACTTGATTACATTTTAATATTTACTCGTGATCACATGATAAACTTCCTGGTTTGGATGCTTTTGAAAGTGACCTACACACCGAAATTGCAGTAAGTTTATAGAGGTGAGATATGAGTCTTTCTAGTTAGAGTGGAGAAGCAGATCATAATATCAATGTATAATGTGAAACACTGCAATACCATCAAGCTTTATTCAGATGATTATGTGTGAATATACCAACACAAAGAGGGCAAAGTTATAGATATTTACTAGTATGGCTCCTACAGACATGTTGAGCAGACCGGACAATGTCTGCTGCAAGTTTATGCTGAGGTTTCTCATCCTCAGATGGTCATGGTGGAGAAGTTACATTCATTCTTGAAGAGGACAGATAAGATACAGAGATATCTGCAGATTATGATGCTGTGAGTGAGACAGAGAAAAGCAGGGGTCCCCTCAAAAGAAACCTCAGAATTCTGAGAGGACCAAACCAACCGGACCAAGTCTGGCTGGGATGGGACTGTTAGGATGGAGCAAGAAGTTTAAGTATCTTAAGCCATCTCTCTTGTTTGAGCACTTTGTGTATATTCTATATTCACTCAAAATATCAAATTGTAATACACAATCAGTGTCAGATCACAAAAAATTAAAACTCATTTACCCAATGTTTCATTCAGACATCTTTCAATGCAACGTGATGAGAAATATTTTGTAAAAATATATTTTAAAAAATGAAAAATGGCACAGTGACTTTATTAATCCAGAGAAATTCATGTGTGCAGCAGCTACATAAATAAAACCTCACACAAACAAATAAAAATGGCACAAACCAACCTTGTACTGTGAGGTAAAGAAGTTTCTAAAAGACTTTCTATCATCTCTACAGATCTGAACTGAAGGGAAGTTAGATGTAATCTGAGTGGGAGAGCAACTGAAGCTGAAATCCTGGTAATTCTATCATTTTTAACCCCTTGGTTTTTAAATGCTTTTATCTGTTCATCAAATAAAACCACTGTTTCTGTCAGTTCATGAGTTTCATAGTTTATACCTAGAACTGCCAAATGGGGTCATATTTACGAGACTTTACAAGACCTGAGTGAAGACGGAGGAGAGGTAATATGGGTAAGGAGGAATTCTAACAGGATGAAGGAAGAATTGGAGGACGAGAGCTATGACCTGTCATTTTTACCAAGAGTTAGGTAGGAGTACTCCACCCAAGCCAGAAGCAGAAGATGGATGTATTAGATAAAATCCTATGAACTACTAGTCATGGCTACCCTGAATGCATGACGGGTTGTGTACCGAAGCACACAGCCACAAATATTCCCTGATAAGACTTCATCCTGTCAGAAACATCCGAGGTGAAGGTGTGTTTGTTACATAAAAAAGTTCAAAACAAAACAAATTCACACAAAAGTTAACAAAGATCCCACCTGTGGTGTGTAGACAGTGTGCACGCTGATTTTTAGTAATGTGTGAAGAAAAAAGGGGGGTGAAGCCATCAGTTTCAAGTCTAAATCTATATATTTATAGTACACGGAGGTTACAATTGGCCCCGGTTTACGGTTCTAAGGGAATCTTGGCAGTTCTAGTGTTAATCATGACGCTTATAAAGCACATGTACAAATGGCCAAACTTTCACGTAAAAAAAACAACAACACTGCAGCTCTTAGCAAGAAAGCTACAGTGTGAATAACTGGGCATAAACACTGCTATATTTGCACTGACTTTATATATATATACCATAACACGTAATGAGCCTTTTGTCTCGTTTCTCACCCAGTCCTCCCCCCTTTCATGCAAATTTCAGAGGTGCTAAAATCACCACGAGAGAATCTGTTGATACTGCTGGCACATGCTAATCATTTGCAACACACAATTTATAAGCTCAACATGACACGACAAAACACCAAAACAAAAGCACCAAAACATGAGAAATATATGACAACAGTTCCATTCTCTGCTAGCTTGTTCCTGAAATGCTGTTTTGCAAAAACATTTCAAAGATGTAGAGAAATGTTTTGTCACTGTAGGCACTTTCCAATAAAGCATATAGTGTGACTTTATGTTGCAGCTTGCAGAACAACGGGCTCAGACAGCTGAGCGGGTTAAACCAGACTCACTGTACACCGTTTATTTGTGAAGTTACTAAAAATGGACAAACATGGAGCAATTTAATCCCTATATCCCCTACATGAAGTTCACAAACTAAAAAAAGCTAATGTATTGATTATATTCACCATGTTAATGTTATAAAGGTGTTTTACTCACCTCCATCAGAGACTGCAGCAGACTGCAAAGAAAAGCAGAGAGACATGGATTAGGATTTTCCCTCTCACTGTGTTGACACACATTCATGTAAACTCCTACAGCCTAGGAAGGCCCAGAGACACAAACAGACCGTTTGTAGGTCTGGCTCCTTTAACATGCTCACTGCCATATCTCAACAGGTCTGCACCCACAGTCATTGTCTTCTGTGTGGGTGGACTTCTCGGTGAACTGGCTGTGCTTGCTCTACAAGGAAGCTTCTTCGCTGAGGTGGGGCAAAAGCATATGTATGCCTGAAAATGTGAGGAAAGAGATCTGCCCCCAGTTTCACAGAGGAGTGTGATGTTTACTTGTTTATCTTGCACTGCGATTCCAATCTAATTCTACTCACACAGCACAAATTCATATGAAAAATACCCATACAAAGAAAACAAGCACATTTCTTAGAATAAAACATATGGAAACCAAACTCACAAACTCAAACCAGAAAACAGAAACACACACACACACACACACACTGTGATGATTTTTATCCCAGACATGCTGAGCTGGGATGAGATCATTCAACACAGAGATCAGTAATGTAGCTAACTCTGGAACAAAGAAACCCTGTGTGACTCATGCAAAACTAAATGATAGGAGATGAAAAAGGAATAAAAATGTTAGAGACGGAAGGGAAATCAGCAGGACAGGGAGCAGCAGCCAACAGGGTTATTCCCTAATGAGTTCATGAGAATAAAAAGAAAAGAATGACAGGCAAATAAGGGTAATCTGAGCCTCATTTACAGATTGGTTCTACCATGCAGCCACGACGACTAACCCCTGTTCTAACTAAACATTTGGAGGGAATACCTACCAAGTTGTTTTCAATTATATGTAAAAATGACTCTATGAGTCATGACTTTGACTAAATCCACAGGCACTGTATGAATCCTATGGAATATTCTCAGCTTTCATCACATGATTTTCACGATGGCGACGTTCGTGGGTGGCAAAAATAGAAACAAAGCTGATGTTACTGCTATTGGCTACTACAGATAGCTTTTTGTGTCAAAAAACCATAATGGTACATTTCTGTTGCTCCATTGGATGTTTCAAATGAACAACCTAAAGATGGGATCCCACCTTCCAGACCCTGAATGATGGCCTAAACGTGTTGTTGCCATCAAACAAGATAAATGGAAGCTGTCAGGAGCCTTGCGCTGTGTAGCTAGCACTAGTTTTTGTTTTGTTTTTTCAAATTTTATTCAATAGTTTAATAGTCTCTTGTAGTGTAAATGCAACTATTGTACTGTAAAGTAGGTAAAAGTTATACACCTATTTTCCTTCCTGGTAGCAAATAGCAGTGTTTTCTAACAGTAACTGTAACATTAACTCGTAAATATAACATCAAGACATCCCTAATTACATTACATTGACGTTACCTCCATCTGCCATTATTTTATTCACCTTTGACATAAGAGGAACTTTAGGGGGGGACGATAACGACTCTGTACAACTGGAGGTTTGATACCCATCCTGCCACCAAATACCGATTGGTAGTTTTAAATAAAGTTGAATGTTTTAGAGGTGTGTAAACCAGGATTTCAGAAAATCATACAGGTTTTAAATGAAACCCTTAAAATATCACTGTGTGACCTGACCACATAAGTGCTGACTGGTTAGGAAAGTCTGAAGTCCGCATGGGTCATACCTGATAAGAAACAGTTAACGGCAAGTTAACGGTCACTTGATAAGGGCAACTAGCTTTTTGACACCCATCATACTGATGTAAAAAATCAAGGAAAAGTCTTTAGGGTTGTTTCATGCTCATGATAAATGCATCAAAAATAATTTCTAAGAAAATATGTGCCTGTTGCCACAATGTTCAGTATGCAGAATAACAACAATACTTACCTCAAATCTAACTGGATATTTAAACAGAAAAAAAATCAAATATTTTTATTTAAAATATTTTGTATTGTATAAATGCATTACATGAACTGGTCAGCAGCATGTCCTTATTTTCACAGTAAAAAGTACAAATTGGAGTTGAAACATGGAAAGTGTTGCTGTGCTGAGAAAAGCACGAGTTGAAACAAATGTCATTACTTGTGGGAGTACGCCTCCGAGTTGAAAATGTTTCAAAGTGAAACTGACAAGATAAAAACAGTAGTGTCTCATAGTCAGTTTCCACGGTGGAGCGGTGTACTGTAATATTTGCATTGATACTGTAGGAAATAACAACCGGGACTGAAGTTCCACTGTGTCAGAATCATGAAAGTTCATGCCAATAAGCAAAAGGAAAAATACCCAGTTATAAAACTACTATCAGATCAGTTTAATCTTTTCCAGGTTCACAAATTACTTATATCCAAGAATGACCTAAGTTTACTGTTTTTACTGCATTCTTCTTCGCCTACCAGATTCTGTTCGTTTTTCCAGATGAATGTGACAAATCATGTCGGGGTTGTACAAAACGTTCAGTAGGAAAATAACCTATTCAACTTTTATTCTAAGATGCTGCTTTTGTTGAGTGGCTTTAGATGCCTTTTTTGAACACTTGCTTGACAGAAAATGTCGTCAGATAAGATGACCTGCAGCCCAGGCCAGGATACGAAACTGTGATGGTGGCACCGAGAAGTTGTAACTCTGTTTATGAGGCAATATTTATTTCAACAGCAGCCTTACATATTTGTAATTTCATTACCAAAAAATGTTACTTCCACAATGCTAGCTGTTGGCTAGCTGTGCACCCAAGCACTGTTTTACACGCAGTGTTTCAATAAAGTTTTTTTAAATACAGACAAAGTAATCAAAAGGATTTAGGCAGGATATAAGAAACACTGGGACAGAAAAAAGACTTGTATAAATATTTCCAGGAGATTTACATTGGCTCGTGTTGACTTCCAGATATTGCCCGCTGTTTATGTTTGGATTACAACAGATTACAGTAAGCTTGAAAACTTGCAGCACATTCCAGTTTTCTCTGAATTCCAAGCAGCAACTCAGCTTTCCAAGCAGCCAAAGATGTGCACCGAGCGTGACTGGGATTAAAAAACCTGCACATATTGGTATAATTTTATGAACAAACCCGTGGCAACAACATAAACAACTCAAAACTGTTTACACATGAAACTTAACGGACACTAAATTTTATAATGGATTTTAATAAAGACGGTAATGGACTATGAGCAGTATTGGACACATTCATCTTTAGAGTTTGGAATTTCAGAGTCTTACAAGTTCGTAGCTCGGATTTCTGAAATTGCTTTATGTTCTGAAGACAGAACGCACAACCAACCACCACCTTCCAAAGCCTCAAAGTGATTTCAGTTTGTTCTAGTTCTGGAAAAGCTGGTGTGAACGCGGACCGGTGCTGTTTCCAGAACCAGAACTGTGTGTGAACTGAAAGCAGTGGGATAGAGCTCTGAGTTCTGCTCTTTTGTTTCTGCATCTGCCTATGCTCCATGTCTTCTTCTCAGCATTTTGTGTATTTCTGTGGGAGCCTTGTAGCACCACATGCAGGCCTGACACCATTACTAAAGCACGTTCTTAGCTTATTAAAAAGCAGTTTAAATATAATTTATATGCTCCAAAATGCCAGTTTCATTTGTGCAAGCATAGAAACAATAAGAGTGTTTTAGTAGATTCATCTAACCTTGTCTTTGTGTGAACAACAGACATTCCCTTTGAAATCTGGGCCCAAATAAATCTCAAAACACGCAACACAGTTTTGTTTTAGTTCACAATCCATAAGCTTCTTTCCTGATTCAATGATGAAGATGTGCATGCATCATTTCTTCTTCTCTGTTTTTAATGGCTTTCTGTGATAGCACCACTTGCAGGTCTCGCACAGATATGCACTTTTCTGTGTTTTAGTGCATTTATTTAAATTATTGTCTTTGCAGAAAAGTAAAAACATGCATTTTTGACTGTGTGCATGTAGCCAAACAGTTGCCAGGCAACTGAAGCTGATTACACCGTTCCATTACATACTACATATTCTGAAATATAGTCAACTCTTCATTTCCTTTTCTAGCATCGCTCTGACATACTAAATCTATATGCATGAACATGTTAAAAATACCAACCAAGTGGATATCAGAATTTTTGCACTGAAGGTGGCATCAAAAATACAAAAAACAAACAAAAAATGTTCTGATCAGCTACTGTAACCCTGAGCAGAAAATAAAGCTTGTTATTCTTGATGACACATGCGTTTATATTGGGTTGATTCATGTGATACCTGGCCATTTCCTTTTTTTGGTATGTATAAATACTGTGGTTGGTATTTCCCTGGAAGAAATTGGCACCAAAAAGTGAAAGAGATTTAATGTGTCGCTGTAGCAAATTACTGAAGCAAGAAAATCACATTGCAGGAGTGAAAGTGACAGGAAGAAAGTGTTTCTATAAGAGTTTATGTACAGAACGAATGCATATGGACACCATGTGATCGAGGTGTTTTTATGCACAGTAGGACGCATTCCTATGCTTTTCTAGGCATGTGTGTAAAACTCCAATCCACATTCATCTTTACTGTGATTATTTCCAGACGTAAAATGTGGTGGAAAGGTTTGGCCCCATATGGAGGCCCCAAGTCCCCTCTGCTCTATTTTCTTCCCTTAATTCCTCTTTAACATATTTTCACTCTCTCCTTCCTCCTCCTGTTCTTTTCCCAATTCAATTACCCCACTTTTTCTTCCTCTGTCTGCCCGGCATTACCACGTCTTCTCTTCCTCTCCCTTCAGATCATTCTCTCTTTCTCTCCCAGCTCCAATCTTTCTTTAATCATCCCAGTGGTGTTTCCCCTCCTCTCTTGGCATCTCCCGGTCATTCCTGAGAGCCCAGAGAGAATAAGTGGGGTTTTCCAGACATTCCCTCCTCAAGTTCCTCTTCCCATAACTCGTATCCACAGTGATGCATACAGTGAGAAAAGCGTCTCATTGAAAGAGAAAGACAACGTCTTCCAAAAAACTATCACTTCAAATGTGCGGCAGATTTATCTTAACTGGTTTCAAACTCATTTAAACTTCAGAGCAGATTTTACACCATGTCAGAACCAAACTGTAGGGGGAGCTTATCATGGAGCTGAAGAGGATTTTTCTCAAGTAAATGTGAACTTTTATTATTTTCTATGGTGTTTTCAAGTATAAGACTGATAAGACTGACTGATAATCCTAGTTATGGTTTAAACATTTGCAGAGGACTTAAATTTAAATCCCATGTTTTCCTTATGGGGATCCTCTGCACTGGGGGCTCTGACTCCTCTTTCTGAGGGGGGTCATGCTAGGAGCCTTTTTAGCTCTGGTGTAGGTCGGGGTCATTCCTGTGGTGATGCTCTCGATGGTCATGGGTGTAACTCAGACGTGCCGGATTTGGGTACCTGGTGTAGGCGACCTTCTGAGAGGATGTTTCCTAACCTGACTTCTCTGTATTCAGCCACAAGTTTTTACAGGTTTGAACACAATGTGTACACTAATCTGTGTGTGTGTGTGTGTGTGTGTGTGTAAGTAGGGGGGTGACAAGAGGTAGGATGGAGAGGAGGACTGAGTTGTTTTTAAATGTGTAAAGCACTTTGTGCTGTTTTTATTATATGAAAAGAGCTTTATAAATAAAGGTTAAGTTTGAATTCAGAGAGACTATTGTTGCTACCAATCTGGGAGAAGTAAGACTATTCCCAAACCATTTGGAGTCCATCGTTCTAGTGAGAAGTATTATTAAGTAATGGAAAACATACCAGTTTAATTCTGATGTTCCAATAAGGGCTTGTCTCAACAAGTTCACCTCAATGATCATGCAATGATTGGAAAAGCTGCAAAAGGTGCATCTCACTCTCCAGGCCCTGATTGGCTTGTTTTTCCGTCCACAGGACCTGAAATACTTACAGTTATGAGCAGCAACCATGAACTCCTCTAGATGCCAAGATATTTTAAAGTAAAAAATATGGCTTAACGTCTGATAGCAAAAACTTAGTTGAAACTGGGTCATAACCCAATCTTTAACAGAATGGCTGAAAAAGAAAACAACCTAGGTGTTGCAATGACACCAAGTACACACGTCGGTCTGATGGAAACCTAAAAAGAAACATGCAGTGAAGCAGCATGGGGAAAAAAAGTTGGGTTAATTTTCCTTTAAAATAATAAAAAAAAACTGTTAAAGTTCTGAAAAAATGCTGCCAAAAGCAGCTAAACGAACTGTTAAATCATGGAAGCACCTTGTCTGTGTTTTGGACTAGTTTTTAGGAAAAAGGGGAAAATGATGTCAAACAGTAGAAACAAAGAAAAAGTTTGTTATTTCTGTTACAAAAATCTTCAATAAAATACAGTAAATCCCTATATATATATCTTTACACTCACAGTTGATGAGTCATTTACCAGTTGGATTTTGTGCGACTTAAAAACACTATTTTTCTTCCTACAGGTTGAAACATGTTCCCCTGTATCCTCTTGTTTTCAGCTATAATGGTACCTTTAAACTGCATGTCTAACCTGTTTATGTTGACTCTGTGTGTAGGGAGTGGTTGCTCACCATGTGTACAGGTCCCAGTGCTTTATTAGCTGTGATCAGGGAGGAATGGGGTGCTTACATCATGTGTTATGAACCCCATATATCAGGTTTCAACTAGAACCAAACACAGGATACAGTTTACACCAGTTAATCTGACAGTTATCATAATATTAATGCTTTAAAGCCATAAAAGTCCCTAAACAATCTCAGGTTTTCTGGAAGAGGCGCTTTCTATTTGCATGTGTTTAGGTGGACAATGGGGGAGGGGGGCATGTCAGTTTTGTGGGATGAGACACAGAGCGGGCACAGACACTTACCAGGAAAAACAAAAAAAAAAAAGTTGTAGAAACTGAGGGATAACTTGTGAAGTTGTACACAAAGACAACACTGTTTGTACCACAGGAACCTATTCCTGGCAACATCACCTCACTTAACGGCCACCTTTGGTAAGGAATGAGATTCTACACAAGGTAGAGACCAGTGAAATATGGAGGAACATCAACACACTGCTGAAAACACTGGTATCGCCAGGGGTAGACCACACCTTTAACCGAACAAATGGCCAAAAAACACACACATATCAAGCTTAAAAGTTGAGTCAAATTCACAACTGCACACACAGAAACACACACTTCCAGCTGACCAGGAAGCTGTTGGCCCAACAGTCTGAGTGTGTGCGTGCGTGTGTGTTTACTTTTGAATATGAGGTGAATAGTGGCCGCCATTGAGAAAGCCAGAGTCATCCTGCCAGGACTGAATCGCTTAGCGGTAGCATAGCTCAACTCAGAGGAAACCAAGAGATGGAAAGCCTGATTAGATTCTCAAAATGTGTGTATGCATGAGGTTCTTCACATGAGATGGAGCAACATGAGCTTTATCATCTTAGAAGTTTCTGGAGAACAAAACATTCAACTAATTTTCCCAGCTAAATGATAAAACAGAGTGGTTGGCAGCTGCAGTGTTAATGGTTCCTAAATGTAAATCTTTGTGGAAATCTGGATAAAGTCCTAAAATCCCAACAATGCACTCAAGAATCAATATTAACTCCCTGTGATAGGGAGGAATTCTGATAATGTTTTCTTTCCTACAATAGAGCCACACAGGAGGTGTGAATCAGAGACTGAGTAGCTGATAAAAGCGTGTTTTACTTGGCTTGTTGCCTGAAATACGGCCGCTGTCACAGAACTGCAAACAAGATGAAAACACAAAACCATCTGATGGAGTCCCTGCACCCAAACACTCACTCTGAATGACTCATTTCATTTATATTAAAGCTCTTCTCACCTTCGCCAACACAGCAAAGGCACATACACACAGGAAGAACATCTGAGGTAAAATGTACAAATCATTTGAGTCACAGAGCCAAGAAGATCTTTCAGTCTTTGCCTTCATTCGTCTCATTCCTCTGCTTTTGTCTGCACCTCCATCCCTCTCCTGCACTGCTATAAAATACATCTGGCGTCGAGAGGAAGGAAAAACAGCCTGGAGCTGACTTAGAGTCGTGTTAGTGTTTCTTTATTTATTTCTGTCTCACTTTACCTCCACTGCCTGGCACCACATCCCTTCTCTCCTAAAAACCTGCCTTCTTCTTTCCCAAGAGCCCCAAACTTATCATTTCATCTCCATCCATCTCCCCAACCCCTTTGTTTTCCCTCTCTAAAGGTATGAGGCAAAGTAATCCCATTTCACTCGTTGCTGAGACTAAAAGTCCACACTTTGGTCCATCTGTCCCTGCCATTCTTACTATTAGTGAGTAATCCAACCAGCCGCATGCAGTAACTTCCATTCTCACTTCTGCTTTTTCTTACACTGTAACTTTTGTCAGATTTTCTTTTTATTTTCACAGGATACAAATTAAAATCAGACTAAAAATGACAAAAGTCTATCAATAAGAACTAGATCAGGTGAGTTTTTATTGTTTGTTTTGTTACATTTCAGTCTTCTATCTAGAAATAAGCCAATCAAAAGTTTAAGCACTTTCTCCATACACACCACATGTTAAGTGTAAGTTTCATGTGTGTATTACTCACTGTATTGAAGTTCCAGACCCGCTTGAAGGAGAGCCTCTTCCTCAGGCTCATCCTGCTCTCCTTTCAAAGAGGAGGAAACCTGCTGGCTGCTTAATCTACATCTCTGATGCGCACAAACACTCATGCACGTGTGTGCTGACGCAGACAGAGCTTCTTCATGGGTTTACTGAAGCAGGAAATTCACACAGACAGCTGACATGGATAAAACCATGCCTCAGTATGTCTGACACACACACACACACACACACACACGTCCCCTCAGATTCTGCTTAAACTTTCTGCTAAAGTTGTATGAAGAAACTGATAAGTCATCTTATTAAACTATACCGCTCCCTCTCTTTCTCATACACTCAGCTGACAGACTGACGAGGAAGTTCCATTCTCTCACAGCCGTACGCACAGTCACACTCACACATAGCCCCGTTTCCATAGTGACACACCCCCATCAGACAGCAGTTACCAAGAAGGGGAGGGAACAAAGGTCAGTCTGCCAATCAAGCTGCGGCACAGACCTCACCTCTCCACCCTCCTGCCACTCCTCCCTCTTCAAAATCACAGCATTTGCTACGCTCATGCTCAACTACCTGCTGCAATTTTTAGCACGGGAAATTCGATCATCTCCCTTGTGTCATCTACGGACAACAAGGAGAGGAAGAGACCTAAGCGGGGATTCATGGAAATGAATTCAGGTTTGTTAAAAAGGTCACCAGAAGCAAACAAAGGCACTTCACAGGACACAGCGGCACACTTCAGCACATGCACAAAGACTGCAATTGAATTTGTACACACTTGAGTCTACACCAAGCCCCCCTAATTTCCTGTTTTGGCACAAAATAATAATAATACAACCTTCCACAACCCCTTCTCTTATACTTCCACACCGTGTCTCAGCTGGCTGTGATAACTCAGTCACAGGCTCACACGGTGCTTATAGAAAATGACAGTGCCTCTTAAACCTGCTGCAAGTCCAGCGGATCATATTCAGCTTAAAGAATCCTCTGTGAAAGAAGCATGTTTGTTTTTGTTTGCTGTGGCTCATCCGCAGTTTTAATGTCACGGATAAACTAAAATGGGTATAATTTGAGTGTGTGTACAAAGCTGGGACTACTGTGTGTTATATCTTTATGTTGGTTTTCAGTACTTCCACCCATTTTTAAACTCAAAGCTGAGTTGTTGTTTTTTTGGCTGGACTGTAAAGAAGTGGAGAATCCAAATATTCTTCCAGCAGCACATTCAAGAAGCCCTTTCTAACTTTCTGGCCTTAAAAAAAAGGTGTTTCTGACACGTTTTGATGGCACTACGTCATATACCAGCAACTGGATATCCACACAGCAGCTGTTTTGAACACACACAGCGGCTGATTCAGCAAAGAAACCCGAAAGGATGTTATCAGAGGAGTGGAGGAAAGGAAAGAAAGAGACAGAGGAAGAAATAAGAAAAGAGTTAACATCAGACTGGCTTTAACTGGATAGGAGGGAGTTCAGTATAGAAAACTCTGTTTTAACCTTGTGAATGGCAGCATTTTCTGGTTATTATCTGCTTCATCCCCAATAACACAAAGCAACTTCAGCTCCACTGCACATCAAGAAAGCAGGTTTGAAAAAAGAAATAGATATGTGGAAGCAAAAAAAAAATGGCCTGAGTCCATTACTAGTTTTATCACTGTATAAAAATTTCTACAAACGAGTGGTGCTGATGAGTCATTTTCTCAGCACATCTAGAGTGATTTGAGCCCAGAGCTCCAAATGCAGCACCATATTGTTCCTAAAGTTAATGTTAACCTTCCACGTCTCTGTATCATAGCAACATCAGGGATGGCTCCAGCATTCAGCCTCTTAACCACCATACACACACTTATACACACACACACTAAAGCTGAATGCACTGCCAATGCACTAATTAGCAGGGCTTCCAGCGTTAAAGAGGCCACCACTGGAAGCTCATTATTTAAAACAAGCAAGTTTGCTCTGCGCGCCTTATGCAATCGCTAAGCACCACAAAAAGATTTGTTAAAATCCTGATGAAGCTATTTTACAACATCCCGCTGGTCTGTCACACTTCTTTGACAGGCCGAGAAAAATGTAAATTTATTTATTTATTTATTTATCGTTTATTTGATAGGGACAAGTAGATACATTTAACATGTTCATACTATACTGCTAAAACGCTTCAGTTTATCTCAAAATATGTCAATTGATGCAGAAGAGTATTACACCACACAGGATAGGAGGCATATGAGGAAGTTTAAGTTGGCTAAACCCACATCTTGATAAGCAGAGGAGAAAAAGGAACAAAAAAAGGAGCGAGTTAAGGATTTCTTCAGCCCATTACCAGTGGTCTCCCCGAGCTGTCCACTGTGTTTGCATGTGCATTAAATCATATCAAAGCATGTTTAAATTTGTTTGGAGTCCTACTCTGTAACTCTAAGCTTTTCCAACTAGGTATAGGGTGTGTCTTAACAATGAGCTAAGTAACTGTTGATCCAATGCATAACTAGTGAGAATTACCTAGTTTATAATATAAAAAAATGAATGCTGTCCATGGAGGTACAGAAGCATATGTTATAAACATAAAATGTGAGAGAAATCCACAGCAGCTTCTTTAACCAGTGAAAGTGACAAACATGAAAATGCATTTGCATGAGCTCACTTCTGAGGCATCTCTGTCAAAAGAAGCTCATTTTTCTCTGCACAGAGGGGGGGGGGTGGTCTACCTCTACTCCGTTTGCTTTCTCTGCATAGCACACGCAGGAAAACTGAACATTGCCCTCTGCTGTTCTCATGTAGGTCGGACATTTGACAAAGAAGAGCAGCAGAAAAAATTAATCTAATCTAGTTTTCTTTAAGATGAATGAGATGAATGAATGAATGTTTAGTTCAAACATGTTAGCCCTTTTCATGGAATTCTTCAATTCAGTCTATTGCAAGTGTAAGACATGCATGTTAGATTACTGATCACTCTAAATGCTCATTAGGAGTGAGTGGTTGTTTGTCTCTCTGTGTTGGGATGGACCCGTGACCTGTCCAGGCTGCACCTGTCTCCCACATTCTCATTGCAAGGTTGCAGGAATAGGCTGCAACACCCTGCAACAACCCTAAATTGGACAATATTGAAAATGCATTTATTTATATAAACGCATACATACATATCTAGAGATGTTTTACATTAACAGCATACTCATATTATCAGGTGATGTGGGCATTAAAATGTGATGTGGGAAAATATCTGTATTGGGTTTTTTTTACTTTTTTCTAAACGAGAGCTAACTCAGCTCTTCTCTAACTCAAAATGACAAAATATAAGAGATGTATGGATTTCCAGCAGCCAGCGGCTACCTCAGGCGGAACAGCACTCATCTTTCAACCAGAAGGTTTTGGGATTGATTCCAGATTTCCCTGACTACATGAAGACACTGAATGCCAAGTTGCTTCCCCGATGTGCCTCACTACAATATCTACAGGCATCAAATTTACTGCAAAATAAACAATATACCTTATTTACCTGAAATGATCATGTTTTTCTTTCATGGATGTGATCAAAATATATCAGTATTGGTTGATATTGTAATGTTGGACACAATCAGTATATCAGATATTGGCAAAAGAGCTCATATCGAATGTTTTGATGCACAAATCGATGTTTTGAGCTCTTTTGCCAATATCTGATATATCTGTGTGAGTGTGTGTGAGTGTGTGTGCGTGTGTATGCATGCGCGTGTAGTGCCACCACTAGCTTAGGCATCAATAACAGGGCAGCTATGCTGGTGGTGTATTTTAACAGCAGGTACCTTCCAGCTTTATCTGCACAGAAAACTCCACATAAATCATCAGGATGCAGTTTTTCATTAAGTAAACAGTTTAGCTAATTTTCTCCTCGACAAATACCCATATTTTACTACAGCAACAAGTCCACTAGGCTACTGGAAGTCCAAATAAAACAGCTGAGACTAAAAAGTCAGCTGTGTATCACTGAAATATTTTTTTAAGCTAAATCTGATTTTAAAAAAAGAACAAAAAAGGTGTCTTTATCTTTATTCACTTGTTTGCACATTACTATCTGCTCACAGGATGTTTGACCAACAGGGTTTTGTACTAGTTTAAGTCTCAGAAATCAACAAGTCACCTCCACTAATAATCCAGTATAAAATGCTACAGCACCACTAAATCTGGGGAATAATTTACAAATATTTGCAGAAAGAACCACAAAAACTATATATATAAAAAAATAAGAATCTCCAGTTTGGTGCCGCATGGTCAGACAAATTAAATCCATCAGACTCCATTTACAAAAACAGTAAAGTTGCCTCCTAAAGAAAGACCACACATCAGCAGAAACTGGACTTAAAACCACTTCTGAAACTCCAGCTCCACTTTATTTACATAGCATTTTTTAAAACTACATAGGTGAACGAAGCGGTTATATAAAAATAAAAGCAACAAAAATACTTTTTTAAAAAGTGAAACAAAAACACACAATTGGCAATTAAATTGGTTTCAATATTAGTAAATACAGCTGATGTATGTTATTGGTCATTAGACTGATAAAGGGAATTTCAATCTATTTTCTTGCTTATTCCACTTCTGGGTCATGAGGAAGCTGGAGCATATCCAAACAATTAGCAGGCGAGACATAGTGTACATCCTGGACAGGTCTGCACAACACAGAGAGGCAAGCAAACCCATCATACTCTATCCAGCGGGAGTTTAGACTGAGCAGTTAACCTAACATGCCCGTCTTTGGACTGCGGCAGGAAGCCAGAGTACCTGGAGCGATCACATAAAAAAATATGTTCTGCTACTTCTGTGAACTTCAAAGCTGCTTCCACCTCTTATTTTTTTCCAAAGTAACCTTTCTAATGAGGATTTACCCTGCCAGGGTTAATTCTTCAAGTGTTTTCGTCATTAATTAGTTTAATATACATAAATCCCTGAAAGCAGAAGGCGACTTTCAGAATGGATATAAGGTGTTTGATCCGTTCTGAATTGGTTGGAAGGAAATATACACTGTATTCTGTACTGTCCATAAACTGCACATTTTCTGAATAAAACGTTCTCTATTATGAAAATCTAAAGCTAAAAACAGACCATGACTACATAAAGCATATACATGCTTAGCTTGACAAAGAGAACACCATGCCCGGCAGGGTGGAGTCAGTGCTGGATGCATTAAGCATGACCACCGAACCATTAAAGATGCATCTGTTCTTTTACTAATTTGTCTTCAAACTCCAGAAGCCACGACTTTTCCATCTCCTCTAAACACAAACATCTCACATTTGAGCATTTGCTATTCAAACAAGGATGACTCACATGAAGATTCATGTTCTAACCTATAAAGTGCATTAGTTGCTCTCTAAATCACAGATGCATCATCACAAGAAATCTATAGTCCCGATGACTCCCATTATGCAGGAAAATGAAGAAAAACGAAGAAAGGCCGCATGCAGCTCTTCATCAGCAAACTCAGAGACATGCTAAGAATACTTGCTCAAAAGAATTGAAAACTGTGATGTTTTTTGTAACTTTGGAGACGCTTTCAGACAAGTAAAGCAAAATAATCCAGCAACTGACTAATCACATGGCGCGGCTCGATTGTGCCGATGTGGTAAACCATACGATCAGCTATTTGATGGAGATAAAAAAGAAACACTTGTATTTATTTAAATTTCCAGCCATGTCTAATGTGACTTCTGGCCTCATGAGGTGTTTCATGTACAGGAGGAGTGTTGATCCCGTCTCATCATCTGATTCTCTTTGCCCAACACACTCTGCTCCCAGGGGATATCACGAGGAGCAATGCACACGCATCTTCTCACTGTGAGAATACACAACTACACACACACACATAAGGAGGGAAAAGTGTGTGCTGCTTCTTATCGTTGGGCATCTCAGTGTGTTCCTATTCACATTTTTAGGATGTGAATGAGTTTTTTATGTCTCTGTGTGTGTCTCTGTGTGTGTCTGTGCGATGGGTCAAAGGGCTGGCAGGCTGCTCTTTATCTCACTAGCGTGTTTAGTGAAACAATGTCCTGTGCAGATTTCCACCTCGGTGTCAAAACTCCTCACTTAAAACTTTATTTGGCCAAAAACAAAGACACACACAGGAATATTCTTAAAAACCCATAAATGCTGCTGAACCTCATTATATAACCTGTTCTATTTAGTAGCACCTTTACACATCCATATTCCGATCAATAGATATTCAATTTAGTTTTAAATGAGCAGATCACTAATCTGCAGATCCGGTGGGCCGAGCAGAAGAATCAACAGGTGTCCCATTAAATCAAAAGAAGCAAAAGAAGCCTGGTGATTGGCTTAAACACGTCACCTGATCAGTCATCTCAGCAACCGACCACACAATTAAAGTTTCAGTGCATTCAGTTCATCTAAACTAAAATACCTAATATCTAAATCAATACCATGAAATTATATCTTATAAAGACTATAAAAAAGAACAAATATTTACTGTGGTTTTGATAAATCTGTTCATACATGAGAAGCATCACCACCAGGAACTAAATGTAAGCTTTGTAATCCAAACATGTTCTCCTATTTCTTGGCAAACTTGCAGGAACTGCTGGTCTAAATTGGTTAGGATTGCATAACAGCCATACATACAGAAGGAAGAGGTCGTCATAGAGATGAAATACAGGCTGCATGAAACATGCATACACACATATAAGACACAGATCTAAACACACACAACACTCTTTTACTCACTGGATCAGCAGCCGTTTCAGAATTCACACTCAAAGTTTGCTGCTCCATGAAGACAAGTAATCCTCAGCACTTCATGTGAGAGCTCCCCTCAGAGCACATTGTCATCAGCTGTTGAATGTGTGTGTTTGTGTGTGTGTGTCTGAGTGTGTGAGTGCAGAGAGACCGAGCGGCAGAGCTCGCTTGTGTCGTACGTCCAAACCGCTACAGAATGTCGCTGTTACTAGATTCCCCTTCCCTCTCGTTTTCTCTCTCATCCCCCCCTCCTCCTCCTTTTCCCTCTCTATCATCTCCCTTGCCCCCTCTCTCCCCCCTCCTCTGGCTTTGCTGTTACACCCACCCTCCTATAATTTCTATTCCACCCACACTGCTGTGGGCTGAGGGACACTCACACACAGATACACACACGATAACTGTGTAGGCATGGCTGCGACGGGAGACCCCTTGTCATTAAAGAACGCACCAACACATATAATTAGTGTTGTGTTGAATGCATTACCCTTACTGCGCTTGTGTCATCTGCTTAGTATGCCCCCAACGCATGTCTGGAGAGTAAACTGACATCTGTGATGACGGTGGGAGCTAAAAAAGTGAACCAAAAGATAGAAAACAGATCATTAAACTGACTGTAAGGAATTCATCTGGTTATAAGAGGTAAATACATTCCTCAGCATGTCCTGACACAATGTGGAGGTACTCACCCTAACGCCCTCACCCCTCCTCTCTGTCCTCAACTTAGCCCGGGAGGTGAAGACAGCCAATGAAACTCCACTCAATGACACCGAGCGCTGATAAATAACCTAGCTTGCAGCTTGCATTCAGCGGCACACAACAGGAACACAATGTTATTCACACTATGAGATACAAGCAAGTAATTTTGCTTTATTAGCTGCAGAACCACTCCACCTGTATATTCCACTGTCTTTACTTCTTCAGCAGAAACTTTCTAATATTTGATCCCTGATAGAGGATCAAGCTCTGCAGGGGTGCGGTGCCATGCATGTTTAGACAATGTTAAAACAAGTGACATGAACTCAGCACACAGGAGAAAGTGTGAGCCACATGTTTTAGGTGGTGAGCCATGATGTAAGTAGTCCTGATTAGCTGAACATCGCTGCCATACTCCAGAGACAGACTCAGAGGCCAACATTTGAGCTCAGACCCAATTAGATTTTGGAAATGTCATGCAAACATAGGTGTGCAAAACAAGCATGCACACAGAGAACACACACGGGTCACATGTTTTATTATGTTTACAGATACGATAAGAAGTACTTAAATAGCTTGGAAGTCTATAAAAATGTATTTAATCGTAACAAAATGATAACTTTAGATAAACATTAGATAAACCTGGAGGGATTTTATGTAACCCAAAAGGATGAATTTTCTGTCCGCATCAACAAGGGATTCTCAGTATTTATAATTCTATGCTGCAATCACTTTGCAAATGAAATTACAATCCATCCAGAGCTCCAATTAGTGTAATTTACCTTGGAAACCATTTTTTTTCCCGGGATAATTAAATGTTAGAATTCAGAGATCTTATCCAAGTTGCATTTCTCCTTCATTTCCAATTGTTCCACCAATTTTTGCATTTGATAAATCTGTGCTAGTTAAAAACCAAGTCAAAGGTCATAAAACAGCAGAAATTGCTGAACACTCTTTCACTAAAGCCAACAGCAGGAATTTATACTTCTTGTTTCGTCTGTAGAGCAGAGCAAAGAGTGACTTTATCTAATCCCTATAATAGTCTAATTTATGTTGAAGAATTTGTAGAATGGTTTCCTGTTCATGTTCCAGGTAATAAATCATATGCTAACAGATAGGTTAACAGCGTGGACTGTGTACCCAACACCTGCACAATGTACAGCTTATAAAACAACAGGCAATCATATAAATCTGCTGGTTAAATCAAATGTAAAAGTCACATAATCAATACTTATCAGTCTATATATGCACCACCTGAACATATAGCTTAACTGAATTCACTTACAATGATATAAAAACTAAATAAATATATAAACAAAAAACTAATAGAAAAAGAGAAATGGATTAAAAGATACTTAGATATTAAACAAATAAATACAACAAACAGACACCCCACACACACACTCACACTCAAAAAGCAAACAGGATGACTGAGGTAAACATGTCTTGCCTGAGGAAAACATCCAAAGATGGATAAGAGTAATTTTACAGTGATGCAAGTGGTCAGAGATGTGGAACCGAGGCCCGGCAGATCCAGGCAGGCAGGGAGTGAACAACCACTGTCCCACTTAACAACCTGAAACATTGCAGCCCACTACTCTTTCTCCACCTAGAAATGAGTAAAACTCAGTCTTATCTCCTACTTGGGATCGATAAACTATTCATTTTTATTATTGCTTTTGAAACACTGATGGGATTTGTCGCTACGGCCAACACTTGAGAGAAACGTCATTATCCTGCCGCTGTCATTGATTTCGTCTCGTTGTTGCAACAGCAGCAACCTGCCTTACAGTCAGCTTAGTGTGTACACAGCTTGCTCGGTAGTTCTGTCTGAGCATTGGACCTCTGAATGGTTACTTGTGACTGTTGTTATTTGTTAGCCATACTTTTGTAGATGGCTTACACACGAGGGACCAATTCAGCACAAGTCGGATATAACGGTAAAGTGCCACATGAGAGTTGTTTGTAGGTACATAAGATTGTTCACTGGGTTAGCTGCATGCAAAGATGGATACTGTACATCGTCTTTCTGAATACCTATAAACCGTCTCTCAGCTTTTATAGAATTATACACACAAAGCTTTGAGTGCACATTCTTCTGTGTCCTCCACCTTAATGGAGTGCAATAAGCTGTCGCAACAGCAAAAGGGTTCATTAGACAATGTAACATAACCCATGATCCAGACACACAGCTGGCGGAGAGCAGATGTGTGCAGCCTGACTTCCTTCCCTTTAGTGCTGTCATAAGACACTGCTGCTCATTTGTGTGTGCAAGACAGTGTGTGTGTGAGAGTAATGGTAAATGCTAAAACTCTGAATGCAATCCCATCACAAGGTAAGTAGCAAGCCTCTGGCTGCCATATAGATACAGTTCGATATACACACACGCACCATTTCAACTACAGCACGATGTCTGAAAGCTGCAGGAGAAGCTTAAATAACACAACTAACAAGATGGCTCAGCACTGCGTGGATGCGTGCGAGTGCATCAAAGTGCTCGTATGTCACTGGCCTATGGCTGCGTGTTGTTTACGTATGCGCACGCGTGTTCATGCATGTGTGTACCTGAGCTGCGGGGATGTGCATGTGTCTATATACTGTATGCGCTTTTGTGTTAAGGCCTCACTAATGAGGTGAATGTCAGCTTGTTACTCATCAGAGCTCATTAGAAGTGCAGACTAACACACAAACCAATCCTTCTCTCCTCCCCTGTGTCACACAAAGCATTCTCTGTTTGTGCACATTACTGCATGTGCAGCGAAACAAAAAGGCCTAACGACCGGAAGAAAATGGAAGAATAAAGGCAGTAGGAGGAGTTAACGATAAACAAAAAAAAAATAAAAAAGAAGAAGAGAGAAATGCTGCCCTGGGATGCTCTGGCAGTGGGACACAGCCAGAGATGTGAAACAGCTTAGGTGTGCAGAAATTGCATGCTGCCTTCTTGCAGACAAGAAACCGAGTAAAGCAAATTCAGAGATCTGCTTAGAAATAATGATACAGCGACAGAGTGAGGGTTTGTACTTTCTATTATGAAATACAGCAAGCAGATGTTTAAGATGAACAAAATCCAATTTAACTGGATTATATATAGCATTGCATCTCTCTGCATGTTTTTGCAAACTGTTGCTCCATTTCCATTTGAAATACACTTCACAACACTTTGAATAAACAGCTAAACCCATGACATATTTCATACACCGTTGCTGAGACTGATTACATCATTTTATGGTAAATTATGCCATTATACAACTATTTAAAAACATGTTGGATACAATCAGAGACTTGTTTCTGCCACCTGCTGGATATGAGCTGGGATGAAGGATGGATTTTATCTCTCCTATAATGCATACTTACATTATATATGTCAATGATATGCACTATGCTTATTTAAATAAATAAATAAATGTTAAAACCTTTTGGTGGTGGCCTCTCTGATCACCAACATTAAGTTCATACGCCCTCCATACCTCCGTGTGTGAACAACTGGGAGAGAAAGACTTGATCCGCCAATTTTCCAATAACTTTCCAACCTGCTCTTCCTCCTGAGTCATAGCATATTATTTGGTGATAAACAGTACACATGTGATAAAGCTGTAATGGACTTTTTTGCACTTTACATGAGGACTTCTGAGGACTTCAGTCCATTATTTCTTGGCTGAAATCGCCATCATCATCATCAGCAGCAGCAGCAGCACTAATAGTTGGAGAAGTCATGCTCCATTTAAAACGAGGGGGTTTAAAATGCTACGCTAACACACTGTCAGCTTATCCTGTGTGGAGCCAAAGCTTCACCATGCTGGGCTACGTGTCAGTGGCAATCAGTGAGCTGATTTTGTGCAGAGGCATGGTGATAGAGCTCAGGGATTATCATCAACACCTGCATCATTTTTCATTACGTAGTTTTACAACTTTCAACAGACACAGCTGGGATTAACACGGTAATTTATTTCATTTTATTCTAAATTAAACTAAACTGTTTAACACTTCAAAGCCCATCACAAGAAAAAATAAGTATAAAATGACATTTTTAACATCGAGTACTTCGGCTTCCTCCCACCATCCAAAGACATGCATGTTAGGTTGCTCTAAACCATCTTAGCAGTGAGTGTGAAAGCTGTTTGTGTTTCTGTGTTGCACTGTGACTGGCGACCTGTCCAGGATGTACCCCGTCTGTCACTTGCTAATTGATGGGAATGGCTCCAGCTTTCCTGCAACCCTGAATTGGATGAAGCGGCGTAGAAAATGAACAAATAATTAACAAAAATCATTTTTGTATCTGCACCATTATTTACAGTGCAATATGTCGAAATTACCAGGGTCCATCAGGGGACAGAGGACAAGTATCAGCTTGGTGACTGTTTCTGTTTGGTCTGATTGTTCATAAGACATTTTTCTGGAATTTGACAAACTTTACATAAGAAAGGATGGAATTAAATGCTTTGTAGGCCTACATTCGTTTGTGTAATGTCCACTGCGCAGGTGACATTTGGAGAAACATTCACATGAACAGTAAATAAACAGGTAAGTCTTTACCCCACTAAGAAACATCATAATGTTTCTTTTTAAATTAGTCGTAAAGGTTGCAGTTATCTTATCACTTCTGACAAGCATCAACTTAAACTGATGCAGCCACATTTACTGACTGGCAGACAGGATTGGTTAATTCAATCTCCTCGAAGAGAAATCTCAGAGACTGTGCCAATAAATAAGAGTGCTGCTGTAACATTTGTGGTTTTCCCGACTAATGTTGGGTCTAGCACTAACGCATTTCCTCACAGTGGATTTCCCAGCTTAATAAAAAGGGGGAAAAGGCATTTTTCAGGACTTTATCCCAATAAATGACATGAATTGTCTACGCAACATGCTAATTTGTTGCGTCAGCTAAATTTTAACCATCTTCACTACAGAGTTTAAACTCATAAGCACAGTAAATGCAATATGAGACCTGAGAGTCCTGCTGAGTGAAAAGATGAATGACAGAATGCCATCAATGTTGATAGCATTTCCTTATCAATAGATAATAGATGTCTGAATTATTCCAAACAGGAACTGAATGTGTGAACGGGAGAGCTGACCTGAGGTTGTAACTCAAATAACAAGATATTCTTAATGAAAACAAACAGCAGTTAAAACTTTACGTAACAGAGTGTTTAAAGGACCCTCTCTCCATCTAGGTACTGTTGCTCCTCCTTCTCTTGCTGTCAAATAAAGGAAGAATGTGAAAAATGTCTAGGCAAGCTGTCATTACAGACGCAACAGTGTGGGATCAGCTTATCCGCTCCCAGAGTGCACAGCGGAAACGTTTAACGTCTCTCTGATCTCTATCTCAGAACCAAAGCTACTGTTATGAATTGTGCCTGAGACAGCAGGGCTCTGCTTTGGTCAGTCTTCACACATAAACACACACATTCAGTATTGGAAGGCTTAAAATCCATTTGTTGAAAAGAACGCAGCTAAAAGCATCACACTGTATGTTTTCATCTGAGAATGTCCACTCCAGATTTTCTCTTCATGAAATGCTGTAAAGTAGAACTAAATAGCCATATTGTTAAGCAAAACTCATGGCTCTCAAATGACTTGATAACAAGTTGTTTCTTGCAGCTAAAAGGGAGCGAAAGGATCATTCCTGTACCAGTGTTCCCATAATCTACCCAGCCAATAGAAACTTCCCAGGTATGTTGCAGGAGCTACAAATACTACGAGGTGCAGAATCATTAAAAAGAACAATAATTCATCATCCTGATGTACAAGCGTGGTAATATCATGTGACTTTTTCTAGAGGATTGCTCTGTCCGTGATTGTGTGCATGTTGCCATGGTGATGCAAGAACAGACCTCGGTGTGTCATGTGTGCATGAGGTGCTATTATTAGCGACAGATGCTGCACGTGTGGCTTAAATGTGACAATGTGGTCTGACAGAGAGAGAGTCCGAGCATACCGTCCACGCTCGGCATCGTATGTGGGCCTGTGTGCGTTTCTCACCTCCAAGTCATCCAGGGAGCGAGCCATGCTGAGGCGTTTGGAGCGTCCAAAAGAGCGTCTGGCTGAGGAGCGCTGGGATAGCTGCGGGAATCCCATCGTCAAGCCGCGAAACCGGCCCTAAGACATGAAAAAAAAACTATGTTTAGTTCAGGTGCTACAATGCTGACTGCAGAGAAGCTCTGGGTAAAGAGATGATACGCCATGGACAAATATCAACATACTTATGACCAGCAACAACATTGATAACCTTAAATCAAATGCAAACAATGAACAACACATTTTAATGAGTTCCCATCTTATCAGACCAGAAGTTCCTATTTTAATTTTTCTATTTGTTTTATTTCCAATGAATGGAAACAGCAGTGTTTCCACTGCTGCTGCGGGAAGAGAAACTATTGTCACAGTGGGTTACTAAGAGCCTGAGTTTACCTGTTGGCAATGAAGTCATGCATGACTGGGATGTGTTGTTAAATGAATACTATAGATTTAGCTATAAGTGTCTAAAAAAATATTTTAAAATAACACGAAGACAGACTAAGATGAGCATTGAGTTGTGCAGCTTTGACTGGAGATTTCCTTTTTGCACACGTGTGTGTTTCCCTCTATTCCACCTAAATGTTAAATTCCACACGATACATGCAGGCATGTGCAGTCCTGAGATTTTTACCTGTAGTCAACCCCACAAGCACAGTGATACCATAGAAACACACAAAAAGAGGAGGGGTAACACTTACAAAGCACTGCTAAAGGACTCCCATTACTGTTCTTCGTCTAATAATCTACTAAGATGCCAAAAGGAGAGAAAAAGTCAAAGTGAGTCCTGTTTGTGGACCTACAGCAGAGAAAAATAACTAAATGGAATTAAGTTTTAGCAATGCAGCAGTGTTATGAAGGCTTAAACTGCGGTTTATAAAGAGCATATGAGAAAATGAATTATTTGACCATCGAGATGTATCATCCTGAGGCCTTTGAGAATGATGTCATCACACTGAAAGGTGCCGTAGATGAGGAAAAAGAGGACAATTAAAGTACAATACACTTTCTAACAACTGTTGCTCTGTAAGAAGGCAGACGCATTCTGTCTCATGTCTGACAAAGAGCATCTGGCTAATCTGTTTATACTGCAGGAGGCAGCTTACATCATTAGACCCCAGGTGATGAGAAGTGATAAGTAATTAAATGATGCTGACAAGCCTCAGAAGCCAAACACGAGTTGAATCTGACTGCTTGACTGGGAGAAAGTTTCTGTATTTCATCAGGTGTTAGCCTCTTTACAGAGTCAACCCTGTACATGTGCATGCATCTAACTGTGTGCACGTTATAAAGCAAAGATGTAATTAAATATGCGGACACAACGTGTCACAGGACTGTTTGGAACCGGTCAGTTTGAAATGACACTTGCTTTGTTAGAAAAAAAGGGACATTTGCAAATAAAGCGTTGACACTGGGATTGTTTTCAGGAGTTTTCTGATAAAAATAATGAAAACCTTATTTTAGTGAAAACACACAGCTTTTTCCTGTGCATCCCTCCCTCACACACACACATACACACACATACACAAGTAAAAACATCCTTTTTATGATGACAGCTGTCACCATGACAAGCAGATATGAATATAGAGAAAATACCTTAAAAGAGAACGACAGTGAGGCATGAGTAAACCAAAATAACATTAAACATGTCACACATTTACCAACATGTGTCTCTGTCGGGTTTATTCAAAATAAACTGAAGCCTCTTTATCATTTCTGATATCCAAAAACAAAAGTTATAGATTAGTTTTTGTCTATCAATTCAAAACAAATGTATCCTATAAGACCTGACATCGTCTCACATGGCAGAGCTAGAAGGTGCGAGAGGTTTCACAGAGGAAGTGAAACAGTGCCACCGTGTGTCAAACAATAAAAGTAATTCAAGACAATTAAAGAAGCGGTAATAACTCCTGAATGACGGCAAAATCAAGACTTTATATTGATCATTAGAAATCGTGAGCAAACATGAAAGCAACACCCTCCAAATGTGTGTATTCAGTTTGGGGACATTGTTCCGAGTCAACTTCCTGTCAGTCTCTGCTTTGCTATGACATTGTGAACACTTCCTCTGATTATTCCATCCTGAGACCCTGTCCACCCACAGCTTTACTGGGAGAAGTACCAGCTCTCCCAATATCAAAGAAAAATCCATCAGCGTCTTTCTTAAATGTAAAGGAAGGCAAATATAATGCGTCTGTTTCCTGCTCACATGAAGACGTTGTCCAGTAACCGTAAACAACTGGTGGTAAGTGCAGGACCTTGTAAACATCACTCCTTCAGTAGCAATAACTTTACTTTGCCACAAAGTGACTGGCAGGTAGGAAACAGGTGGTTTTCTAGGGAAGGCAGATATCTGGCTAATACATAATACATGATCTGATACTGGAGCGGTGAGGATAAATAACTTATCAATCTACTTTTAACAAGTCTGGAGGAAGAGCCAGCTGCTGTGCTCACATTATTTAGTGTAATAATGGGGAGGATAGTGAAGAGTTTAAGGACTCAGATGCTTTGCCTTGTGAAGGACAGAGCTGAGAATGCCACGATGAGCACACATGGATTTATAGTCTCAATAAACCGGAGACTTGGAGGGACTAGTCATAGTAAATTTCCACAGCAGGAATGTGTGATGGGGGGTGCTACCTGCTGCTGGGGGCTTCTCATGCCACAGTCAGTTTTAACACAGCTTTCTTAGTCCACAAACTGGAGCAGTTTAGCACACCAGTGAATATACTATTAATAGAAAAATGGATGATAGTGTGAGGAAAGCTGAATACAGCGTTAAATCTGATTAAATACTTTCATAACTTCATTAAAGACTTACTTTTTTCTCTCCCTCCTTTAAATTCCCTCCTGGTTTCTTCTCTCTTTCTCTCCTCCGAGCTCCGGTCCTTTCTCTGTCTCCTGAGCCAAACAGCTTCTTAGCCCACTCATCTTTCTGAGCTGCCAGCCGGTGGCCGTGGGGATGTGTAGGAGGCTGGTTGCCACCAGGTGGCTGCATATGGTCTCCAGGGGCCAAAGGGGCCCTGTAGCGGTCGGCAGGGATCTTATTCATAGGTGGGGGCAGTGTGCTGCAATTAGCCGATGACCATCCGTCAGTGGATTCGGCGTAGGACTCCTGATCACTGCTCAGACCCTGGAGGTGGCTGTGGTGGTGCTGCTGACGCCAGTCTCTCAGTACATGTACTGGCAGCCACCGCTGTGGTTCCACTCCTACTGCTCCTATAGCCCCTCTCCTTTCTCCACCCCCGACAGCTCCTCCCAGCTTTCCTGATGTGTAGTGATGTGGGTGGACTCCTCGTGAATGCCTGCCAGGAACATCAGGGTGAGCCAAGGGAAGAGGGTGAGGGAGGTCAGCGAGGTGAGGTTCATGACGGTAGTGGCCATTTCTCAGCATCGGAGGAGGAGGTGGTGGATGAGAAGCTGCAGCTCCGAAGGTTGGGCTCCAAGCCTGCTGGGACGAGGGTGGACTGTCCCAGTGGCGTAGCCCAGAGACGTGGTTGTAACTGGGAGGGCCTCCGAGGTCAACCAGCAGCACTCTGTTGCTTTTTTCTTCTGGTAAAAAGTTGCCTATCCCACTATCGCTGTTGCTGCTGGTGCTGTGGTTCTGCTGAGCATCGTTGTCTGGATCATGAAAAGCACGAGCCCGAACCCCGTCAATATTGTCTCCCATGTCGCGGTAGAGGACAGACACAAACTGGAGAAGAGGCTGAGAGCTGCAGGGGAACTCCAGGCAGCCCCCTATGTCTGGGTCAGGGGTACACTCAAAGCCAAACCTCCTGGCTATCCCCATATGGACCTGTGGAAACAAGTCTCAGTGAGTCTGAGAGGTGGTACAGAACTAAGTGATAAAAAAAAGGATAGGAAAACCTGTAGCAGGAAAAATGAACAAAGTACTGACACACCGTACAAGTCTTAACATACACATGAGAGTAATATCAGCCTAAAAAAAGTACATTTTTATCAAATACTTTCATGTTTATTAATAAACAGAGCTGACATTATACGAGCCTGCTTTACTGGAGCTTATTTACACAGTATTTTTCTTTTTATGTTCTGTAAATACAGTTTTTCTGTTTACATTTTCACTCATTGAACCATGCCTGTCTCATTTCCACATCCACGTTTTTACCTGGTGGTGACACAGCTCTGGATCCACAATGAAAACGTGGCATGAAGTCCTCAAGCCCCCCTCTTCATCTCTTCCGTTGCTGAATCGCCGATCGTCATCTGTAGCCTGCATTGTGACCAGTCCAAAGAACCGCCGATCGTCAGGACAACAGGCGCTGAAAGCTAGTTTTTCTGCAGGATAAGTGGCCAAAACCTGACCTCTGTCACTGCACAGCCGCACGCTGTCATGCATGACCTGGTGGGATATAATTAATGCATGTTACCACCTGCTACGAGGAAAGAGAACAAGGCAATTACAGGTAGCTGACAATGCTGGAAAACGACAGCTGATAGATTTTATTTTTAAAAGCCATTTTTGACTTATTCATTGTTTTAGTAGCAAAGCTAGAAGATTTGTTAATATGATTACTATTAAAGTCAAACAGTGATTTATAATCAGATAGCATTTAACCCTCTAAGGCATCATGTTGCACCAATTTGTGCTCTTTTTGTCCCTTTGTGTTAAGCAACACTTAACAGCAACAGGAGGTAAGACTATAGGCAGCCAATAAGAAGCCTTTTAATAACTCTCAAGGAGCCACAATTAATTAAAATTAATTAATTGATACATTGAACTGAATTCATAACAGTTATAGGTACTGGGACAGTAGTTACACTTCTATCTTTCATATCAACTATGTCTCCTGAATGTGCGAGGGAAATTAAATACTGAGATCATGTCTCATCCTACAACCATAGACAGCGCTGTAAAATGTTTGCTCAAGCTTACATGGTGATAAGGATGTTTTCTATATGCTCTGATTCTTTAAAGTGCTCTCTGTTCAGAACCAATGTCACACCGCTGTGCACTGCTCAGCTGTGGTCAAACTGCAGTTAAATGAGTGTACAGATATATGTATATAATAAGTTCCTTACTTTGTGTCTGTAGGTGGCATAGTACCAGTCAGTTGTGTGTGACCATAAGTGTGTCGGCTACTGAGACCCTCTTAAAGCAGCTTATAACTGAGACAAGCACATTGTAGTTCTAGTTAACCCTCTGAAAAGCAGCTGCAGCTTCTCATTGATCTAACAGCTTGTATGCCTTTCACAAAGGTATTCTCTCTTTTTTTCTTTTATACCATTTATTCTGTATGTTGTAAGCTTGTGTTATATGGACTTTTAATTTACGTTACAAATAGATCATTTTTCAACTGTTGTGTTTTTACTGAATGAAAAGAAAGTCACTGTGATATTTAAAGATAGTCACACCTTCATAAGGACCAATGAGTGAATCTTCTGCTCAGCTCTGAGTCGCCTCATGCTTCCTCGGATGGCTTGCAGACTGTCAGTCTCAAGGTTTGTCCCTGTGGAGGCGAGCTCAATGGAGCCAAGATAGCCAACAATCATCCCCACGTTAAGGATACCCTCACTGGGCTCCAGGCCGAAGTCGCCTCCTTCTCCTACATCCACATCTTGCTCTTCGTGGTGGTGAAGATGGAGATGGCGAAAGTCAGACTCCAGGAAAACTAAATCATCGTTCAGCACCTGGGCCATCTCTTCCTCAGAGAGAAGGTTGGGGTTGCTCTGGGAACGAGAGGACTTCTGATATGAAGGAAACTCTGGATCAGACAGTGGTCGTGGATTTGATGAAGCGCTAACCCCGGGCCTGTCCTTGTCTGAGCTGCTGGAAGAGTGGCTGGAGTTCTCAAAGATCATGTTAAAAATCCCTCCAGACTGCAGCTCTGCCACAACTTTCTCTGCTCTGTTGATGCCCAGCTGCTTTGAATCCACTTTGGGTTTGTACCAACCTCCGCGGGCTCCACAGTTTGGCCTGCTGTTATTGTTGTTAACGCCGTTGTCGTAGAAACCATCAAGCTCATCGTCACTTGAGCATGAGTCGAGGTAAGATGCTGCCATTGCATTGGCGCCATGGTGACGACTCCCGGTGGTACGCTGATGATGGTGGCGCTTGTGACGCTCTCCCTCAGCAATGACAAGTTTCAAAACACCAGAGCAGCGTCCAATCAGTTTGACCACATCTTCATGGGATGCCTTGGAGACATTTATGTCATTAACAGATAGTATATAGTCACCGGAGCACAACCCCACATAGTCTGCAGGGCTTCCTTTCAGGATGCAACTGAGGATACAAGGGCTTTGGCCTGACAGAGTAAAACCATACCCCGTTCTCCCTCTCGCCACCTCAACAGCCTTAATACGACCATACTGGGTGGAGGAGGATGGGAGAGGCTGGGAGAAATTAACTTCACCTCCACCACAAGTGCGCCTCTTGGACGATGCATCCATTTGCCTGGACATTGTGCCAGGAAACCTTTTTTTGTCCATCGATCAGGTTAAATGTTAATTTTCCATTTTAAGTGCAAGATTTCTGCTCATGAAAAAATACAAAGCATAATGACTGACTATCTGCTGCCAGGCTGCTTTGAAAAAATGAGCAGCAGTTGAAAATGCAGCAGATGGGTGAGATTTAGGCCTCAGTTTTGACATGCCCTCTCTAGCAGTCCCATCCTGGTGTCAATCTGTTTTTCCAGCCATGTTACCTGAAGCACAAAAGGATACAGATACGTCATTCATGACTTTATTTACACATTTGCTTCTTAACTGCTCTCTTCAAGTCCCAAATTAATTATTAATCCATGCATTCATATATCAAACTTGTTGCTTTTTCTTTTCATGTGATGCTTAACCTCCACTGCTGAGGAACTGAGATGAGGGGTGTGGACTGACTGACACACCTGCAAGAGGGAGTCAGAAAACCAAGCAGGTAAACACACCTGAGCTCTGTCGTAGTTTAAAACATATTTTAAACTTTAGGTGGTATAATATTAGAAAAAATTATCTTCTTGCTGAACAACTTTTTGGCTATGACTTTTATTTTTAGTGAAAAATTGTTAGCTGACGTAGTACCGTTAGCTTAGTTAGTCGAGCACGCTAGCAAAGTTAGCACGGTTTGGATAGTGGTCGATAGTGGAACATGTGCCTATCGGCGTGTTTTTATAACTTCACAACTTGTGGAGCGTTTATCTATTGTTAGTTTGGTAAAGTTTCCAAAAGTTTTTTTCTTCCCGTGATTTGTTGTTAAACCGTGCATCCACCCGTGCTTGATGCAGTAGTCCCGCCCCTCACGTTCCACATCTTTGGAATGTCGGTCTGTAACCGTAGCAACAGCGGTGTACACAGATTTTGGTACCCTCTGATTGGCTTCACTGGCTGTCAATCACACTGAAAACAGTTGCGCTGCTATATTATAAAAGTTCGCTTGAGAAATCACAAATAAAAAGTACCAACTGTAGCCCATTCTACAGGTGTCAAAACGCGTGCCAACATCAGCCGTACAAGTGGGCCGTGAAGTCGTTCCGTGACAAAAATGGACGCAGAGTGCACTCGTGTGTGTCAGCATGAAAACGCTGGGAAAACAGCAACAGTTTCCCAAAATATGTCTGAATTTTAAAGGAAGAAATCGGAGATGGCCAAGTTTAAAGTGGATGCAAATGTTCATGTTCCAACAAAGATGTTGGGCTCAGCAGATTCACTCGAGTCGACATTTTAAAATGACTTACTTGTCAGTGTCCAGCGGTGATGCTGCTTGGAAAGATTGCATAGTTTCGTCGCTAGGGTTAGTTAAGTAAACTCAGGGGCGATGGGTAAACAAAAGAAAAGACTGCACCATCTGGCGAAGTAGTCTTGGAGGAGGAGGAGGAGGACTGGGGGAGAGGAAGGGATGTGTTCAGGGTGGGCAGCAGAGGAGGGCGTGCAGGGGGGGGGGGTGATCACCTTAAATAAAGCAAGAACATTTAAATATGACCTGAGAGGTTTAGTTACTTAATGCAGACCACAAATGTCTTTAAATAATACATTTAATAGAAAGTTAAATTAACTTTTTTTATTTTGTTTATAATTATGTTCGATTATTTTACTGTTTATTATTTTTATCATCTAAAATATCTGCTATATAATCTTGGTGCCATAATAGAAATGTGGCCATATTATGGTGTTTATGCAATTTAAATATTTTTCTTGATTTCAGTCATTTGCAGAAGCAGGACTCTGTGTATAAATGAATTATTCTGAATATAACGGTTTAAAGTGTCTGAACTGGTGGTTTGTAACCTGTTGATTCAATAGTCTTGGTGTTATTTACATTTTGTCTTACAAAATGGCAATAAAGTCTTTAAAAAGTCCACTTTTATGGGGCAGAGGTCTGTGATGTGTAAAATCTACAGATGACACAATGTGAAGCTGTAAAGTTCAACCAGTAGAAGGATTTACCATCATGCACAGTTCACGTGTCATCTTGATTTCTGTGCTCCATGAACCATATGGCAGCTGCCTGCTAATCCTATTAATACCTTTTAATCAAACAGCCATCTCACTGGGTGCTTGTAAAACAAGTGAATACTTTCATACCTTTTGTTCTTTAAAGGGAGTTGATGCCTGGATGAGAAAAGAAAATTGTATGTAAAGTTTCAGTGCTGGGTTCTGGACTTTTAATCATTAATTGGAGTCAGAAGAAACCAGTTTCTTTCTGACAGGCAGAAAAAAGGAGGCTGTAATCTGACAGGGTGATTGCATTAAGAGACATTCAGTGGACCTAATGGATACTAAGTGGTTATGTTGGTTATAGTATTAACCATCGAATGGTGTCAGTTTACACCTTTCACAAATCAGGTCTCGCAAGTAACACTTTTAAATAATTTATTTCTACAGACCATATGCAATGATTTAAGTCTTACAAATAGTAAAATGAACTGAAATGCACAATCTCTTTCATAGTTTACAGGTAGCTGTAGAAAAGAGGGGAAAAGGGGATGGTTTTGAAGATACAATAAAGGATATTTCATTTAGTCTTTGCTTTAGTCAACTCCAGAGACTCACTGAAAATGTCAACAATTCACCAGCCTGTGTTTTCCAGGAAGGGGAGACAGTTATTCTTTTAAAACAAAGAGCAAACACGCTCATCAAAAAGAAATATATATATATGTCCAGGACTTTAGCAGAGAAAGGTTCAACTGACTTCAGCTTTTACACAAGTCTTAAAACGAGGTGTGTTGAATCAGTTCAACAGGAACCTTTTGTCCATAAGCTGTAAGCCAATCTAACAAAAACCAACAAAAGATTTCTGGGTAATCGCATTATCCTTCCCTGCAGGGATCCTTTGCACTTCTTATGCCAAGGGTAAGGTAGTTGAGGAATTTATCTTGCATCATGCTTTCAATCGTTGCCTTAAAACACAAACGTTTATATTTTTTTGTTGTATATCTTTTCCACAGCCACACTGGAAATGAAAACAGGACTCGGGCCGCTTTAATCCGTTCCTTATTGGAAATTACATGACCGCTGCAGAGGACTGCTTTATTGTGTGAATACATCACTTTTTAACAATCAAAGGAAACCGATGACTGCAGCTAAGTTTGGATACTGGTGACATTACATACACAAACCACTGAGATCTTACATGTAGTGCAGGACTCACTGCATATCAAGAAAGCATCTAACATCAACATGGAAAGAACTTCAAGTTTTTAAGTGCTGCGTGTATTTAATAGTCTACACAAAGACAATGATGTACTATTTATCTTTAACGGAGACAAAGCTGTATTTAAATGTCAACGTAAAACAAAGAAAAAAAAATCCTCCTGCATCGTGGCATTGCTACACTTCCTTCTCGTATGTTGATTTGTCAGAGCTGGTTGCTAAGGTTACAAGGCTCCCTATGGATTACTTTGCATCCTTCCGCACAACAGTCATGGCAACAATAACCATGGAAACACAGTAGTAAACACAATGCAAGAAAAGTTATGCTAAACATGCGTTCAAGCTTTCAGTGTACAGGACATACATGTTCAGTCTTATCTAAGGCAAGTGTACACACAGTAATGGAGCCTAGCACACACTCCCAGGCCACCAAAAGCCTCGAGCTTCGTGTGTTTGCTGACATTTCCATTTTCTTTTGTGTATTTGTGTTGAGACATTCGTCCCTGCTCCTTTACACACACCTTATTTTATCATGCACCATGGCTTTCATATTGGTGTACTTTGTTTTTTTATTCCTATTTTTGTACAATAAACAAAGGTAGCTCCATTTAACTGTAAGACTGAATTACTTCCAGCCTTTATTACAACAATAATAGTTACATCTTGCGTCCTGAGAATTAAAAAGTACAAGAAAGAGACAGGTGGAATTATTCAGGTGCGTTAAGAAGCGAACAAGATTGCAAAAGAAACAAGCAAATACATAAAATGAGGAGGAAAAGGCTTTCTCTGTGCTACAGAGCAAACAAAAATAGAACATCACTGTAATTTTGGTATTTACGTTAGCAAACAGCTTCCACTGTTATTATTTAGGTGCAGATATCGTCAGATATCGTATACGGCCTTTTTAAACAGGTAAAATCATGTATACGTTTGGAAACGTGGCAGAAAGTTCTTTGCCTTCTCATTTTTACATCCAGAATAGTTGATGTGCTTAAAAACAAATCCCCGTTTCTTCTGAAAAGAAAATATCTGTATGCTATGGCTATTAGTGATCATTTGTACACATAAAATATTTTTAACTATTGCGGGTCTGAATGCCCACATGTAACTTAAATATATACCGATTATTGACAACATTAAGCCGGTCTTTCTGACCCCTTCATGTCAGCATCATAAGCACACATAAAGCACTCTTTAACAAAACTCACCGGAAAATAGATGCAATGAAACTTTAAATTAAGTAAATACTTTTTCTCTCATTTCACTGACGTCACAATACTGGAGCAAGTCCTCACAGGAAAATAAATTTGTATTTGCTTTACACGATCTCTTTTGTTGTCTTTTTAATGAAAATGTGCCGTCATGAGTTAAAGGACGGTCCAGATCCAGTTTTACACCATAGTGCACAGATGCAAGAGCTTGCACCTCGGATTTAACACACACCCTGGAATTGCACTCAGATCTTCATTCTTTATGCTCACTTTACTGAATACATTAAGGTGGCTTTAGTAGCTCTACTTAGTGAAAAAGGGGGGCGGATGCAGCTACAGTAGTTTTGTGAAACATTCTGCGTTTTGCTTTCATCACAACCTATTTGGGAGGTGTACAATCTAATGGACTTTGCTCCCTTTACTACACCCCCCGACTCGTCTCCGTGTCCTCTCAGCTTTTATAGTGACGTGTCCTGGTGGATGGACTGCAGACAGCCCAGCAGCTGGTGATAAGGGCTACCTGGCGATGCCACAGTCTCAAAGACTGACTGGAAAGCCCTGCGATCCAGCTCCTCATCAATCTGGTGTCGATAGAAATCCAAGGCCACCAGGCAGAACAGGTTGACGTCCACAACCTCACTGGAGCCCATGCGGCTGATCACATGTGGAAGTCTGGTTTACAACGAGGAGAGTTGAGGGCAACAAATCACATCATTTAAAAAGAGCAGATAACTTTTTCTGCACTCATGCTTCCATGCAAGTAAATACAAAACCTCAATCAGCATCCTGTTACTAGGATCTACCAGAGGTCATGTAAGGATACAGAGCGGAAATCCACTGGGAGGTGGAAGCAGAGACAAAGAAACAAGAGAGGCTCCACATGGCCATGGCAACCGGTGTCCTCTGAGTGAAGTTGGACAAAGACAGCAGCACCCAGTCTCGTACCATTGAAGACTGGCCTGTGGCATGAAGAGTCTGGAAAACCTGAGTATGGATACAAAGCAGGGGGGAAGATATAAATACAAGTAGTCACTGATCTTTTTTTTTTAATCATTATTATTCTCCATATTAAAAGTACCCAAGTACTTGTTATTCTGCAACCATTCAGTTAAACCAGTAAAGTATCATGTAGGGACTGGATTTCACCAAAATTCTGTTTAATGTTCCCTGTAAGCATTTGATCTTCCTGCACAAACTGATTTGTTCATTAAACATCCAAATGGTCCCAATACAGTCATACGTTTTTCCCATCATGTCCTGCTGCTGACCTTGTAGACAACAGTAGCCATGAACTGTGGATAAGGCTGCTGATTGGACAGGAACTCTCCAATGACTTTGTTCATGACGTCCTGTGGTGGAAAGAAGTCATCCAGAAACTGAGGCAGGATCCTCGACACAACCCGAGCCTCACTGGGTAAACCTTTCCTGATCCTGCAGGAACAGAAGACCCCGTAAGAGCAAAGCGAAACCAGCTACTTCTCAAAAAGTCACTTATGAATCGTTTTATGTTCAAACCCTGAGTGGTCACAAGGTTAGAAATGATCAAAGACAGCTGTAAAGGAAAGGTTTTATGTGTAATGAGAAGTATGCGATGTGTGTACCTGTCGAAAAGCACAGAGACCCTCTCCATGGCAACAATGATTGACTCGCTGTCGGGGGCCTGTGGGTCAGTGTGGGCAGGACGGCTGGCAGGGCTGGCTTTCTCTTTGCCTGAGGAGAAACCAACATGACCCGCCGTGACGCCCACCACCTCCGCTACAGCAGAGCCAGAGTCAACCTGACCTCTAACCCCTGTCACGTCTGAACCCGACGCAAGCACCGCTGAGAAGACGAGAGGAGGGGGTGCATGGGTTTAATCAGTGGGGTAAAGGTTAAAGGGGCAGTTGGGACACTCATCACATGACCCCAATTAGAATTTTGTAAACCATACAAAAGAAAAGAAAATTGATCAATTTCTGGGAGCTAATATCAGTTAAATTATACTCTTAAAGAGCTTTCCACAATTGACTGGAGCTAAAAAGTATTAGAAATTAGGTATAAATAAGATGAGCTTTTCTTCTGATGTGAATGCGCTTTGGCACACACATACAGCTTAAAAGAATTAAGCAGAAAGTTATAGGTCCGTTTGCATTAGCAGAAGCCAAGTTTAACCTGAAAATCAGACGGGATCTCTCTGCTGTAAGCGTATGGACATGCTAAGTACCGGTTTGGGTTAGAGGTAGGGTATAACATTTATATGGCATGCAGGAAGCAAAGCAGGTGTATTCATATCATCTGGATCTTAACATTAAAAATCAAAAGTTGAACACATTTAGTTTTTATTTCTAATATGTTGGAAGACATGATGAAAACAGGAAGCCGAGTGGGATTTTTAATATTTGAACCATTTTCCAAACATAGTTAGCAAAGTCTACAGTCAGCATCATGCTATGGCTAAAGAGGCTGGAGTGAAAATTCATGTTAGTAACAACTGTATCATGCATAGTAATAAAAAACATTAAAGATTTTTACACTGAAAAAAAAAACTTAATTCAAATTCAATTATAAGGGTGTTACAGCAGCGAAGAATAGGATTCACGACTAAATGTGCATATTTCAGCCTCTTTATGATTTATTTTCTGTGCAGTATTTCATGTGATTTATACTGAAGTCCAGATTAAAAAAAACAGCTTAGTAGCTAAACAAATGCAGATGCATCTTAATTTCAGATGATTAGGGGCCTGGATGTTTTAACAGACTGGATTCAGAAACCAGCAGAACTGCATGATACACATCTGTCTAGCAGGTGGTTCTACTGTAAGCTCGCCAGCAGCATTGGGCTGCCAGGACATGCACACAGAGTGCTGAAATACAGCCTGAGGGATGAGATTCACATTAAACCTTTCTATTCTCATTTTAATAGTTCCTTTCAGTGTTCCACTGATATTTCCCTGCCTCTACTGTAAACATTTTACTCCACTATACATGTACAGTGTTTAAAAACCAATTACCCACCTGCTAATCCTTCCCTTTTGTGTTTGTACTTGTATTTGATGGCAAACATCACAACAAATCAATTGTAGGAATGATAAACTGATGTTAAATCTGGTACTGCACAGCAATGTCTCTGTAATGAACAATATTTCTACTCATAGTAATCTGACTGTTAAGTGTCTTTGTAATCCCATTTTTGGTCTTCTCAGCATCCAACCTCCTTTCTTTCTACATTTCTTCTTGTTGTTGTGTAGTCTTCTGCTCTCCCCCATGCTACTTCATTGCTGAGCTGTGTTCAACACTAAAACCCCTCTAAATGTTGTGGTGCATCTCAAAAAGTCTTTTCTCCCATACTTAGTGGACAAATGTTTGCAAGTTGTACTAAGCTAGCAGTGGAGCACCTCATCACTGATCAGAAACCTGCGGTAGAAAACTCGGCAGTGAAAAGAGGGGATGGGTCTTAAATGCCATTAGGGTTGAGTCTGGGATGAGTGCACAGAGGAGAAATGGATCAGAGCCTTAATGTGGCAAAGCAGTTATGTGTTAAGAACTGTCCATGCATTACATAGCCAATCAGCTTGAATCTCAGCTTGACTGGTCACCCCAGCAGCAGTGACCAGTCATGATGGTTTGCATGCCAGTGAGTAAGCCAACATGTAACGTTGAGCCATATTTAGGTGGATTTGAACTTAGCGGTCACATTAAAGCCTTGCTTACCAGTGTACATGCAGGTGAGCATGAGGCCCAGGGCAGCCATGGCTCTGTGGGGTGATGGCATGTTGACTCGGTCCACACTGAGTTTCACCAGGGCTTCCCCATCTACACGTGACAACTGCTCTGACAGCAGGAGACGCTCTAGTCCACGCAACACGCAGTGATAGATGATGGAGGGAGTGGAGTCCTCGCTGGCTGACACCATCACACCACATAACTAGGTGAGAAACAAGCAAAAGTAATGGCAGATGTGATGTCAGGTTAATGGTACGTTTGATAATCATATACTCTCAAAAACCTGTGAGCCATTGTTTTGTTATATTTGGTAAACCTGTTTTTGTTTTAACCCCAGTCAACATACAGGCATTTTTCAAGATAGCCTCAGTTGTCAATTATGAGGTTAATTGTATGAGAAAATGCTGTTAGAAAATGTATTACCAACAGTCAGTTGTGTAAATGACACACAGATCATAAGTGAGCCATCATCACATCATTCTCTGAAGTCTTTCAGGAGGAGAAACAAACAGAAAATATTTCCCTTTTTTCTTGGGCTGATTTGTGTCATTTAGTCATTTATACCATTTAACCAACATCCTAACATATTTCAACTTGGCTTTCTTTTAGCACAAATGCATAAAAATTATCTTCTCTTTATTCCAGTCCAACTTTTATTCTTTTCACACAGACATAAAACTTTCTACTTGTTGTTCTTTGGCTGCTCCTGATTAGATAATAATGTCAATTTAAGCTCTCTGACAAGTGGAAAGCTTCATCATAAACTCTGGGTCAACAAAGAGGTCTCTTAGCAACATTTCAATCTCTTTTCTTTTTTTTAAAACTTTTTAAACTAAGCGTTAGCTTAGAGTAAACACTACATTTGAAGTTGGATTGTAAATCCTTTGGGTGGGATATAAATGTCGAGAAAAATGCCAATAAACAATATAAAGTGTATGCTATTGATCATGATTTATTCCCCGGAGTTACACACTAAAGTTTCTGAGAAACTGTTGATAATACAGACAGTAGTGCTTAGAGCTGCTGTCAGTCTACTAAAGTCTTAATGGTTAATATGTAATAAAGAGTTGTCTCATTTAAAAACAACATTGTGTTATAAATATAGCTTACCTGTATTACTCCAGCCATAAACTCCGGTCCTACATCTAGAGGGTAGTTCTCCATCATGTAGAAGGCCACTGCGCACATCACCAACACGTGCTGCTGGTTATGTAGATTCACACAACTGCAGGATAAAAACAGAACAAACAGAATGTAACTACACCTACATACAAACGCCAGTAGGTGTGTTTCTGAGAAGTCAAGTATAGCACCTGTATTGTATCTCAATGTAAAGCACTTTGAGCTGTCCTACATGAAAGGTGCTATATAAATAAACGTGCCTTGCCTTACCTGTTGGACAATAGATGTGATACATTCTTGTTTGTATTATATCAGCTTCTTAAACCATGGAAAAACACTTACTGAGCGTAGATCCTCTTAAATTGCAGGAGATACTGACACACTGACATTTAACATAGTGGCTTCCCATGGCTCTTTCATTATCACTTTAACTAATTAGCTGATGACCTGAGGTCATCTGTGATGAGAGGAGAGCGATACTCACTGAGCAATAGCCCGGAGGTTTGACAGAAGGTACTCCGACACTGTAGGGATGAGCTGTTTGGCTGTGTCATCCAGCAGGTCACACTCCAAAACATACAATACTCCATGCAGGGCCCCCATCCGGCTGGGTAGGTGGGTGCTGCGCAGAGTTGTCTCCAACAGGCGACATACAGGCTCAGCTATTACTTTGTCCTACAAACAAACATTAGCAGGTTTTATGCTATTTCAAGCATCAACGGGATACTTCTGTTTCCACAAATGTTTTTTCAGCTTCACTCACCATGCCCAACACCGCAGCCGCCTTACAAATGGCAGGCACCAGGTACTGATTCAGGATCTCATCCTCTGGCGGGTGAAGCTTCTGTAGCTCCATCAAGGTGGAAAACATCATGTCAAACTGGTTCCTCTCTGTGAACAGGTCAGATACTGCCAGCAGCTACAGAGAATGAGACAAAATGGGCAAAAGAATTACAACCAACTTCGCTTCTAGCTCCATGCATCAAAGACCACTTCAAGCTCCAAAGCATGGCAGACTATTCCTTCACAATGCATATGAACAGGTGAGACGATAAGTGAACTTGTCCAGGACTGCTTACCGATCGGACAACTTCACTAATGAGGATGGTCGGGGTCCTTCTGTTACTTAAAGAGCCGGGGATCAACCACTGGCTGTAGAGCTCCAGGAGAAACTGAGAACATGAGTGTATATCCACACCTGCACGGTGCTTCCTGAAACCACACGTTCAGTGTAAACAGTAAACAGACTGTATGGTGTCATTTTCCTATGAACCCACAACTGAAAGGGCCCTGATCTGGTACAGTGTGGTTGAGTTGTAAAGGCCCCTCTTAAAATACCTAATCAATAGCACAACATACAAATCATGCTCAAAGGAAACAGGGCATTAAGAGTCATTGCCAAGGAGGTAAGAAGAACACCGTAAACTGCTTAAAATCAGCCATTCCCTCCTTTTTTAACCCCATTTTGTGTTTTTCTCCTACCAATTAAAAAAGGCACTACACTGCTAGGGCATAATGTTATTACACTCCATCGCTGTCCAGCTAATTCCCTGCCAGTAACGATACAGCTGACTGTGGAAGCTCAGAAATCAGGACTCACTCTACCACACTGTCCCACACCAATACACACACCTTGGTGAACACAGGGCTTTAGTGTTTTGGCCTACTGGTATACAGAACGCCATCTGACCTTGAGTTTATTGGAGATAAAGGTGGGGAGGCAGGTGCTGGTGTGTCTGCCTCATCTTCTTCATCCTCACCCCATTCTTCCTCCCTCAAAGGAGTAATGTTGTTACCCAACCACACTGAATGGATGGAAACCTTACATAATATCCCAAATAAAAACAAAATACACATTAGTTAATTGTATTTACAAGTTGGTTCAATACTTTATTCATCAAGCATCACTTTCATTCTTGTCATGTCTCTCATACCTGCCCCAGTTTGTAATCCATGTTGCCCAACTCCCGCTCTGTATTAATCTGAAGCAGGAGTTTCTCATGACTGATCAGAGTACCTGCCAAAGCAAACGGGCATGGAAATGTACTCTCCAATAATTCACATGTATTTGGTGGGGGTTGAAGGAGAGAATGTGGCTTTTCTGTTACCTGTAGAGGACGCTGACAGTGAGGGCACAGGGTCCCAGGCATGGTATGGATGATGTGTATGAACATTGTCTCTCTTTGATACAAGAGCTTGAATCTCTCTCTCCACTTCACCTCTTATCACTGCAAGTTTTCTTCCAAACCTAGAATACACACACACACACACGGAGTTAAATTCTATCCATCATATCCCTACTATGGTGTTTACTTAGATAATGGCAGCATAGCTACCGTGTTTCCAAAGCTTTGAGGCTCTTGTTGCGGGGCTGCTGTTCCAGACAGCTGACTGCAGGGTTACCAGCAGTGGGCAGGGTCATGGCACTCAGCACCAGGCTGGTGATGGCCTGCACTGCCAGCACATTTAACTGAGTACGCTCCAAGTCCTCCTTGGGGAAAAAAAAAAGGATGACAAAAATCATTTTAACAACAAAGCTGTCCACAGGAACGCTGACTCTTCCTCATCATTACAGACCTGTAGGATAATCATATCCCGCTTTTTTACTGCACATCACAATGAAATGTGGTGAACTACTTTCCACTCAGCCACCACATGAGGATGTGCATTCTGATACGCATGTAAAGAACAGATAAAGGCTTCCTGTAAGAAGTAATTATTTACTCATTTTAAAATAAAGCAGTTATATGTGAATATTTATAATTACAGAATGCATTGTATTTATTGTCCCTATATATAAATAAAGACACAAAGCCTTTACAGTATTGATATAAAAGTGTATCACTTTAAAAAAGAGGGGGGTGAGGGGTGTGTCAGTGTACACATTTCCTTTCTATTAGTTTCTTTTAGCATTTTGTTTGTCTCATCTCTGTCTAATCCCTGGCTGTGCTTTTTATATGGGTTTTTTCAGGTGTTTTGCTACAGCTTGTATGTCCTTTCAAGATACTAAATCCATCTATGAGCAAAAACAGAAACAATTAGGATGTCTAAGAACCCCTTTGGGACTTTGAACAACTTTAGACAGAATTTAAGGTTCTTAAGAAGATGTCGATGTCCAGAACATCATGTTCCCAATAACTAGTTCTGAGTTTTACAAAGTGTCAAATGTTTTAAAACTACACAACAGTCCACTAGATGCACAGTATGGCCTTGTGATCTCGGGGAAGACGGTCTTACAACTGCAACTACCACATTGTCCGTGGTTACATTCAAAGGGTGAAACAATGATAATTGTGGGCACTAGTGCCTCTGGAAACTGCACAGACAATCGACACACTTAAAACATATTTTCACTGGGCATTTATTTAACATTCAATCATTTCATGCACATCGAACAAAGCACAACATTTAACATCCAACATCCTGCGACTGGCTCATTAGAGGGGACATATCATGCAAAATCCACTTTTTAGTCCTTAAATACATGTTTTTGTGAGTGTTTAGGAAAGCAAAAAAAAACTACATTTACTCCCTCCTAATACTGCGCATACATCTTTATTTTCTTTTTCATAATATTTTTCCGTTTGTTTAATTTTCTCCATTATGTTTTTTTACCCATCACGTTGCAGTATTTGCCGTCGGTCTGCCAAATAAGGTCGTGGACTTCCGGGTAATTAATTTTGTATATCGGATATGTTGACATTTATAGTAAACGTATCAATAAAATGTTTCTCTGCTGGGAGATTAGTGTATCGCTGCTATCAAGCTACAAAACATGGCGGAACAGGGTAGAGTTGAACTTCCTGTGACCTGGAGGGGACGGGGCATGACAGGCCTCATTCACATTTAAGGAGACCGCACCAAAACAAGTCGCTCTGAAGATGCTATAACAGAGTTATAAGATGTGTGTGGAGCGAGAATAAGCAGGAATTCAGCCCAAAGCATTGCAGTTCTACTTTACACAGACAATAATTGAATGCATGTTAAAGGAAGGATTTAAAAGCATGATATGTGTCCTTTAAAACTGCAGTGAGATCTAATTTGTAGTTACTGAAGCAGCCCTAATCCAGATGTTATGTGTTGTGTGTATACCTCCTGTTGCGTCTCCTCCTCCTCCTGGTCCATAGTTATGGGCTGGGTGACCAGCACCCCAAGAAGAGTGGCCCAGGTCTCTTCAAACTGAGTTCGGCTACTCCAACCTAAACATGAAAATCATTTCACATAAAAACAAATTTAAAAAACATGGAAATCATCTATACATTAAAATTTTATTTTAAAATGTGATGAATACATTTTATTGTTAAAGAAAATTCAGAAGAGTATATTTTTAACTGTGTGCTTCTTTCTGTACCAAGTGTGTTGATGCGGTAGAGAAACTCCCTGAAGACATCCTTTTCCTGCAAGAAGTCCACAGGGATCTCAGGCAGCGTTGTCCCATACTCTCCTCCTGGCTGAGGGGACCAGCCCAGTTTCCAGACCTACACAGCATTAAAAAAATGCTCACAAGTATGAACATTAAAAAAAATATACTGTCATTATTATTGCCTCCACTTACCAGTGGAGGTACGCGGGTGTAGCTGTTAACCAGAGGCAGTCGGGACAGACTGATGATAATGTTGCGTAATGTTGGTGTCAGAAAAGCTGGAAATGCAACGTTTCTTGGGTGTCCCAAGGAGAGGACGCTCTGCAAACCTTCCACTAACTCTGCCATGATCTCACATGCTTGCCATTCACACATGTCTGGAACAGACGACATATCTATTCAGACTTATAACGAAACATAACAATAACATAACATAAAAATAAAACAAAATATCTCACTGTTGGCGTGTCCTGAGTCCACTTGGTCCTCTTCAGCATCTCTCCCTCCCTTTGCACTTTTCTTCTCAGGATGCAGGAGCCGGTCACCAGGACTCACAGCAACTGGAACACAAAGGCAAAAAACAATCAGCAAAGAAATGAGTACCGGTAAGTTCTGAGTCTATGACCAGTTGCTAGCATTTAATTAAACTTCATAGGATCTATGCAAATGTCATCCTCATTACCTGCAAGAATAATTAGGTGTAGGCAATGGATGAGGGAGCAGGTGTGTGTGGTATACTCTGGAGTGGAGAGCTTGTTCCAAACACACGGCTGCTGCAAAGCCAGACACAGACAGGCCAGAGCCCACTGAAGGTCCACGCTCAGAGGCAAATGGTCTTGGAGCAGGCGCCACACCACAACCTGGTCAAAGAGTTTTACACATACGCACGTATAAAAATACAATGTCATTAAATTAGTCAATTACAGACAAGATTGTTTTCATATTTATAATGGGATACAAATAAAATCTAATTAATCTGAGAGTAAGTGAAAGACATCAGGAGCATTTAGCAGACAATATGTTTAGAATTAGGTTGTTTACCTCAGTTGCAGTGCAAGTAAACATGGTGATAAGGTGTTCTTTATCAGGGGGAATATGTAGCGATGAAGGAAGCTGGCACACACTTAGCAAATATTGAGAGAGAGCTCTGCAGAGTGACAGTACCCTCGGGTAGAAACTAGGCACATCTAGAGGACAGTGGAATAAACAAAGATAAAAAATAAATATCTCTCTTACAGGAGTCAGACTAAGGTTAAAAATAAAAAATATATAGAATGAAATAATGTTTTTATCCAGTAATCCCTACCATACACTTCACCCACTTGGTCCCAGTAGGGCTGTGGTTGAGAAGGTGGCAGGAAGGATTGGTGTGGGGCAGGAAGGGACCCTGTGACCGATGCTAGTTGATCAAGGGTCACCTGCAAAGTTGTTTCCAACAAAAGTGATCCCTGACCCCGTGCTAACCTCTGCACCCCCATGCTGAGGCACGGACACAGCAGGCTTAAGTTGAAATCCTGAGAAGAATGAACAGTTTAGGCTGAAATTATTCAACATTGTCCAGTTTTTGGAAAATCAAATCAAACTGAGCAGCAGTTTGTGTTCTCACTATACTGATGCTGCACATGTAACAAATATCGTAGCTGAAGTTGGCTCTTGTACTGCATCTATCTGCATTACCTTGCAGCTCATGACATTGAAGAGTTCAGCAGCAGGTAGTTTAGTTAGAAGTTCTGTTGTCTCCAATAAGGACACATCACCACGAAGACCGCACTGAGACTTGACCAGAGCAACATACCATTTCTACAATGAATCAGATTGTGTGAAAAATAACAGAAACACATGGGGTGAGAGACTGATCTCTCATCCAGTTCATTTCTAATATACAAACTAAAAGCAGAAACATTTATTTTACTTCCCCCTTAAAGACTGAGAAAACATTTAGTGAAACATTTTCATGCTACTTAGGTGGGCTTTGGTGGTTTGTCTCTACATTGCAGACTCACCTTGTCTGCGATAACCTGTTCTGGGGCAGGGGGTAGATCCCCATCTAAGGGGTGTGATGTAACTGGAGGGGTGGGGCTACTGGTGTCTGCGACAGTGGCTCTGAACCTGTCCAGCAGGGAGTAGAACCGCTGATGCCTGCCACATGAAGAGAAATCGCAACAATGTTTCTATTTATCAGAGTTCAGACACGATTAACAGATTTCTGTTTGATAAATTCAATAACTCGATAAAGAAATATCAAGACAACCATAAGATGATAAAAATTAACACACTGAGCGGACACTTACCTTTGAGCCAAGCCACTTTTCTGGAGGTATTCTTGGATCCTCTCAAGTTCCTCCAAAGGCAGCTGTGCTATACTATTCTGGATGGTGACAGACAAAGAACTTGTGTATTTGCCATATTCCAAACGTTTTCATGAAGCTTTGCAAAAAAGATTTGGATCTCGATATAATCACTACTTGCGAGGATATTTTCATGAGGCTAAAAAAAAATAGCGCTGGCTCAGACACAATGCATCCCACGTAGAGCTCTTAAGCAGAACAAACAGTACCTGTAGCGTCTCAGCAAGCAACATCTCTACTCTGCGACACGCCAGCGTGTCCACCATGCGAGCCAAAACCCTGAAGGGGGTGTTGATCAGCTTGTCCACATAAAGCATCAGCAGAGATCCAGACTGACTGAGGTGGATGCCTTCCAAACACTGTAAAGTTTTCTTTAGCATTGTGGGCTACAAAAGTAGAAAACACATGCATTAGGCAGCTGGAAGACAGAAATAAATGCTAAATACAAATATTTAACTAAATCTTAACTAGTTTAAATGTAAATCACAAAACAGAAAAGCAAAAACTCATCTTACAGTTGTGAGATTGTCACAGCGGGACTGAATGGCCTGAATGAACAGGCCACTAGCAGCCGAGTTGCGGTGGACAGCACTGATAAAATCCTGCACTGGGGGCTCATGGGAAAGGCTGATGAGGTCACGAACATGGTTGACAATTAACCATGTTAGATGCTCTGAGTCATGGAGGTTCTGACACTAAAGGAAAGAGGAAAAATAAATCAAACATAAAACACCCTTTAAAATAATCTAGCAGCTCTACGAGCTCCAAATGCTGGAGAGAGTTTGGCTGGAAAAACCTGACACGTTTCTTTATCACGCCACAAATTA
>JBAMHV010000004.1:21918320-21968936 GCA_037177535.1 Pseudomugil gertrudae | reverse complement strand
CTTTTTAATTTTTTTTCTCTGTTCCCGCTGTGTGTATATAAACAAAACTAAATAAATAGTAATAAAAAAAAAAAAAAAAAGTAAAAAAAAAAAATAATAATAATAATAATCTAGCAGGTTTTAGGGTGCCATCACACCAGCACTTTCCACATAAATACTATGAAGCACCAGGTGCCATAATAAGCAGTGAATCTATAAATATACTGTGTATGTGTAGAAAAAAATTATTGTGCCATTTCTATATATATTTATATATAAAAATAAATTGATTGTACAATCAATTTAGTATTTAACAAGGCTTTCCAGCTTGGAACAACATTGTTGTTATGCATTGCAACAGAATGAGCCCACTGTGCAGTTAAAAACCTTACCACATAGTCACAGAAGAGGATTAGGGCTCCCCTGCGTACAATCTCTCTGTTGACCATTTCTAACCGGGACTCAGGCTTGTCTTCTTCACCTTCCCCTGAGGAATGAGGGCTCAGCAGCTTTGTGGAGGACAGACTGTGTCCTCTGATAGAAAGGAAATAATACAGAAATGGCTTTGTATGGAGTGCATTTATCTGGCAGAAGTTTGTTCAGGTGCATTTCCTTCTGCTCTCACCTGGGCGTCTGGTGAACCTCTGCCCACCAAGAGTAGTTAGTGTAGTTTATGATGAGGAGGACTTGACACCAGAGAAGTACCAGGGATGGGTGGGTGGTGACGAGGCACTGCACCATGCTGTTTAGGCCCTCTAAGGAGTAGAACAAACTGGCTTCAGTGCCGCTCTGCCCAGCACCACTCTCGCCCTTCAGGAGCCGGCTGGCTGCAGCTGTGATCCTGCGAAACATTCCTGACAGAAAAGAGAACTTTGCATAGTTAAAAACAGCTTTTCAATTAATTTCTTGCTGAAATCTTGGTATAGCTACATACATCTATAAAAAAGGATATGCTCACCACTTTTGAAGACATGTATGAGACACATGAGCAGTGTGCCCAGTTGCTGGCAGTAAAAGGTGTGCTGCTGCTCAGTGATGTCCACCTTAACACGCCTGCTGGAAATGTCATCAAGCAACACGCCTACCAGCTGTAGAACAAACCTTGATAGAGAGAACGAGACATTACTGATAAACAAGGACAGCCAGAGGAAAGCCACACATAGAAACTCAGCCACTGGAGAAATAAACCCACCTGGCAAAGGTTTCCTCAGGTAGAGCCTTTTGTGCCTCTCCATTTGCTTCCTCATTACAAATGGTGTCAGCTGCAGGTGGGTCATTAGTGGAGGGGCTCTGCTGATGCAGCCGGTGGATTGTGTGGCAGGAAAGCAGGTATGGGGAGAGTGACAGCTCATGGATTCGAGAGAGGACAATGTCCTCAGTGGACTGGGAGACTAATACCCTGAGAACTGCCAGGATACCGGACACCCACAGCTGAACTCTGGCTACAGATGCCTGAAGGAGTGGACATATGTGACACTCATGTCAAACAATAAGACAGTGCTTTGGATAAAGAAGTAAAACAATATAACAAACAAGAGACGATAAAGTTAAAAGCCTAAAATAAAATGCCCACAAAAACCAGTTGTTTAAGAAAAAGTAGTTATTTTGTTTAAAACATATTTAAGTGTTTGACTGACCATAGTGGCTGGGATGGTGAACATACTCTTGAGCAGCATGTCCACAGGCCTGAGAGAGGAGGGGGCCACAGTCTCAAAGAGTGTGTTCAACACCCCTAAAGCCTCTGGAGAGTCCAGAAGCATCTGTGAGGAAACAAAGGCCGTTAGTACGCATGACATGACTGAGATTTTTCACCTTTTTTTTTTTTACAATCGTATGAATATGCAAGCTTTTTCTAACCTGCTGCTTGGCAATCATAGGAAGAATGACATCAGCGATCTGTCTAGACAGTCTTTTCCACTTGTCCTCATTCTCTTTGTGACACTGCTGTAGTACCAGGATGAACATTTCCAACACCTGCAAAAAACATGTAAAAGCACATCTAAATTAGACTGTTCCCTAGCGGAGCACTCCATCCTCTCCATCTGGAAGTCCTCCATCATCTTCCCTGTGGCAAAGAAAATCAACTCCAGTACCAACAATGATTATCGACCTGTGGCATTAACCTCACTGGTCATGAAAAGCTTTGAAAGGCTAGTTATGGCCAAGTTGCAGGCTGATGTGGAATTGTACTCTGACCTGCTGCATTTTGCATACTGGCCATGCAGAGGGGTGGATGATTTACTCTGCTGCATGGGGCCTTCACTCATCTGGAAAAGCCCAAGGCCCATGTGAGTCTCGGTTTTGTGGATTTTTCGAGTGCATTCAACACCGTACAACCACATCTCATAGGACGTAAGCTACTCCAGATGAGACTCAACCCTCATCTTATTCTCTGGGTCCTCTCCTTTCTCCCAGGGCAGGATCAGAGGGAATGTGTGAATGGTCACCTCGGCTCTGTCAGGAAGACTAGATCTACTGGTTCTCTACAAGGTTCAGTCATTTGAATTTCCCCACTTCTTTTCACGCTATATACAAATGGGAGCTTCACCCCCAGGAATAACATACATCAAGTACTCAGATGACCCTGTAATAATGGACACTACAGACACAGCAACTGCAGACAGAACTGGACTCATTCTCACTTTGATGCAGAGATAGCTGCTTGGATTTAAACATGACTAAAGATTTTCCACCATGGCCACTCCACCACACTTTCACTCACAGTCAACAGTGAAATCATTGATAAGGTTCATTCATACAAATATCTTGGCTCCATAAATGATCATAAACTCACATTTCAACTCAATACTGAACATTTTATGTATTCACCTGCTTTTTCTGGAAACTACAGGTTCACCATTCTTTCAGCTTTTATCACATTTAACATCACTGGCTGGTTTGGATCACTTACTCACAGCAATATTCTTAATAAAATCATCAAAATCAGCACTAAAATCATAGGTCAGCAACAGCAGTCTCTAAAAGAAACCAGGCCCTGAGAAAAGTTGCTCTGATTTCGACAGACACCATTAAACCTTCACTACACCCTGCTACCTTCTTCAGGCCGCAGGTACAGGTCCCTTCCACTGAGGACAAAGAGGAACATCTCCATCCGCATGTTCAACAGATGATCTGGTACATTGTGACTAATTTATTTATCATTTTAAAGGAATGAATAGGCGGCTCATGTTTATGTCTTTATTGCGTCTGCATTGGTGTCTCATTTGCACGTGAAGTTCCAAATGGATAAATAACATGAATTTGATTTGCTAAAAAGCTAGACTATCCAATGTCCTTAGCCTGGACTGGTTCTTTGTGTCCACTCAAAGTCCTACCTGATGGTACTGAACCAGTCTGAGCAGCATGGAGACCACCACTTCTTTTTGTGTATCCAGCTCTTTGCCTGCATCTGCTTTGTTTGAGCCCCTTAAGAGAAACAGGTCATGAACTATTGGCTGCAAAGCTGGGATAGCTGTGGAGTAACAAGAAAAGAAAAAAATATCCTAATTAGTTATTGTACTTTCATCAAATGTAAGCGCAGTTAGCCAACTCAGGACCAGCAAGACAGCTCAATAAAATTGTTTTATTAACACTGCTGGCCAAAACTATTTAAATAATGGGGCTTAAAAAACAACTAAATATGAAAGAAATGTTAATAATGTTCGTTTCTTTCTGATGTCTTCTCACCGTGTGTGACAGCTTTCCTGCCACTTGCCATAATGCCATCGCACAGCTGGATGATCTTGGGGATACTGATGATCTGCTTGGAGTGATAACGCTCATAGGACAGCAACACCAGGAAGAAAAATATGTTGGGAATGATGGCCTCAGAATCTCTGCATGAGGAATGTCAACAGCCATTTCAGTTCACAGATTATAATCATAACCAGTAAGCACACTGGGAGAAAAACTTACCTGAACTGGCCCACTTCAATGTATTCAAACTGCTTTAGGACAAAGCCTATGAAAACCTGAAAAACAGGGAAAGATGTCTAAGATTTATAGAATGGAAATGTATGCATTCAAGAACAGTCTTTGTTTTTTTACCTGATCCGAGTCCAACAGACAGTAGTTGACTCTGAGCTGTACAAGCTGGGCGAGCAGGTCCAGCACTTGTCTCTGCAGAGCCACAGAGGTGCTGGTGGTATACTGCTTCAAAGCTTTAATCACCAGTGGCTCAAACAGTCGGATGTGGTTGTGAATGGCATTCTGACATAGCAGAGGAGATAAATAATACATTAAAAACAGCTTCTCATATGTAACCCATGTCTTATCAGCATAAATACAAAATCAGTTTAAAACAGCTGAAGAATTTAACCATTTAACCACCTTGTCTCCTCTGTTACGGGTAGCATTTGCAATGTTGGACCTCAACTGAATGGAGGCTTTTTGCATCACATCAAACCATCTAAAAGAGCAAAAAAAGAAGCCTTTTTAACATCCTAGATGGGCAAATCTTTGACCATTTAATACACTCATATACTCAAAAGTGAAAGTCGTAATGCTGCTTACCCAGAGGTATCCTGCTCCTGTTCAGCCTGGACCATGTTACGGAGACTAGCATCGGCGAGTGCCTGTGTGAAGTGTGTATACGGAGCCATGAAGCAGTAATGATAGAGGCCCGGTCGCAGGTTGGAAGAACCAAGACGGAGTGTTTTCCCTTGGGAACGGCTGGGTCCACTCAGGATGCCTTCATACTGAGAGGCGAGGTTGGTTCCAAACAGGGTCTTCAACAGCTAAAGAAGAAGTTTTCAATTTTAGTTCAATTAAATTAGACTGATACATCCATTATTTATTTAAGTGATTTAACCTTCAAACTAAATATGAAGTAAAGTGCTTAACTCAGAGTTCTCTTTACATGTAAAAAACTACCTAAACCAGTTAATGTTCCTCTTATTTTTAGCTTCAAGTTAGCTCAATTTGTCAAAATTATCAAGATGACTATGAGTCAAACAATGTATGGAACCATCGCACAGGGAAACCAATGTCTTTACAGGCCCTGTCGGCAGGAACCAGCCTCACTCTGTGTGGACTCACGTCAGTTGCCGCACACTGCTCAGTGCTACAACCATAAAGACTGCCACACACTGCTCACTCACTCAGAGCTAGAAACCAAATAGATAACCGACCTGCTGCACACAAACAGTAGCCATTGTTGGTTCTCTGGAAAAGCAGGCCTTCAGGTAACTCAGAATTTCCTCTACACACTGGCAAAGAGAAAATACAGTACATAATTCCATGCTATCAATTCCTGGAAATAATTAAAGATATTAAACTGATAATATTAAATAAAAAATGATCATTTTGATCAAAAGTGATCAAGGTAAAATCATTTTTACCTTTCCAATGTCATGCAGTGTCGCCAGCTCTAGCAGCTGAGAGAGAACATCTAAAGAAGCACGCAGGAAACTGCCAAACTTCTCCTGACTATTGTGGAGATCTAATGTCACCTTGGAGAAGGAAAAACAACTGCTAACACCCTCTGTAGCCCACAATTCAAGCAGAAAATATATCACAGCCTTGTTTTGATATGGAAAGTGTTCTGACCTTGTAGTTAGCATGTGTAGCTTTGAGCACATCGTAGAGTTTGAGGTAGGGAGGTAAGTGATAGAAGCTTCCAAGAGTAGTTGATTTGTTTACGGTGGTTGATCCTGTTGCCTCTGCTGGTCTGCCTGCTTAGAAAGCAACCACAAAAATGAGCTTTCTTAAATACTGACCAGGTACAGGCAGGGCACCAGCTGTTGTACGGGCCAGCACGGTGAGACAAAAGGTACATTCACACAGCCTTTTTTTTTAATTAATTTGCCCAGAAAGTCTTATTTTTTGTTGTTTATTTGTTCATTTTAGGCTGTTTACAAGCAAAAGGAGACATACAAGTCAGTCCTCCTTCAAACAAAACATATTATAAAGACAACAAAAAATAGGTCTGCCTGAAAGGGAGTGGGAAGAAGAAAACCAAGTCTTTGTTTGCTGTAGCGCACAGCACAGTGGGAAAATACAACTAAAAACATAATTCATGTGGGGTGAAAGATGGTTCTGATGGGAGAAATGGTTTATGAGATGTGAAAGAAGCCTCACAAAATGATGTGAAATAATGAAGACTTTGTTAAATTTAGAGTAGGCCATGGTATTAAATGTCCATCTTTCCAACTGCTGGACAGACAGCAGCCGTCCTTGAAGAACAAGCACAGACCAACTTCTGAGAATAAAGTTCAGGTAAGCAAACTGAGGTTAATCAAACACTAGAATCATTTATTTTTATGCCTGGAAACCACTTTAAACTTCGGTATGGGATTTATGTAATTTAATGCTGCTTGGTCGTCTGAATGTATCATTTATTTTGGGGAACTGATGGTTATAAGAAGCTTGATGATTAAACCATCAACCTTCACCCACTTTGGTTCTGCTTTAACTGGTTTGAACATGAGCTAATCTGCCAAACATTGCTGAGGTTCTGGAGATCCAGAAAGGAGTCACAACCAGAAGAGTGTCTGTCTGTAAGCACCACAGAGTTAGTATGTGTTGATGTTGGAGCATAGTGAGGTGGGATGTACCTGTGTTGACCTCACTGCTTTTCTTTGGACTCATGGGTACAGCACTGGGCTCAGTGGCCTCCTTCTCCTTGCCTTTCCTGCGAATCGGACTGAGGGAGGGGGTGTTGCTCAGAGAGGGAAGAGCAGCCTAAAATTAAATAAAAATAAACATCCATGTAGATGAGATCAATGGTTCAGGGCAAATAAATGCCAATAAGATTTACTTTGAATATCAGTGTAGATATTAAAGTAATAAAACATCACTTACCTTAACTGCGGGTCCTGGTGGTGTGTCATCCAGCACATGAGCACAGATGTTGAGGATCTTCAACAGATGGGAGAACAGTTGTTCCACCATGCCCACCAGAGAGCGTTCTGACAGTGCTGCCCAGGGTTCCTCTACTTTATTCTGACCGCCACTAGTGTTCCCACTGCTACCTTCCTCTTCTCCAGCCCAAGGGTTGCGCAAACATTTAGGAGCAACAGCTGTAGAATTTATGTGATTATTTATACAAAAACAAATTACTTTCACCGAACAGTTTTATTCACATTAGGAGCTGGATAAAGTAAAATAATTATAAGTCACACAGAAACACTTTCATGCAGATTACCCACCAGCAAGCAGGTTGCCAGAAAGCAAAAGTGCATCTTGATGTGATGAGAGGTCCAGTGGAAACCAGGCAGAAGACAGTAAGGACAGCACCATGTTGACCGTTCCTACAGTCAGAGTTCTGCGTTCAGAGTCTGGCGTAAGCGAAGAGGTGGTTGAAGATGTTGGAGCATTGCTGGACTGCGACAAACTGAACAGCAAAAGAACAGGGACAGAAAACAGTTAGAAATTTAGAAAAGTAAGAGTTGGAAAAAGTCATGTTATTTAGAAATCCAGTACAACTATGACAGCATGAAGGGGGGCCACCAATAAGAAACGTTTCACAAACCTGAGGGTCCTGCCTCTGGTTCGGTTAAGACTAGAACGAGAAGAAAAGCTGCTACCAGAGCTAACGTAACCACAGTGCCAGCCTGTGCTCCAAGTGCTAACAGGAAAAGTAGAAGCCAAGAGGCACAAGGCCTCACAGCAGCCAAACTGCAGAAAAAAAGAGGAAAATATAGTGCTTGAATTATTTCTGCATACATAATGAGAGCTTGTTCCACAGTTTTCCAGAAAGTTTTCCATGTTTTTCTGCTCCAACACACCTGATTTAAATGAATGAATCCCTGTGCAGATCTTGATAAGCTGCTGGATCCATTAGATTTAAACCAGGTGTGCTGGGCCAGAGATGCATAAAAAACCTGCTCTCTGGAACCAGGGTTCCCCACCCCTGCTCTACAGAAAGTTTCCAGTCACTTGAAAGTTGCATAGAAAACTTACAGTCAGTGCTTTGGAGGTAGATGACGTAAAAGCGTGGGAGACGGCAGTAACAACCCTGGACAAGTTGTTTTCCACTGTGACATCAGACACAGCGTTAGACAGGCTGTAGCCTCGGTATGTCCTGACAGAAAGATGAGAGTGTTGATTCACCCAAAACCTCCCTGAAAAGCTTAGTTTGCAATCAGCTTTTGATTTAAAATCACACAGACACATACATATAGGGTAGGGCGAAGCTCTGGCATCATGGGATCAATAATCAATTTCTAAACATGAAATGATATTTAAAGAATTATAGATGCAACGCAGGTCAGGTGGAAGTGTGTGCAGGTACCTTGTGATTGTGCTGACTGTGAACTGGGACGGGGGTTGTGTCTCATGCATAAGCAGCTGTAGATAAACTGAACTCTGGTCCCGGGCTATTGCCACCACTGGATCCACTTGGCCTTGGTCACAGTCATAGAATAATTTTGGAACCAGTCTAAGAGAGACGGGAACAGGGATGAGAGATGTGTTAATAAACTGTTCCTTTAACAGACAAAAACAATGTGAACAAGTTCCAGTAAAAACAGCCATTCTTTATCTGGTCTATGCTAATAAGTTTATATATCCGTGCAGAATTTATGGTTTGTTGGCCATTTTAAGAGAATATGATGATGACATAAAACTCTTCTCATACTCATAGTTAGTATTGGGTGAAGCCATTTATTATCAAACAACAGTGTTTACACTTTTTATATCACAATGACAGAAACTGTACAAATGACCCTGATCAAACGTTTACATACCCTTAAGACTTTGGCCTGGCAACATGCCCATGAGTTGACACAAATTGGTTTGAATGGCTAAAACGGTAACCATCCACACCTGTGATCTGTCTGCTTGTATCAGTGTGGGCATTAAAAAAGGGTTCAGTGAGTTTCGAGGCTCCTGGCAGAACCTTGCACTGACTTCTCTGGATTCTGAGTCGTGTATAAGCAGAGGAGTTGTCAAAAGATTGTCGTCTGCGTGAAAAAAAAAAATCAATAAATTGTATAAAACAGGGAAAAAAAAACCTAAGGAGATTTCCAAGGAACTGAGAAAGCCAATCAGCAGTGTTCAAACCCTAATTAAGTGGAAACGTAGAGATTCTGCTGAAACCAAACCCCGATCAGGACAACCAACAAAGATGTCTGTCACAACCATCAGGAACATTGTTCGAGACGCAAAGAAAATCCCACAGATGACTTCAGCTGAAATACACAATTCTCTAAAAAAATGGTGTGGATGTTTCAAGGTGCACAATAAGGAGACACCTAAAGAAAAATGGGCTGCAAGGTTGAATCACCAGAAAAGAAGCCAATATACTACTCCTCAGCCTGGAAGCTGCACATTGGACATACTGGAATATTCCAACATGATAATGATCCAAAACACAAAGCCAAGTGGACCTGTCGTTGGATACAGCAGCATAAAGAGAAGGTTCTGGAGTGGCCAAGTCCATCTCCTGTAATATCACTGAGCCACTCTGGGGAAATCTCAGTATGCAGCTAATACAAGACAGCCCAAGAATTTAGAGGAACTAGAGGCCTTTTGCCAAGAACAATAAGCAGCTTTATCATTGGACAAAATAAAGAGCCTCATCCACAACTACCACAAGACTCCACTTTTGATCAGGATCATTTGTACAGTTTCTGTTGTCAATATGATTTTAAAAAGTGTGAAACACTGTTTGATTTTAAATGGTTTCCCCCAAGCACTAACTGAGTGAAAGTTTTTGTGTTATTCATATTCTCTGAAATTTTTTTTTTTTAATCTACAAGGGTATGTAAACTAATGACTGACAACTGTATACATAAGTACTTTGTGGATGCATGATATAGCTAACACATAACAGGGTTCATGTACCTGCTGACAGCAGAGGCAGCTACATGCCGCACTCTCGGATCATCATCTCCCAACAGATGAAGCACCACGTCATTCAGAACCCTTTCTTGCAGCCGCAGTTGCTGGAAAGACAAATGTTTACAAATTCAGGCCACAGTTAGTAACAAAATGTTGGCATGTTGTATAAATGTTACACGATGAAGGTGTTTTAGTGAGTCCAAAACATATAAAAACTGTTACAGCAGAGAATACATACCCCAGTGTAGTGATGATCTCCTTTGTGTAAAGTCTCAGTTTTTCTCTCTAAGAAGTTGACTAATCTAAAAAGAACAAAATAAAGAGCATAACTTTTCAGTAAGTTGTTACCTCAATGCAATTGTTTTGCTTTTTATTTAAATAACACATATCTATTTTTGAGGCAGAGAAAAGAGGAATTAAGAGAAGCTAAGATCTTACCTAAAGTCTAATTCAGCCATGGTTTCTAAGAGCTCGGTACGAACAAGCCAGTATGAAGAATCCCTCAAAGCAAAAAGGTCAATGACCAGCTGGAGGCCAAGTTCACTCAAGGTGCTACTGCAGATTGTCATGATGCAATGCTGGAGGGAAAAAAGTATAGATTCACACATACACAAGTTATAGAGCACAAACACTCATACGGTGATCCATCTTCAACCTACCCTTACTGCAGAGCAAGCCATCTTACAGGTGACAGAGGATTCATCTCTTAGCGTTTTCTGGAGTAAAGGCACCAAGTCCACCAGGGACAGAAGGTTGCCTGAAGAACAGACAACTGTAATGAGCATCAATCTATCCAGTTATTCAACATGTCACTGATAAGATTAAACCACAGATTCACACTAACCCGTTGCACTCTGAACACTGGCCAGCCAGGAGTGTATGTTGTAACGAGTTTTGGTAAGCGCAGCCTGTATAATGGCTCCACAGAGGATGGCCGTGGCCCCTCTGATCTGAGGATCCCCATGGTCAATGAGGCCCAGAACATCACTAATATATTGCTGCTCTGTAAGGGAGGAGAATTTAATTATCATTTATAAATGGCTAAAAGGGCAATCGCTATCCTGCCCAGAGACACTTCAATATGTCAACACTAGTACTGCTCTTAAATAATAGTGAGAGAAACATCAGCTTCTCTTATATTGAGGGTAGATGTAATATGTTTGCCATGCTGGATTTGTGGATGAGAAAGGGAGGCATCATTTTCTGTTTAAAATACTGATTTCTGGATAGTGGAGCACATTTTTTACATGTAGAGATCAAGCTTTTGCATCAGTCCCTCTAGAAATTCACGATGTTGCAATCTGAACTTTTAATTCAAACTTCATCCCCTCGTTGTGAATTCTACAGCCATACAACAGCAACACGTCACTGCATTTACCTCATTAAGATATCATGTAATGGTTGTTTTTAATGTGTGCAACAGAAATGTGACTTGGATAATATAGAATGGCAGATGGAAGCAATATGGCCGATTTTGGCCCACCGATAATATTTGGACCTCCAAAAATATTGATAAACACTGACTGCAAGTTATTCATCAATGAGCAGAACACAGTGTTGTTTACACATGCTGTGTTCAAAGAACAGTGTGGCCTCTTAAAGAATATACGAGCTAGGAAGAGGAGAGAGACACGGCATATGAGCTGCTTGAGGAGCAGAGGATATTATCCATTAGAGAATCTACCTGTTTAGTGGTAAATGCTTTGCTATAATTCTTAGCAATAAACACCACACAGGATCCGTCCTCTTATGGTTTATGCAACCTGAATAAAACAGTGCTGAGTATATTTTTTTCTCAAACCTTCAACTGGAATGCCGTCCAGCGGCTCCAGGTAGAGGGCATTAAAGAAGGCCTCAGGATGCAACGCTGCTGCTGCTCCGATACAACTGACTGCCAAAGCCTTTACACTCACTCGCACCTCTTTGTCAGGGATCAAACCTTGAACACACAAGCAGACAACATCAAACTTCCAATTAAAAGTGTTTTAGCTTCATTTTTCAACAAATATAATTAGCACAACATATAGGGGCTCAAACAAAAATGTGAATGCAAACGTGTGCTTTTGATAAGCTACTTACCATTTTTGTGTCCTGTCAGCAGAAAGGAAGCAGCAAGAAGGCGCACACATTGTACGAGTGGTTCTGACCCCTGGTCTGTATAATGCCCAATTGGACCCTTAATTCGTGATGGCTGATAGACGTGGGGAAGAGTAACAATAAGCAGACTTTATTCATCTATTTGTTTTTATCTTCAGTTTCTTTCATCTTAAATGAATCTGTAGACACAGATGGAGATTTTTAATACCTTATTATCAGGTTCAGGTTCAACAGGTTCATCCTTTGGTATAAAGCGATCCACGCTGCTGTCTGATCCCTGCCTGTTGTGACCTCTGCCTTCAAAGAGATGAGGCTTGCTAAGAGCTGCGCAGGAAAACATGCAAATAATAACCTTTATTGAAGAGACAGTCCATCATAACCCATCTGTGGGTGTGTTCATTGCTGCATGAACAGACATACCAAGAGCTGATTGCAGGATTGGCTCTGATGGTTCTTCTAGGGAGGAAGAAGCACCTCCTTCATCTTCTTCATCCTGTAGTGTTCCAATCTGCATCCCAGAGTACTGACTTTCACTGCCATCAAGGACCTTAGTCACACACACACACACACAAAAAGAAAAACTCCATAAAAAAGGGTATAAATTTAAAACATTTGCACTTGACAAATATACCAAAACTATGGCATTTTGTCCCAGTTTTAAAGAGTGTCAGCATGCAAACAGACTACTTTGATTTACCGGATTGAGGATAAAAACACAAGAAATGCCTGAAAGTTCAAATAAAAAAATATTCTGATATCAAAAGCTTTATTTAGTCATGCTCGGTTCAACACAAATGACAGCAAATCAACTACACACAGGAGGATGCACAGGCTAGAGAAATTATGCCAGAGGAAGAGCAAGCTTACAAATAGTCTAAAATAAATTCTCATTTGATAGACTAGACTTAACTTTATTGATCTTTGATGATCTTCATTAGGATTCACCACTTTAAATGTTACTTTAAAGTTATATGAATGCATTTCTGCAGTGACAGATGTGGCAAAAGCATCTCTTCTAGCAAGCTAAACCAATTAAATACTCCTGAAAATACATTACATACATCTTTATATTACAAGTGAGGCTTTCTTAGGAACAAAAGTTAATCACAGCCTCTCAAAACCATAGAGAGAAAGTAATCAGAGGCACAGTCACGTGGGACTCTTTAAAGAAATCATCGGATTTTTGAGAGGAAGTCACTCAGCCTGAGGGAAAGAAAACAAGGCATAATGTATTGCCCATGACAACAAGAGTGGGAAAGAAATAACAAGCTGGGAAATGTGTGTGCATGGGTTGAGACGAACAAGCTAAGAAAAAGAGAAAGAATAAAGGAAGCCAAACATTTCAAGACAAGCAGGCACCTCCAAATCTGTTCAAAGTGTCCAATTGGCTGACCTTGTCACTAGTGCTAGAAGAGGAGGTGGCATAAAAAGAGGAAGAAGAAGAGAAAGAGAAAGAAGATGACGAAGAGGAGGCAACGTAGACAGAGGATTCGCTGTCTGTGGCATCAGGCCCCTCTGTGGAAGTTGGCGAGGGTGGGGAGGCCTCATACACCTGCGGCAAAGGAGTGCGCGACTGTGGCGAAGCAAGGACAAAGACAAAGAAGGGGGAGCAAAAAAAAAAAAATCATAGTGGTAGAAGAGTTAAAATAAGCATGTCTGGGTTGGTTGTGCATAGCACTGTCATGTTAACCTAAAAGTTCTCAGAATAACTAACTTATAGTGTGCTGTGGCATCTCAAGCCTTTAGGTTTTAAACCGTTCTCATTATATTCACCTCCTCGGAGAAATGCAGACATTAAATACACAGTTTATAATAAACTTAATGTATCGGAGCTTTGCTATCTCAAGCAAAATTCTCTTTCCAGAACATTTGTTCCAACAAATGTACTTTTCTGTCTTAGATGTGAATAAAATAGCTGTTTTCTTATAAACATGTTTCTGCCATGACCATGGTTGACTGAACAATAGTGAAAAGAACCACAGTAATGAAGTCATGAAGTAAAGTCCAGTATTTCCATTATCACAAGCACCCAGAGCAGGAAAATTTTTTTCAGGTCACTGCATGCAGCTATATACATATGTTCATTAGGGAAGGAATTGGCTCTCATTAAAACATTGTGTGGATATTCTGCCTTCAACACACAAATCCCATCAAGCTGAAAAGAGGAGCCCACAAATGATCTGTCCAACCTGAATGAAACGGCTGCCACATTTACTCAAACCAGTCTCAATGGGTTAATTAAGTCTCAGATAACACAGCCCATTTAGCAATGTTTCATCATAGGCCAGAATTGTTTTAAATTCTCACACTTATTTCTATTTAAAACTACGAGTAGCGACCGTTACCTCTCAAAAGAAACCATTTCACTCTAAAAGTCTGATTTTAAAACTGCACATGATTCATAATCTGTCTCTGTGCAAATCTAAATGTGAAAACATTAAACTGCATATTAACCGAGTCCACATCAGCACCTTTTGGCTATATGAACCTTTTTTGTTTTCCTGTCAGCTTGAAGCAATATGGCGGTATTACTCACCTTTAAGGCTGGAACTGCATATGTCAACATTTGTAACACAAGCTCGAAGCACATTAAAATGAGAAGTAATTGGAGCAGAATAAATTAAGTGTGGCACTATTGGGTTGGATGTTCTCCTGTTTGTACTTGAAAAACCATCTTTGTGCTGCATTTTTATGTTAGTCAGGCTTTAGAGACCAAATCTGTTTAGGTTCATACATTAATTTAAAAAAATGTGATTCAGCAATGTTTTCTGTATTCTGCTCTTTCTGCAGTTTATAAAAAACTTCACAAACTCTGAAAATCGTATGATTTTTACTCGTTCAAATCTCATTTTACAACATCAGCAGCCAAATCCTTGTATACCATCTAACCTTTAGCACCATTCCTGGGTGAGAGACGGAAAACCTCAGGTTGGGATTTACTTCTAAATAGCATCAGATGAGAAAAATATTAAATTTAAGTTACCTGAAATTTATTTTAGCCTTACAATCTTAATAAGATTATCTAGGGAAGCTCACTTCTCACTTTATTTAATGCATACTGCAGACGTAAAGGGGAGAGTATTATATAATCAAGTTGTGAGATGCACACTGACCAGTTCTGCTACATCTGAAGGGGTCACAGCAGAGTCTGGTCCTTCTGTGGTCGTTTGGGAAGAGTCGCTGGGTGGAAGTGAGCGATCGTTGTTGCCCTGGAGTGCCCCGGCTTCCCCGAGAGGCCCTCCCTCTGGAGTAGCATTCTCTGGCGTGGTATAATCAGCCGTCTCTGGGGTAACATTGGCACCACCGCTGGAGCTCCGACTCAGCATTTCCTCCTCGTTTTCATTGGGTGATTCTGGGGTCCCTGATGTAGAAGTCCCTCCTCCCCCACCCTGCTCGGAAGAGGCGCTGAGGTCAACAGAGTCCCCGGGCTGCAGAGTATGCTGAGAGGAGCGTGGCTGCTCAGTGATGATGTCCACCTGGGCAGCAGAGGATCCGTCTACACAAACAGCAGAAACGTGTTATTTTCTGGACCTTCATTCAATTTTTACCACATGAAGTAACAAGACTCGCTTCCTGGAACCAATCAACACTCACCAGTGAAGGCTCCAGTAGAGACCTCGTTCCTCTCAGGGTCATCCTCCAACCCCTCTTCCTCTCCAGAAATCATTTTACCTGAAGAATGCAGGTTTATTGCTCATTCAGAGAAATCAGCATTAACACCAGTCATAGTGGGGGAACACTGACAAACAAAAGGGCAACAAACTACCAATCAGGTTTAAACATGCACAGTATACATTTTATCAACAGATCATACACTGCCTTGTTATGGAGTTACAGGTACTGCCCATACCCAGATGAAAACAGAAAAAGGCGAGCAGGAGATAAATAGACAAGTCACCTCTCTGTTTCCTGAGAAGGAGTGGACTGCAGGAAGACCCTCCTCCTGCTGCAAATGGCAGGAAAACAGGAGGCAAGAGGGAGAAAAGCAGCAAAAGCTCACAGACTTGCAGGAAACAGAATTACCATAAGACATCACAGAAGATTTTAAGATTGAGTGATGGAGCTAAGACAACCACACAGGTCACAAACATTGGCTTGAGCATAAATTAAGAGTGTTAACTGATTTCCAGGAAAAATCAGTATGTGAAAATTGATTAAAAGGTTACTTGGAGCAGATAAATTAGTGTTTGCAGTAGTAGGGGGGCTACCCAAGTATCTTTAGGCCCTTATCACTGAGCATCACAGGGATGATGAGCTACAAACATTTTGCCCCGACTAATTAAAGAGATTACCAATGAGTTCAAGAATGCTGCCAGAGCGTGCGCGGCTCTCTGTGTCCTGACGAAACACAGAGGCATGTGGAATGCTGCCAGCTGTGATGAGTATATGCAGCAGCTCCGGCGGGGGGGTCCTGAAGGTCTGCTGCAGGAGTTCCAGAGCAGCTGTGACCACATTGTGATCCCAGTGTTGCGTGTAGTGTAGGGTCAGCTCATACACCTAAACAGAAAGAGAAATTTATCAATCAATTTAACCCTTTAACACAGAGAGAAACTAGGAGAAATGTTAATACTTTCAATATGAAATATTGACCCCTTTCACAAAATGTAAATACATAAAACATCATTTGCATGTTTAAGTTTACTTCAGTGTGATGTTAGTATTATTGCAGTGCAAAATGTATCCATCAGAGGGCAAAAGACAAGTATCAGGATGTATAAAACAGACATTTTTTCTATCATAAAAATACAATAGGTCTTACAGATCACATGGGACACAGTGGGATACAGGATGGATTCATTCATTCAAATTCAAATAACTTTATTTATCTGTCAGGAACTTATTTACCTTTCTTTGCATTGATGGTAATGGGTTAACTAATAACTGTAAAAGTGAATGAATGTATAAAACAAGTAAACCAGGGATGAGCAACTCCGGTCCTGGAGCACCGCAGTCCTGCAAGTGTTGGGCATTTCCCTGCTGCAACACACCTGACACACACCAGACTTAATTAGCCAACTTGTGCAGAGCTTAACATCCAACTCTGCACAGGTTTGCTAATTACTCATCGATTTGAGTCAGGTGTGTTGCAGCAGAGAAAGTCCCAACCCTTGCAGGACTGCGGTGCTCCAGGAGCGGAGTTGCTCATCCCTGAAGCAAACTGACAAAACACCATTTTTGTTCTCACCTGTAGTAGTTGCTCAGGGGATGGCTGTACATCAGCTTCTTTTTTCATGACCCCAAAGCTTCCTTTGAGACTGGAGGTGTTGACTTGCTGCTGCAGCAGAGGCATCAGGTAACGAAGGGTTAACAGCACACCCAGAATTAAGTGGCTGGGGTGTTCCTCATCGACTGGAACCAAAAGACCTGGAGGAGGAAGAGGAGGAGGAGATCAACGGACTGTTTGTTTCCTTGTTTTACTATGATCTCTGTACTTTCACTAAATCCACTTCAAAACCATATGAATTTGTGTTTTTGTAAACGGAATGACATTTGCTTCACCGTGACCTACCCAGCAGCACATTTAGGAGCCAGGTATAAAAGTAGCTGGTGCGTCTGGCGTGTTGGCACACACTGACGGCACAGCTGGCTGCTGTCCGTCTAATGGTGGGGGAGCTGGACTTCAAATTGGCTACAAATGACTTCAGCAACACCTGAGGGGGAGAAAGAGAGAGACGGTAAAAGGAGGTGAGACAAAAATAAAACAAGTTCAAAGGATGTGCAGACGTATATGTAGTCCACCAGGAGCCAAGGTGAGTTGTTTATTTGTACAGCACGATTCAACAACAGGGTGATTTAAAATGCTCAACAGTACCTTTAAACATTAAAAAATGAAGATGCAGATTTGTACTTCAAATAAACTTGAAATGGAAGAGTTAAATAATGGTTGTGTGTTTAAGAGGGTGGATACCTTGACTTCGCCATCATTAGCAAAGTGTCCCAGGGCTGCCATTATCTTGGGAATGGCTGCAGCCAGAGTCTCCTGCACTGTCTCCTCCTGCCGCTTGGTGATTCTGGTGAGGCACGGCAGCAGGTTGACCAGATAAGGTCTGTATCAGATAAAGGGTAAAAACAAAAAAAAAATATGGAGAAAAGAGAAGCATGAGCAGTCAATTTTTTATGTTTGTACTAAAAGTAAGGATGTGAACCATAACAGGGCTCCAGACTGCAACCAAATAGTCGACTAAAGTGTAGAAACGACGTGAGTTTTTCATCCACTCATGCATGTGTAACCAATCATTTTTAGTTCAGGACTGAAATTAACTTCAATCCAGGAAAAGAGACGACCACCAAACAAAAAGAAAGCAAACGTGTACAAGAGTGGGAAGGGAGTGAAACTGTTGCTCCCAGAAACACAAAAACAGGCAAAGAGGAGTCTGACAGCATCAGAGTGAATGACTGACATCTATTACACTTCAGGCTGCCTGCTATCAAACACCACCCAATCACAGTAGTCATTAAAGCTAAAATGTTTTAGTACCAGGCTGTAAACATGTTTATTTCTGCAGTGAAGTTTGCACTTCTTCATCAGCTTCTCTTTAAAGGTGGTTGCTCAGGTTCACTGAATACAAACATGACAGCAAAGCGAACCATCAGAACTTTCTACCCTGTAAACCCCATGCACCAGAAGAGACAAATGACCATGACTCTGACTCAAGACTGTGGAGAGACGGTCATGGCAAAAAAAAGAAAAATGATGAATGGTGGAACAAGTTCACCTGGCTGAGGGTTTTTGAATTTAGGCACTGGCAGCAGCCTTAGCTTTAGCAGAGTCCTGTGCTGCTGGTATTTGAGTATTTTGGCTCACGCACTCCGAGCACATCCACAATATTTGGCTGCGCTGGGTGAGAATGCACTTTGGGGGAGTTTTGAAACAAACATCCAGTCAAATCGGCTTTCCATAAACAGAAATGCATCTTTTAGTATCTTTGCAGCAATTGTTCAATTCAGAAAGACATCAAGACGTCTTTCCAATCAGTTAGGGCACAAATGATATGAACTACAAACTCTGCTGTAGAAACCCACAACATGCAGAGAACAAAACTTTGCTGGTAAAACTCGCACCACACAGATAAAACACAACTGCATTTTGCTGCCCATCAGCACTGAGGGGACAAAACTCATTTGAAAGTTTACCCCACACAGATGTTATTGAGTTCAATTCATTGCAGCTTTTTTATGTTGTGTCAGCTGCTGCATAATAAAATGATTTGTAAATATTTTTCTGTATTGTTTAAGTATTTATTAGTAACACATTGAAAATAAGTGTAAATGTGAATATTTGCTTTGCAAGTTGATTTTCTAGCGTGTCCATAAATTTTCTACTTGAGCGTCTAAAGATTTAAAGGGGACATATCATGCAAAATCCACTATTTTAGCCCTTAAATACATGTTTTTGTGCACCTGCAGTGTTTAGGAATGCAGAAAATGTAAATTTATTCCCTCCTGATGCTGTGCATATATCTTTATATTCTTTTTGGTCATATTTTCTAGTGTGTTTAATTTTCTCTATTTTCTTTTACGTTTTTTTTATCTATTACGTCACAGTATTTGCTGTGGGTCTGCCAAATAAGGTCATGGACTTCCGGGTAATTAATTTTGAATATCGGATAGGTTGACATTTATAGTAAACGTACCAATAAAATGTTTCTCTGCCGGGAGAGTAGCGTATCACTGCTATCAAGCTAAAAATATGGCGGAACAGGGTAGAGTTGAACTTCCTGTGACCTGGAGGGGGGCGGGGCTTAACATGCCTCATTCATTTAAAGAGATGGCACCAAAACAAGTCGCTCTGAAGACGCATCTCAGAACAGGGTTATAAGGTGTGTGTGAAGCGAGAATAAGTAGGAATTCAGACCAAAGCAATGCAGTTCTGCTTTATACAGACAATAAATGAATGATTTAGATGTTAAAAAGAAGCATTTAAAAGCATGATATATAAATTAGGGCCCAACGTGCTCCTAGAAAAAACGTTAGTCTGGAGCAATGCTGCAAATATTTAACTACAATGGGAGTATCGATGTAGCTACAATAATCATGCAAAATGCTTTCAAATTACATAAGCTTTGCCATGCTGTTTACAGTGTATTACCACAGTAAATTAAGTCATTACTGGTAAAGAGAAACTGATATATGTTGCTACTGGTGGGTGCAGTGACTGAAAACAAGCTGTTTTCAGCAGGAATCCTATGATAGGAAATCATTGAAATTGACTTTCATGTTTTACAATCACTCTTTGTATTTATTTAATGCTGTAATTTAAATGTGCATAATTAAAGATTATTTTAAGGTATTTGGGAACACACCTGCATTTCTGTGGTCGGATGAGGTGGGCAAGCTCAGCAAACCTCCACAAAGCTGCCCTCAGACTGCGCGAGGCACCGTTCTGAAACAAATCCAAATATAATCTTATGAATAAAAGTTTGCAAAGTTATCATTGGTCTTTGAAAATACAAAATAAGCTTGACTCTACTACCCCACCTCTCATTTATTACCTTTTTTATTTCTTTGTAAAGCTCCAGCTGCAGTCGAGGCAAGTTCGAGTCCATCAGCGCCTACAAATTCAAGTGAAAAGCTTCTCATAAGCAACATAAATAATTCAACAATAAAAAGAAAGTTCCCATTTCTTCCCTCCTCTGTTTACATCTATGATGCAGATAAATGTACATAACCGCTTGCCATGCTTCATTAATTTTAGATTACCCTTTACAGAGTAGAATAGTCAGTAAATAAAGATCAATATCTTGTCTTTGTTTCCACTTTCATGCAGTCACCACAGCCTGCATGTTGTTTCCCAGTCAGAGAGATTGGAAACAAAACTCCCAGTATACTCCAAGCTCTATCATAACAGATGTAAGCAACTACAAGAACACTAAAACAAATAAAATGTCTGTGAGCTCAATTAGTTTCAAATAATCAGATATTTTATTAAAAAATTAAATAGATTGTACCATGAGCCCTTTCACAAGAATAAGGCAAATAATAAATCCATTTGTTTTCTGTACTTGTTGTTAGTAAATACATAATTCAAACTCTGCCATTAATGTGAAGGCTGTTGGGCAACTAAGAAGTCACAGAGACTGACTGACTGGATAATAGATACAACTGAACATATGTTCTTCTACAACAAACTAAATTCAGTGATCCAGCCAGAAATGAAAGGGAAGTGTGGAAGGAGCCTTGCTCACTTTGATGATTTTGTTTAGGCACTCATCAGCCACCATCCGCACATCTGATTCGCTGTCATCACTGCAGAGAAGAAACATCTCCATGGCGATGCCCAGCAGCTTCTGAAACTCGGGAGAGGTTCTGTTCACAGAAGCAAAGAGGAAAAAGCATTAACATATTAATTATTGCCACACGAGACCCACTCAACTTCTAACTTTAACAGTCCCTGTTGCGTCAGCTAGATAAAGCTGTTTAGGTCTTTTTCAACCAGGAGAAGAGGCATAGTTGCAAATGCTGACTACACATGAAGAGGGTGAACATATGATTATTTTGTTCTACTTTACAAAAATGTAATCAAACTGCATGATGATAAAATTTGCAACCAGATTCTGTACAGCAGAAACCAAGTTTCAATGTTTACTCTAAGGCCCAATCAAAATGTCTCCCTCCAGGTTCTACGACTGTATACTGCACTCAGCTATTTAGCATATCCAACCATCCCAATGACTCCCAACACCTTTGCTGAAGGACTAGGTGACCACAACTTAATCGCCAACAGAAGATGTGTGCCATACCCCAAACCTTATCCCATTTTAATGAAGCACATAAAGCATGTTGAAGCTTAAACAGTGCAAAAAAAAGAGGCATCAGACCAACTTGGAAGATGCGACTTCTAATCTGAGCTCACATTCATCATATGGGAAAGTAAACAGTAGCAAAGATCTGAAAAATGCATCATCAGGGAAATAGTTTGTGTGGAGTTTACACTTGTCTTTCATTTCATCCAGTAACCTTCTCTGCACCAACTTTGACCTCATAAATCTGATTGGCAGGAAGCCTATAAAAACACACACCGCTTTGTACTATGACAGACAAAAGCTGAAGGTCAGCGATAGCCTCAATCGCCCCCTTATCTGTGCTTCTGTAATCAAAGCAGTAATTTTATTATAAAATAATCTCCTAACATCACTCAGACTCCATCAAAATTTTAACGTCTACACAAACACAATGTAAATAAACATTTAAATGAACAAGGGTTTACAAGAAAACCAATAATGGGAATTTGGAGAAGAAGAACTTTAATTATGTTGCAGATTTACTGTAACAAATCTACAAAAGCTATTAGAGGACTTTGTTTTGTTCTTTTTAAAATGAACAGTTTATTTAATTTTCTAAAAGACTGAAATATATCAGACCATAACACATGTAAGTTAGACTATGATGCCTACCTCAATGACTGAGCCACGATGTTCTCGCATATCGTCAGGCAGTGGGTAACCCTGTCCTTCTTTGTTGTAGCTTGCTCCTTTTTTCTGTGAAAGTAGCAAAAGATACCAGCAAACATTAAAAACAAGTGGTATTAAGAAAAAAAGACGAGACTAGGCTTGGAAATGGACGCAGTTCAACTGAATGAGTGGAACAATTAAAAACTACAACAGCTCATTGCTGTAAATACGATCACAGAGAACACAATAGATGAGAGGACTTGAACTATATATGAAGCTCAAGCAAAGAAAGTTTAATAAACAGCATGACAATTTCATTTTTTAGGTTACAAATAAAAAAGTAACAAGATTTCAGACATGTCAAATCTGCACGTTTTAACAAACTGGGCACTAAAATAGCAGAATATCAGAGCATAACAGCCATCACAGTGGAGAGATGTGGGTAAAATAACTTTTTAGTCATAACTAATATGATTATACAAAAGAAGTGTGCAACAGTGTCATGTTTTCTACCGTGGTGTCACTAAATAATTAGTGCATTAATATTAATACCTTTTGATCCAATAATACTGGTACGCCCTGTTTATAACACTGAAATGTAAATAGATAGCTGGCAAATGCAATTTAGAGTTTATCTCCGGTTTAACATCCAACACACGCAGATAAGCTAAGATTGGTCCTCTTGGCCCTTTCACAGGTGCGTAAGCATCATGGTTATCATAAAGAAGCTTAATTAAACAAACTCTGCTTTGCCCTTCAGACCTGAAATAGCTGGTAAAGTTTTTCAACCAAAATTAGTAACAAAGATGTATTTCAGCATAAATAACTTCAAGCTACCAAACATTGGTTGGCTACCAGTTGGGATGTACGAATAGTGCTAGCGAGCTAGGCTAAATGTCTTACCCAGCGGGTTTTAGCAAGCCATCAGTGTTGGCCAAAATTTCACTTACTGTCTCTGGACAATCTCCTCTGCCGTTGGTGGTCCCTGCTGTTGCTGGAATGACTTCAGAGACTCAAAGGCCTTCATCAATTTCTCCATGGTGGCCATTTTATCGATCTATAATGAGAACTAGCTTAACTAGCTAATATTTACTAGGTGTGTTAGCTAGCTTGATCAGTGAAGTTAGCGCACAGAGAGCAAGAGGTGCGTAGCGTGACGAGAGTGCCAACACTGCTCGCGACAGCTACCACCCGCTCTCCGTCTACTCTTCTTGCAAGATGCCGCTTATTCTTCCAAAATTTTGTTCCTAAATAAATCAAATGCTAGTTGAAAATATGCCATCTTTGATTGCAGCTTCGCGTTCCGCCTCCGACCAATCACACCAGGAAGTTGCTCTGTGACGGCCTGACATGGAGGGCGGGGCTGTAAAATCAGTAACCAATCACAGAGCGGGTTATTTAGACCGATTTGACAATAAGCCAATGGCTCTTTTGTTTCTTTTTTATTTCCAGTTTTGTTTTTGTTGTAGCCGTCACGGGACCGCTGATATCTAGACTGCAACACAGTCTCAATTCTCCAAAGTATAGTCACAACCACACAAAAACAATAAAAATCTTTCATCTTTATTTAACGTAAAGTAATTAAAACGGCGTGTTTCTAAAAAAAAATCTTATCTGAAACAAACATCTAATATTCCACCTGCTTTATAACCACATCTTACCGTTTTTACTTCTAGTTTTGTCCAATTATCCAATGTGATAAGATAGAAATAAATCCAGACACGTTTATTCTTTTTTATACAAATGGCAGTGTATTATTTCTTAATTACAAATGTCAGATATGGTACAACAACCAGTGATACAACTTGTACAAGAATTAAAAATGACTGCAGTGGTTGAATGACATGACTGTACAGATTCAAATAAAAAGAAAAATTAAGGATTTCCAGGCCAAGTTTGAATCCCAAAATCCATCTGGCATTCCTCACGTCCTTGAAAATATCACTTCAAACCTGGCAAGTCTTCACAAAACTCTGCAGAACCTTCACACTGTTACTGGCATATAACCCAAGCATATATGAAGTGACATCAAGCAACTGATACCCTCCCACTTTAAGATGCAATGAGGTAAGTGTCATTCCTATATCGAGGATGTGGCCTGACTCACTTCATTGCACCTAGAGGGAAAGGTTGGAGAGAAGGAATGCTCGCTGTTCAAACCAGGCCAATTCAGGTGGTCACCTTTCCATTCATGAAGTTGTCCTCAGATACCAGTGAGATATCTTGGCACTAGAAGGTCATTTACATATACAAGGAACCTGAAGTATTACTAACTGATACATGCTTCAGTAATAAAACATATGCATTTTTTAAACAGGCATTACAATGCACTTAGTGCGGACATTCAAAACAGTTGAGCTGTTTAGATTTCCTTTATGGACGGAAAGTTTAAGTCGTCAAAAAAAACAAAAACAGGATGACAGGAATTAATATGGTCATTGGCACATAAAATAAAGGCTGTCAGTCTTTCTTCAGTTAATTCTTTAGACAACAAAAGATTAATTTAGTGAGTTTTGCTTTTGGCATCATTGGCAAAAAGGTTAAAAGACACTTCCCATAGTCACTGTGAAAACATTGTCATCCTGTAATAAAAACTCAAGTTCTTCACTGGTATTTTAGATGGTAAAGGAGAAGAGAGCTTAGAAACAGGGACAGAGGTATGGGTGGCAGACACACTATAGTTGCCCTGTGGAAATGAGTGAATATGTTAGAGCTTAGTTACATGTTAGAAATACATCATTTACAAGGTTTTTGAGGCTAAAGAGCTAAAAGGACAAGATCTACATAGGTAAGTGAAATCAGCATCAAAATGTGCCTGAGAGCAAAAAAAAAAAACACGTTTTAAAAACAAAGACACAGAAACCCAAGTGACAAGCCAGCAACAGCTCGATACGCACGCTCAATTCCTGATGATGGAATGTGCAACAAAAGAAAATTTGCAGAGAAGCAACCTCTCCAAACTGCTTTATTAGACTAGGGACTACAAGGGTACCATATCAAAAGTACGCCATCCACTGAGTTTATGTTCAAGACCCAAAATCATTCTAAACAAGTGACAAAGTAATAACGATGCGTTTTTGTGGAGAAGAAAAAATTAAGAATCAAAATCTAATTCGTTTTTATCTCATTAAACTGCACAAATGTATAACATATTCTACTGCACTACACTGGCTTACAGTGAAATATACGCACAAAACCAACGTGTCAGTATAAGGTATTCACAGCATTAAAAACAGGTGTGTGTGTGTGTGTAGATGGGTGGGGACTAACCAGCAACTGCTTTAGGAGCAAAAGCCAAATATAACAAAATGTAAGGATTTGTTCATGATTACTTAACTTCCAAGGAAAAACTTCTACAGTCAAGCAGAAAGTGTCTCTGGCCAGATCAGGGGTCATGTCTCAGTGTTCACCCACACACATATCGCAAGCTTTTCCTGTGAAAGAGCAACACACGATTTCAATAGAATCATTTAACGTTGGTATTTTAACTGTTAATAAGTTTTATCTTTATCAAAAGCAGAGCTAAAGCTGGGCAATCTAAGTGTTTAGCCACAAAGTTTCTGTAAACAATAACAAGCCAAAGCAGCCTTTATACAGATGTACAGAGGGTAACAGATCCTTACATCAGGAGTGGAAATCAAATTTATTTATAGGAAGCAAATCCAGGTTGGTCGCATCATCTGTCTCCAGACCATTTCTGTCTATCGGCCTCCGTCACCACCTTCAATGTGACGTGACTCAAGCGTTTCCCAGAGAAACCTTTATGTAACTAGCTGCAGGTTTAAGCCACATTCAAAAATCAGTCATTTGTCTGGATTTTCTGCTATATCACAAATCATTCCTGGTGTATATGTTTTTTTTAAAAATCCAGCAAAAGACAAATTCAGTGAAAAACTATTTCCATTCTGCACACCATTACCTTACAACAGAGTTTGATGTTAAAGACTGCTAGGATTAAAGAGAAATCATAAGAAGACGCTGTGGGGCCAGCTTGAATTTATATTCTAGACTTCTTGCTATGCAAGCATTTTGGGCATGTTTGGTAATGATAATTATCAGGTGTTGCCAGATAGAAAAATGTTTGCTTTGTATTTTAAGGATACTATTTGTTGCACACGGTGACTAAAAGATTGTCATAAATAAATTCATGCCATCTCTGTCAGAAGATGGTTCACAAAACCAGCCATCCAAGTCCAACGCAACCTGCTCAGCTGAGCATAGACACTGACATGGTCTATCCAATCGGACTTCTATACATATCTAGAGGTAAAGCTCCAAGCAAGCATGCCGGCTATAGCAATAACAGACTGGATTAGATTCCCCCTATTAGTTTGGATCTATACACTTCTTTCAGATCTACCTGAGGCGTACAGAATTTAAGAGTCAGTTTGGGGGGCTGATGTGCTAAAAACACATTGCATTTACTAAATGAGTGACTAACACACAGCACATATAGAAACAAAAAGGCCTTTTGCTACATTGAAGAGAAAAAAAAAAACATCTGGTTCTGTGCTTTGAAAACAGAAGAAAAATAAAAACACACTCTCCGATACACATCGACTCTTTCTAGAATTTAAATGTCTAAAAGGAAATAAAAATGTATGCATTCAAGTGGTACTTTTATGGCTTTTTGTACAATACAACCTTTAGTGAAAATATACATCTAGACATAAATTCAAGTACAAATGTACAAAATCTTTAAACTCATACTTTTTTCTTCAATATAATACACTTTTAATACAGCTCATAAATACAGGTCAACATTCACTGAGTTCTTAAGATTCGCGCTCGATTGGAGTTTGTGGTGAAGCTCTGCGGCGGAGGGTGCAGGTGGAGGGAGTGGTTTAAAGTCGTGAGGGCTCTTCGATGTCGTCGTCACTGTAACTGCTCTTAAAACACACCTGGAAAAAAGGTAAAAAAAAAAAAAAAAGAGCATTAGAAACTCACCGCCAAGCCCTCGTGTGAGGTGACATCACCATGAACCTCTAACTTTAACTACACCAGCAGGGGAAATTCAGGTTTCTCTTAGCTGACTGATAAATACTGCAATATGGCCAATATTTCAACCAATATTGATCATATGACAAAGAAAAACTGGACTGGAGTCACTATGCTTGCATTTTTCCACTTAAAAATGATTTACCGTAGTATCTTATACGGTTATATTATGGCTGCAACAACTGGTAAGTTTACTTTTTATGCTGATGACACACAGCTATATTTACCAGGGGTGTAAATTGCTGGGTTGATCACAATATATCTGATATCAGTTTCATTTGATTAATGTAGATTGATGCATTGTTACACCACAAACACTTGCCAAATAAAGCCAATCACCCCATTAAGTGTAGTGCTTAAAATGTCTGATGTTAAAGAATGAGCTCTGGGATAAAGCGGTTGAAAATGGATGGATGGATGGATGGATGGGTTAAAGAATGAGGCTGTGGCTCAATACCGTAGTGCGCTATAATGTAATGCGTAAATGTCAATGTTAACACACTTAAACATAGTGTTAGTGCACTGACTGAGACACAGTCTAAATGTCAGAAAACTTCCTTCAGTTGAATTCTATAAAAACAGATTTTTTAGCTGGATTACAGCAGTTCTGCCACTTTCAGTAGATCCTAAGATGCAAGGAACCTCTGTGTCATATCAAACCAGCCCTATTTTTATTATTCAAAACATCTCAAAAGATTGTTTTTAACTTTGCAAATTTTACAATATTTTATTTAATCTAAACTGGATTATTTTAGCAGCCTTTTCTCATTGGTCTTAAATAAAAATCACTGGATTTAAGATAGTTCACAAATCTGCTGCTACGATTTTAAACCAGATCAAAAGAAATACAATCAGATTACAAGCACCTCTGCATCAACACATTGGCTGTCAGTGAGCTTTGGATGGATTTATAGATTTCAGGTACTTCAGGTAATTGATTGATCTCTATCCCTGTGGAGATATGCATCTGACCTTGCAACACCTTGCAATCCTCAGGCAGACATCTTATCTGTTCCTAACACTCAGCAGGAAACAAAGGGGGGAGAACAGAGACCCAAAAGTTTAGGAACATCCACCATTGCTGTTGATTGTTCTTGATATGATCTGTTGCTTTCATTGAATTCTCAATCAATAATAATAATGTAATATTATCATCACTAGCATAATCATTACCATTAATATAGACTGTAATGTGCAGCTGGTTTGCTTGAGACCTGACAGATAAAGTTACAAGTGAAAAGGAGGGGGAATGTTATGGAGATAATGCATCTGGACTTGATATGCTCCAACACTAACACACCATATATCCTGTATTATCCTGCAAAGCTTTAAGCCCCTTTTACCAAAATCAGCAAATCAGACTTTCACAAGAAAACATTATATTAGTAAATATACAGGAAATAATAAGCAAAGGTTATCACAACAGAGTGAATGGATGAGCCCAGAAGAAGAGGGAGAAGACAGGCCTCATGCTTACAAACTCAAACTCTGAATTTCACTGATGTGCAGAAGCAACATCTTTGCACATCAATGAGTTTGGACAAGGCCTGGGAATAAAGAAGTGAGGAAAGGAGGAAAAGACGAAGTACCTTAGCCCCCACCCCCTCGGACAGTTGCCGGAGTGCTAGCACTTGCCTCTCTTCTGAACAGGCGGTAAAAGAACCCTCTCTTAGGCGGAGGGTTAGGCCGGTTCACATCCAGGTCTGGGCACAGCATGCCGTCGGTCTCATAGACGTTGATTTCTTTGAAGCATTCCATCTCGATCATCTACACAAAATCGAGAAAGTTCATGTGATAATTTAATCCTCAGGATATTACTTCTGGACAAGAGCCGTAAAAATAAAGACAGCTTTTTGTGCTATACAGCACTCCTCCACAGAAAGCTGCTGACATTTGGGGTATGACTGAGCTCCAGAACTCTAATGTCATCCATACCTCCATTCTAAACTAATCCATACATAATTCACTTGAAGCAAAGCTGGGTGTTATTTGCACATAAATGCCTACAGTCTGCTGTATCCATCCACTGCAGAATAAAACAATGACTTCATCCAAATGGCCTGTGCATGCAGTACCTCATTCTGCCATGGGATGGAGACACTGCCTGTAACAAACTTGTGATAGAAGTCGTCATCTGTGGGGTCAAGGTTCACGCCTTTGACAGTGGAGAACTGCTCAATGTCCAGAACGTCTTTACAGTATACAGCTCGAGGCTGAAAGAGAGAAAACAAAGAAAGAAGAAGGGGGGAAAATAAAGTACTTTGTAGATTATTCCACTTGAAATCCTGAACATTAGCTGGTTATTTCATGAACAATGAGTCTTTGCATCTGTTTTCCTTCAGTGTAGTAGCGCTGAACCAAATATAAATAGAAACACAGATAACACTATCTGCTTTCAAGTATTGATTTAACCTCTCTGACCACTCTCTTCACACACACACCAATTATGATGATAAAAATGCAACAATTCTCTCTATAAACAGCTTTGTTTTTCCAGGAAAAGATCGCAAAAGTGATAGTGAAGTCTGTCCGCAGCTGCACACACTCACACTTTACCATGTGTACATATATCCCCGTCATTGCTTCGTCATTGTTAAGGAGCTCCACCGGGTTGGTTTTTACTAATGATTAACACAAAACAGAAAAGCTAAATTCCAGCTGCTGAAATTACACACCCGCTTTACACCAGACCCACCGGCTACCATGATAACATGCTTGTAAGTGTTTGTTTACTTGTGACAATGGTATTTCCTGTATACTGATCTGCACCAGTCGCTGTTTCAGGGTGTGAACCGAGCCTGTACACGCTGCTTTCACTGTGATTTTGTGTGTAGATCTTACATCAGGGGTGAAGGGAGGGTCCAGCATGTTGGCCTCTAGCCTTTTGAAGTTGATGTTTCTGAAGATGGGGTGCTGCTTGACCTCTATGGCCCCACAGCCTTGACAGCCCAGCCTTTCCTTGGGGTCCTTGGCAAGGAGCTGGGACACAGCGGGAGGAAGGAAAGAGACCATTAAATATCCCAACTCTCTAAGGGTTTGCACATTAGCTCATGCAGGTCGGGCAGATAAAGAGCGACTTAATCTGTCTCCCCAGAAAGAGAGCAGAAAAAACCATCTGTTTAAGATATTAGAATGCTTTTTCCATTAATAAATCACACACAAAATAATGGGATATTAAATAACTCCTGAGAATATTATAACTAATCCCTTTAGTCCAGTGTGTACACAACATACATGTAATCCTCTTTACTTTCTGTGTCTAACCCTACATAATCTAATGAAGACGATACAAATCCATACGCTGACGGGCAGATACATCACCATCATGGCAGAATGAGTGTTTTTACCTCCTGCAGTTTGGTGATTTGACTACTAACACATTCTTTCAGGTCCTGCTGCCACCCCGATGCTGATGAAGTCTCATGTTTCCTCCTTTTTTTGTTGCTTTAGATCACTCATATCATTGTCTATTCTGGGCTGTGGTAATACCCATCTCCATTCCACCCCTCCCTGCTGTATTTTCAGCCATTTATTATCTTTCACCCATCGCTCGCTTAAACCCTTCTTCTCCTTGCTTCCCTGACTGTTTTTCTCCCTGGGGATTCTTTAAATCACTGAACCATGGGTCACAATATTCCACAACGCCACAAGAGGAAAAAAAAAAACAGTCTTGCTATGATCACAAATTGAGGAGCTCATCGGCTCAGCCAGGGGGAGGTGGAAGAGGGACAAGAAGCTGGAAAAAAGGCAGATTACTTGCTGAAACTAATCAATACTTCCATAATAAACACTGACTGAAATGACTAATTAAGTGGTTATCTATTCAAGTGAAATGTCGGAGTATTTTTCTTTTCCAGTTAATCATTTAAGGGTTTTTTTTCTCCCCCTTTCATTTAATTTACTTCACTGTTGTTATCAGGATCATCTCCAGTAACAGGAGGCAGCAGCTGCTTTCAGCAAATGAACAAGATAAACTCGCTACACATCAAACCAGACAAACCAAAACGTCACTAAGAGTTGCAAAACCTCCCATGAATGAGAAAATTAAACTATTATCCCTTATGTTCATATTTGTTGTGCTTTAGATGGTCAAAAAAATTAATTAAACTAAAATTAAACTCAGACATTTAGAGATGAAGGAAATTCCAAACATATTTGATGTCGACAGAGTTGTTAGACACGTGATGTGCACTGCCAATCCAGTTACCAAAAAATGAGCTGAATTTAACAAAGCAACTATGTAAGATCCTCCTGTTGGATAATTACTGCATGGATGATTATGTTTCAGTCATCAGCAAATTATTTAACCCCAACTGATGCAATGAGCAGGTCTCATTTCCAACCATGTGGGAAGGCGCGTCCTGTGCTGGTGGAAAAGATGTTCATCTGTTCAGAAGGCTCAGATTGCTGGCATCAAGCAGGGAAAACATTTAAGGAGATGCAAAAACTACAACTGGGTCAAGAACTGCCTGATGCTTTAAATACGTGAAAGATGGTGTAGGAACCATTGCATTTCATGAAGAAATATGTGATCGGTGATCATTTACTAGCTTTGTGCAATCAAATTAAAGAAAAACAAGTCAGAGTGTGCTTAATGGTGAAAGTAAAACAATTTCCACATGAACAATGCAAAGATAGCGTTAGAGATTGGAACTAAACAGCTGAGTGGGTTAAAGAGAACCATACATTAGTGAAGAAAAAGAAAATGTTGCAATTTGATAGTTCATTTTTTCTTTACACCACTGCACCAAGTTTCTCTGCATAATCTAGAGAATTGTAACTAAAGGTAGCAGGAAAATGGTTTATAAGATCCCCAACAAGATGCTAAAAATCTTAGCTTAGAGTTGATAAAAGTTGAGCAATATTTCTTAATGAAACATCTAAAATGCAGAAAAGAAAGCCAAGTTGGATGGAGTGCACATTCATTTTGTTGTGCAAGCACTGCTGCTTACATCTGTAAGCACTGTTTGTGCTATTAACACATTCAGAGTGAGGTGTATTATCTTATATTTAAGTACTGAAAATAACTCTAAAGTTTTTTTATTTTTACATTTTATCAAACAAATTCTAAATTAGTCATTAATCCCTTCTTTCTGTAGGCTCCGTTTTTTCACCCTTACCTGTCTGCAGATGTCTTTCGCCTCCTCAGAGAACTTATCAGAGTATTCTTCCTGATCCTCACGCACTCGTCTGTCCACTTCTTCCCGCTTGACCCGCTCCTTGCGCTTTCGGAAGGGCGACTGGCCCTGGATCATCTCAAAGATCAGACAGCCCAGCCCCCACCAGTCTGGGCTGAAGGTGTAGCTCTCATTCTGGATCACCTCAGGAGCTGAGATGAAGAGCGAGTAGTGAGGGATTCGAGCTCGAGGAGAAATGAGAGACAATGGGACTGAATTCTTACCCATGTATCCAACCGTGCCCACTCTCCCACGTATCGTCTCCCCTTCTGGGATCTGAACCGCAAGGCCCAAGTCTGAAATCCGAATGTGCCCTAAACAACAAAACGAAAGAAATTATAAAGAACGTTTTCTGACAGTTTGTTACAGTAAACCACAAAAGACATAAAAAGGAAATGAAAAGAAGGGTTGAAAAGATGTGCCCTGTTTAGGATAAGAGATGAGATTATGTTAACAAGAGGGGAGTATGGCTGTCTTTCACACTCAGATCAGGAGATGCTTCTGTTTGTTTCAGACACTGATTTAAGAGCTATACTAATAAAAGGAAGCTTTCTCAACCCGTTTCCACTAATCCACCAGCTGTGCACCACAATGACTAGAACATATTTAGAAAGACAGAATAAGAGACATACCACGGTCATCCAGAAGGATGTTTTCAGGTTTCAAATCCCTGCAATAAAAAAAAGAGATAGACACATTAAGAAATACCTCTAATAATCTGTAGAAAATTCTGTTTGGTCTCCAACTTCCTGCAAACAGCAGAGGGAAAACCAATAATCATCTCTTTATTTGCTTTGCATTGTCCACTCTGAAGTGAACCCAGCATCAGAGCCCAAAAACTTTGTTCAAGGGCTCACCCTCACCCTTGCAAAGAAAGTGTGTTTTTACTGAATCACATCAAATCACACACACACACCTCACTAACAAGCTAAAACAATAAAAACAGAAATTTCAGACACTGCAATAAAAAAAGAGCAGATGTGAAAATAGTCTATTATCTGCCTTTTCACAAATAATCACAATAATAAAAACGTTATTTAAGAAAATTGAACTACAAAGCAGCTGCTGCCAATGTTTAATCCTTATTTATTATCTACAAAATGTCGAAACAAAATGCATCTAATATTTCTTTCAATTATACTGACTTTGCCTGTTTTTCTAAATATGTTTTTAAATATTTTTTTTGCAAACATGAGCATCACAATACAGTGATTTCCATCTTAACTTCATTAATAGGTTGAACTTTTTAATCAGCTGCTTATAGGGGGAGTTTCCTGAAAAGTGAAGAGCAACACAGTAAGTTTACAGTTAAGCATCATCAGCTATAAAATGTGGGTTTAACAGAACAGCTGCCACTCAGACTTATAATTTGTGGCACATCATGAACCTCCTATTTGTTTAGAATTTCACTGGTCACAGAGATCATGTGCATAACTTTTAGGAAGATAAGTGTTTATGTCACGTTGATTCTGAGGCTCCACACATTTTGACAGCTCCATTACAGCAATGTGAACTAACAGCAGCATTAATCCACTCACACTTCATCATCCCTGCCATTGTTTCTAGTTTCTCACTTTTAAAAAATCTGAGCAGGGACAACTTATTGGACAGTTAGTTTATGGTTTGTTTTACTTCTTAAATATATTTTTTTATTCAATTTAAGGTTACCAAGTTCTGCTTTTTTCACTGACTATTAGCTTTGATAACTGAGCTAAAAGGATATTAAACAAGCAAACCCACCTCTGGCACAGCTGGTTAAATATATCCTGCTTTACAACAGACACGGAGGCATCTTTACACATGCTCCAGGACTATTCATTTCTTTCCTTTGACTTGTGAAATATATTATTTTTATACCCTTTTATAGCCAAACTATGAAAAAAATCACATGTAGATTAGTTAAAATGTCTGTATGTAAGGATACAATGAAATGTGCAGACGGGACTTTTTAAAGGATTCTTCACAATATGGGTGGAAATGAGCAGGTTACAATCTGCACTCTGCTTTCTAGTTTATTTCTATACTTTAGTCACTCAGATTGGCTTTGTCAGGCCAGTTAGTTCAGTTGTACTTTTGTATCATTTTAGTTTGATTAGTTAAGTTGTCCGTTTTTATTTCTAGCCAGGGATGTTTTGTTTGTTGGGTTGGCCTCTGCTCTCCCTGAAGTGCCTTTCTGTGTTTTAACTGACACATAAGCAAAGCAAGTTTATTTATATAGCACCTTTCATGTACAGGACAGCTCAAAGTGCATACTACCATTAAATGTACCAAACTGAAGACCGTGCCCTTGTTGGCATCTTCTAGAGCTGCTTTCCTCCCTGCTCTCATAAACCAGCCTAAGGGAGGCCACATAAATATATAAATCGGTGGACAGGATGTCCATTGTTGTTTATCAAGTTAATGTGGTAAACGGGGCTTTTGGGGGGGAACTAAATCAGATAAAAATATATTTCTGTAATATTCAGATTTTACCAACATTTTATGCATCATTCATGACAATACCGGTATACTTTTTAACATAGGGTGAAAACATGATATTGTGGTATCACATGATGGTGCATTTCCAGTGCGATGATGTAAGGTAAACCTTAAACCGTGCAAACCAGTGAAGCTCAGCTGAACAGGCAAACGTGCAATCTATAGAACAGCCTTAAAACTGGGATATGGATTACACATTTTGTTGATTAAAATAAATTTGCTATAATATGCTGCATAGCTTCTGAAGGTGAATCCAATAAAATGCTGGAAGTAGATGTACTGCAGTCAGTGGCCAATGTCACCAACTTAGCAACTCTGTCACTACACTCTTTAAGTACTCCTGGGCCCTAATATCAGCTTTGTTTAAAACAGGAGTAGCAACAAATCCAGCAACTTTTCAGGTCTTAAGGAGACCGACATGTCAACTCGTATTGCTCCTATACTGACTAATGAGAAGCAGCGCTGTCGTTAGCCTGTCTCTCATCCCACAGCACTCACAGGAGACTGGCATAGTGCTGAAATAAGTATGTTAAATCTAATTTTATTGATATATGTATACAGCCAGGGGGTTAGGAGAGAAAACAACCTGGAAGTGTTGAGGCTTTATTTTGTTGTACATATTGGGCAGAGTGGAAGGATTTTATGGCTAATAGCATCAACATTGTCTGTAATATTAAAGGAGATATTTTAGAAAAATACAGTGATGTCCTCTATATCCATTCTCTCTTAACTGGCTTCAAGATTTCTAAAGACTAAGATAACCTGAGTGAAAATGATTTTATGCCATAGCCCAGGTCAGTCTGTAAAACCAAACTGTTGTTCTGATGTGCTGTTCATCTGGTCGTATGACTGAATATGTCACAATGACACACTGGGCAGAAGTGGCTCAGGTACAGAGGGGTTATCCAACTATTTGAACCCCCTCCATGAACTCAGGTGTTTGGTAAAATTACATTTGGATGAGACATAGTTGAATATCTGGAGCAAAAATTAAATAAACACATTATTTTTATGAGAAGTAACTTCAATTTGATTTACAAAACTGTAAAATGCTATTTTACACAGATGAGCGTTCCATGTGGTTGTAGGACAGCAAATCTGGCTGTAGCAATCCACATAGAAACGTCTCCTCAAATTATCTGAATAGTCCCGAGTGAGCTCACCTGTAGACTATTCTCTCACGGTGCAGGTCCTCGAGGCCACAGCAGATCTCAGCAGCGTAAAAGATGGCTCTTTGCTCGTCAAAGCCAGAGTTTCCCATGTTGTAGATGTGGAACTTCAAGTCTCCGCCATTCATTATGGTCAGAACCAGGCACAGCGCATCCTTGGTCTCATAGGCATATGCTAGACTAACCTGGAGAAAAAGGTACATTGGGGGAAGTGGAGACGTGGTTGGTGAGGGACCAGGCAAAAGGAAGGGAGTTTGTATGGAACAGGAAGAGAGAAAGAAGGGAAGAGGAAGAAGAGAAAAAAGCAGCTTGACTCCTTCATTTAGTTTGTTTAATACCCAAAATAATCATCTATTATCTCAGATGGAATGTCAATAATGTACACAAAGTTTAACAGAGAAACGCATCACAGATATGGAAACTCGTCGTCTGTACTCTGATCCCACCATCAATCTGTCTCTAGACCCTTCTTTCCCACCAGTCAGGACCCCTTCCCTCCACATTCCCTGTGGGTCAATGACACACAGGGGGTAATATGTGCGTAAGCTTTTGTGTACAAGCAGGATGTTGCTGCCATCAGGAGGAGTCCCATCTGCCTCGGAGCGCATACTCAGAGACCACAAGCATGAATGGAAAATATTCTTATGGGCAAAGTGAACAACACACACATGCAAACAGTACCTAAACACACAAATGTGCAGCACAAACCCTGGTAGAACAGCTTTCTGTGCTGCATCTAAAGTTGTTTATGCTTTAGCAATGGGCAAATCTAAATAAACAACAATCTAAAATACAAGATAAGCAGGAGAAAGATTTCTCAATGACTTTTCTCTTATTTTTATAATGATTAATTTTAAGATTTTCCTTTTAACACCTACTGCTATTAGTAGGATTTGTTATGGCATTATTTGAGTCTTTGAATTGAATTTTTTCATTTCTATATTTAATATAATATGTTTTATTACTGAGCCAGTAAAAGGATGTATTATATAGCCATTATAAGACCCATGGGGGCCCTGTCCCCTAGCTTCCAAACCCCTGCTGCAGAGGACATTCATCATTAAAAAATAAACAGAAATATGAGAGAAGGTTGAAAGCCATCGATGAACTGAGGCGATTTTCCGGCTTTCCAACAGAAACCTTTTCCTTTTGGCAAAACAAATATTTTTAGGAACTGGTTTGTAAGTTATCAAAAACTGGTCTTACTTGCATATTTGGATTATAACCACACTATGTCTGGCTGGGGAAAATAAAGTTTGAGTTTTTCTGCATCAGATTGATAAGTGATAGAAAATAAATAGATACATGTGACTCATTAAAATAAACTGGATTAAATTAGGATTGGGTTAATCCAAACTCTGCAGTTAATACTTTGATATTGGCCTGTCAAAATGACCAATGCAAAAAAATTCCACACTTTAAATAGTTATTTTCTCTGTACAAGGCAACAAGTTTCAGTGTAGATAAAAAAAAGTGGCATAATTTAATTGTATTATTCATCCATTTTCTACCACTTCTCCCTGAACGGGGTCGCAGGGGGGGCTGGAGCCAATCCCAGCTCACTACGGGCGAGAGGCGGGGTACACCCTGGACAGGTTTCCAGTCCATCACAGGGCCAACACACATAGACAACCATGCACACACACACGCCAATCAGCCTATCCCCAAGGTGCATGTCTTTGGACTGTGGGAAGCCGGAGGATCCTGAGAGAACCCACGCTAACACGGGGAGAACATGCAAACTCCACACAGAAAGCTTACTGGTTAAACTCTCGCCCCAGTCAAGGCTCAAACCAGCAACCTTCTTGCTGTGAGGCCACAGTGCTAACCAACTGCACCTCAATGGTATATCAAAAGAAAATTTTTTTTAATCTTAATATAAATGAATTTTAAACAATTGTCACATTTGATTATTTTACCATGATTTCATTGTGATTTTTGCCATTTTGTGCTGTTTTTCTAATTTTTTATGCCTTTAATGTTCTATGTAATTGCACTTTGAATTGTATAGAACATAAAATGAAAAGTATAAATATGAACTTAAATTTTTACAGATTCAATTAGCCCATAAATCTTAAAAAAACTTTATTAAACAGAGATTGTTTCTCTGCTTCTTGCTTCTAACAAGAGAAAACAACACCGAACAAGAAATGACATCTGTAAAGATGATCCAGAAATGATACCATTTCAGCTCAGTTCAGTCTGTATGATAGTTCATACAGACTGAGCTGAAGTGGAAAACTCTCCTGCACAATAAACAATATTAATAATATTAAATAATAATAATATAGTAATTCCTTTATAAACGACTTCATGCTCAGTCAGTCTATCATCTGTCATTTATGTTACACTGGGACAGGTGACATCAATAACTTTTACAACTGCAAACGTTAAAAAAAATAATGTTTAAAACGTTTTGTTCCACTATATCCTTCAATCCAGCTTTGCTTTGCTACTTGCTACAACAGCATGGCACTACTAGAAAAGAGGCCAGCTTGTAAAATCTGGTTCCAGACCAATATGTTTATCCCTACTTCAGGCAACATGTTTACACAATGTGTATACTGTATGTTTTGGCTAAAGATGAGGTACTAAACATGGTCCTGCTATGCAAAAGACCTGATATTAACTCGAGGTACTTCTAATGGCGACTGTGCTCCAACCTTTTTGCATTTACACAAGAGAAAAAAAGACACCAGGGTAAAAAATTTCAAGCTAACAAGAAAAATCTGCATCAGAGTGAGGTAGCTTTCCCTGTTTCACTCAGAGGTTTCAGAACAGGGTCACCCCTTGTCTCAAATGTACATCTACACACCCACACACACTGTGTGTGGATGATTAACTGCTTCAAACATACAGCAAACTAATGGTATGCATCGACTAATAGTTTGCACTGATCACAGAAAGGTAAAGAAGAATAGCGAGAGAGAAAAATGAGGGGTTTGAGAGAGCACTTGACTCTTATCCTTGCTACTGCTGTTTGGTCAGTGTTGCCAGGCAACAGAGCTGCTCTTGTAGGTAGAGAGGCACATGAAGAGTCATCAGTTGTGCCTGCAGCATGGAGAATGAACACACACATACACACATCGAATCATGTGCCAGTCCCAGGTGACAAGAGCTGCAAGTCTGAGGTTCTGTAACAAACCTACTCCAGCCTGTGTGGGTTTGTGTGAACATGCATGCCCATACACAAGCCGTTTCCATGACTCACTCAAATCATGAGCACACAACACTGCCTCAGAATTCAACTAATCCAACACACAATACAGCTCAAACACAACCATTAGCCTGAAGTGGAGAACATGGAGAGTCTGTGAGGCTCAGTCCAGGTTACTGTACCGATGATCAATATCATAGCTACGTCACTGTTCATAGTTCTGCAGCTTTTATATATACATGAAGTACAGCGCAACACATCCTAGTGCTCTGTAATCATTTGTTTTTGGAAAACAGCAAAAGTAATACCACCATCAACAAACAAGAAACCACCCTTTTCAGTCATCCTGTCAGTCTGTTTCCTGTGTTAAGTAAGATTATGAGAGAATAGTCTGTGGATTACTGGATCGTTACCTATCTACCAATAATCTAATTACAGATATCCAACATGACTGCAGGAAAAAGCACTCCACAGCCACAGCTCTGGCACTCGTGACAGATAACTAGTAAACAGACACTGACAAAAGATCATTGGAGCAGCAATGCTCAACTAGTGTTACTAGTGTGAAAGAGATACGAGGCTGAAGCATTTAAATACATGTGAAAAATCAGTCAGCATAAAAAGCACAAACAGAACAATCATCAGCACCACAAATACACTAAATTTTACATTGAGTAATTTTTGTAACGTCTTGATTTGAATTTTTTAGTGCAACGTTTTAGGTCTTTTTTTGTTGTTTAATTTTGAAAGTCAAATCCTCAGCGTCAATAAGCTGCCAGGGTTCTAGCCCGATAGAGTAATAGCTCTGCAGTACGCATAGAAGGAAAGACACATTGTGAAGCAGACGTACAAGTTACAAATTAACATTTTTAACCTTTAATTTATAACCAGAAATGCAAAAATGCAGAACACAGATCGTCCAGCAAGATGGCCGCGTAGGCTACAACCAGTATCTGCCGCATTGGTAGCTAGCATGTGGAGATACTTCCACTTATATGATGTACAAACAAGCTCTGATGCACCTACAGACTTAGCTCTTCATCTGCTTCAGGCGAAACATATACAGGATGCGTACTACAACACAAAGCACATTGTGGGTTCGGCACAGCAATTAAACACATTCAAAACAAATGTGTGTGTCAGACGATGAGCCTGGACAAATGGTTTTAAGACCGCTACGATCTGATCCAGCTCATTTTGCTATGATGTGGCGGAGTAGTAGTTCCACATGGTCAAAAAGGTCATCAAGATGCTTTAATAATAGTTTCATAAGCTGATCAAAGCTATTTGAACCATAATTAAATCTAATTTTAAGGTGCCTGAAGATACCCACCTCTCCTCCTCATGCAGCTGAAAATAACTTGACAGCTAAAGAAATCCTATGAAAAGCACAGGTTTCACAAAAGAGTGTTTGGGTTAAATCACCTAAAATAAAAATAAACAGCACGCTATGTTTAAAATAACATTACAGAATTATGTGTTAAAGCATAAAATGTAGTTATTAAACTTGCAAATACATGCATGACAACATGGATGTGCGTCTCAGACTTCCATTCAGCAAATGAGAGGACATAAGCATTTCAATAGGTGTAATTGTTACATATGAACGGTTTGTGGTGTTTGTGTGCATTGATGTGATGTTTGATTGTACATTAAAAATGCAGCGCGGGAAAAATGGCAGCACAATTGTTGGGTGCAGGTTTGAGGGGTTTCAAACAAACGAAACAAACAAACAAACAAACAAAGCAGACATTAACGAGTGAATTTGTCTAGATGTTTTGAGAATTGTAAACGTCCATCATTTTTTGGCTGCATTTGTTATTGTTGGACTACATGGAAAGAAAAGCAGAAATAACAAAAATGTAGGGAAAAACAAAAATATTTTAATTTCTTTAAAACGAGAATTCCTGTGTAATGTGTGCAGGTTATTGGCCCGTACGCTGCTTCTTTTCGCTGCTTTGACATAGCACGTAAAAACATTAAAAGCTAGACGATTCCCTAAAAAGAGAATTATTCAAGGTTAGCAATAAGGTGCCATAAAGCCTCAGCCTAATCATGACTACATCTCAATTTAGAAGACTCTTCTGTAGGAAAATAAATAGCCAAAAGCAACACTACTGTTAAGAGTTGTGTTATGGAGGCAGGGTAATGATTCCCCCCCCTCAGGGTGGCACACATGCTCACACCAAGGACACTGTACTACTTTATTCTGCATGCAGTTATTCCACTGGTGTGTAAATCATGCTACATTAAAGATAAACATGCATAGTTCGATTTAAAGCAGCGTTCAACCACCCAGACAACTTGCTGCATTTTGTGTTATTGCAACTAAAACCCCACAGTTGGTTTCTTTTCTCTTCTTTTCCTGGTCTTTTTCTCTCATACTTGGTTTGATCGGACAACCTGGAAAACATTTCACACATTCACGTTTCTTTCATCTGGTGATGGCTTTTTGGCTCCAGCTGAGGTACCTGCTGCTTGCATATTCCCTCTGTTTGCCTTAATGCAATGCTCTCCGTTTGTCTGCTAAATACAAATGTTTACAGCAGGATGATGTAAGTGAGTGAAAACACAAAAATAATTAGTTGCTCGTCTGATAAAGCAGAGATTGCGTTTTCAGGCGAAATAGACATGTTTTTCCTCATGCTGAGAACAGATACGCTGCTACTGTAGTGCAAATTAAAGCCTCCAGGTTCAGCCCTGACTGGTCAGCAAGCTTGTTGAAGAAACATGAAGAAAAAAAGATATTTTCACCTTTCACTGCTTTGTTTTACACCACTGTTACATGTTTGACATGTATGTATGAATTGTTCTGGGACCTCTTGTGAGAAAACTTTAAATCTGTCAAGGCTATATTTTACCTCATTGGGTGCACCATCCAATCTTGTACAAACGCCAACTGTAGCCATTTATGTTTTTAGTCTGAATGAAGAGTGAAATCTACCAGAAAAGTGCCAAAGTCTGAAAGATCGAATGCATCAACACAGGCATCTGGAGCATTTACAAATAAAAAAAGCCATTTTTGCCACCGGTCGCACTAAATGAAACTGGTGAAGAGCCACGTGTGTGTAGACGTTCATAGCAAGCTGTTGGATCCATTTCATATGAATCAGGTGGCCTGAATCTTATCTGTGGCTCTCAAGGACCCTTACTATGAGATGCCCCTGAAGTCTTTACATAATAAACAAAAATGTTAACTCTTTATTCCTTTTAGTGGACCGTCATGCTGCTGAAAAAGAAAGCGCTAAACCTGAGCACCATCAGCTTATATATGCACACCACAGCGATTTCAGTGTTTGTTGGTATTTTAATGCTTCTGTCCTTGATGTTCCTAATTTTCTGATTTTTTTTTTTTAAAAGGAGATATATGATGCTTTTAAATCCTTCCTTTTAACATATAAATCATTCATTTATTGTCTGTATAAAGCAGAACCACAATGCTTTGTTCTGAATTCCTGGTTATTCTCGCTCCACACACACCTTATAACCCTGTTCTGAGGTGTGTCTCGCTCTACACACACCTTATAACCCTGTTCTGAGGTGTGTCTCGCTCCACACACACACCTTATAACCCTGTTCTGAGGTGCTCGTTTTGGTTAAATGTGAATGAGGCCTGTCATGCCCCGCCCACCTCCAGGTCACAGGAAGTTCAATTCTACCCTGTCCACCATGTTTTTAGCTTTATAGCAGTGATACGCTAATCTCCCAGCAGAGAAACATTTTATTGGTAAGTTTACTATAAATGTCAACGTATCAGATTCAGGAATTTGATTACCCGGAAGACCACGACCTTATTTGGCAGACCCATAGCAAATACTGTAATAGATTTTAAAAAACGTAACAGAGAATAGAGAAAATTACAGACTGAAAAATATGACCAAAACAATTATAAAGATATATGCACAGCATCAGGAGAGAATTCCTAAACAATTAAAAGTGCACAAAAACATGTATTCCAGGGCTATAAACGTGGATTTGGCATGATATATCCCCTTTAAGTCCAGTAATAGATGCCCTGATATGTTACTGATTTGTTCTTTTGTGCATTCTCCTTTTGTAAAAGTCTTCTGCATTTTCTTTCTTCTCGTTTCCACAAAACCTGCAGCAGGAGCTCAGACTGAGGACTAAATCCACTTCTTTAAAGTATGTTTACACTGCTCAGATTTCTTTCCTTATAAAGATGTCTTTCAGTATTGGATGTTTTTTGTTTACTCATTTTACGGCTAATTTCTCAGCAAACAGATAAACCAGCATTGTTGGCCATGAATCCATCCATGCAGCATTGCACTCTTATTTTCTAGAGCCAAAGCAGAAGGGTTGAAGAGCTGCATGCAGCTCAGGGGCCATGGGTTGCTGACCCCTGCTTTAACAGCTGGGTGGAGCCATTCATTTAATGCATTTCTAGCCTGAAAAGGCCCAAAAGCACAGCACTCTAATTTATTTTAGCCCATAGAGAGTGGAGCAACAATCTTGTAAAACATGTAAACAGCAGAAGGAAGATAAGCATGTGAGCAAAGCAGGTGTGACGGTACGTGTCTATCTTGACTTTTTACTGATAACTTAAGATCCTTCCCTGTTAATGTTCACATAAACATTACATATATGACTTCACCTGTATACATTCAGACAAACGCATCACTATGATTATTATCTATTATCTAACTTACCACTTCAAGTTTGATTCATTTCTGTCTTTTGATGCCAACATGACTGATCTTTCCTTCAAAATCACCTCTGCGCTAAATCATGACTAAATACTTCAGAGGAAATATTCGTACAGCTTTAAATTCCAGCTTTCTAGCAGAATAGCTGCTGTCTGAATAATAAATAAGAATGTAACTGAGAAAATAAAGAAATGACCAAAAAAAAGCACTGACAACAAAAGGTTTAACCTCACACCATGTCAGTTATGTGCTAACAGCTAAACCATCTGTCAGTATAATGCGATGTTAAATAGAGCACTACATAATTTCTCCACAACTCGTATTGATGCCATGCAGACATGGTGCATGTACATTCCTGGAGCGTTGTTGCTCAGATGTGTTTCCTGAGGCCAAGAAACTACACTACTTCTTTCCCCTGTCCCAGTGCATCACTTTTCAGCAGTATTTGGCTTTACAGCACCACGTTGCACGCTAGCAACAGCATTTAAACACACTGGCTGAACACACAGAGGCTGGTTCGTTTTAAAAAGCCAAGAGGACATTAATGAAAGCAACAAAGCAAAACTAAAACAACTTCCATCCAACTTTGATCCCTTTTATGATTAATTTTTAACATTTAATACCACAATTAAGTGTAAAATTGGGTAAATGTGTGATCCCCAGGTTTTACATGAGTATATAACACTTCCTAGCTACCAGCATAAAATCGCCGAACATTCAGAAAAACAGATTTCTGTCACTTTTTTAGAAAACATTCGCAGATGATTAAAGGCTGACAGAATTCTGCAAATACCTGTGAATGTTCGCAGCTTTGTTCCTAAAGTTAAATGTAAACAACAGGTTTGGCTTTGATTCGATGCATTCAAGCCAGCTGCTTAAACCTGTCAATGTGTTAGCACATCCTTATTTAGATCTCCACATGAGATGCCGCCCTCCATCGGAGGTTTTATCTCTCAAGCTCTTTAAAATACAATTCAAGCTGCTGCATCAAACATTTAAAAGCTGATTGACAGGTTTTGCAAACATGACAGTCTCATTTGAAGAATCCTGCAGCCAAGCTAACAATTCTCTCTCACACACACACACACACACACATACAAAGAAATACACTGTACACACATGCATGCAAAACAGGTACAATTGTGTTGAAAGGTTGAATAAGAAAAAAGTAGTACTTACTACAAAACTACTGTTAACTTTTTCTAAAATGCGTTTTTCGTTTAGTGCCATTGCTTCACCTTTTCTTTTCTTCACTCGCTTTTTTTCCAGCTTTTTACAGGCGTACATCTTACCGGTGGCACGTACTTGGCAGGCACAAACCTGGAAAGCAAGCAGCGAGAAAGCGTGTTCACACACTGCTGCACATTTTGATAAATATTAAAAATACACACTCTGAAATCCTTAACTAATGGAAGTTAATGCTTAACATGACAGATTTCTCCACCCAGCGAGACTTTGGTGGGAACGTAAACATTGTCGGATTACTGAAATGTTAAACATTTTAATGGGCTCCTACAAGTCCCAAACTTTCTGCTAAAGGAACAGCTTTCTTTAAAGTTTACTTCTTGCTTGCATGCAGACTTACCTCGCCAAATCCACCTTTTCCTAGTACTCTATAATGTCTGAAGGTATTTTTGGTTACTGGTTGCCTGCAGGGATGGAAAAAGGAATAAGAAGGAGATAAAGAGGGAAATGAGGAGGACAACAGGAAACAAAATAAAGAAGAGACTTGGTTTAATATACTTGATGCCATTCTTACAGGTCATGTGATGTTGCAGACAGAGTAATGGTCTAATATATTATTAATCCGCCCTGATGACTGCCGTTTCCACCCTGCTCTGGTTTCCCAACCATTATGCAAAGCGTCATCAATTATTAAGCTCTCATACAGACATACTGATTGATTGGCATCACCACATCACTGCAGCTGCTACTTGTCTGTATGACCCACAATGTCAGGTCCACCTGTCTCATTTCACTAATTCTCTTCCATGTTGGTAATATTAAAAATAAAAAAGGTACACAAAGTCTTTTTTTCTCAACATCAGAATACATTTAAACCTCTTTGGGGATTTTTTTGGGGGGTGGGGTGGGGTGTTGAAAAGGTCACTTCAGCAGCACCTACTTACCTTTCCAACCATTTCCACTGCAGGAAGCGAGAAAAGTACATGGACTCCTGGTAGGAGGAAAATGGAGCTCCACTCAGATAATCACGAACTATTCTGGAAGGAGGAGGAGGAGAGGGAAGGGGATAGAGATAAGGAAGAGATTATTTAAATAACAAAAAAGAGCGAGGAACATGTCACTAGCATGTGTTTCCTTCATGTCTCCATGTTGTTGCACCAACATGCAGCTTTATAAAGCTACTATCCACTGAGGAGTGTGTCTGTGTCCATGTTTGTGCCGCTCTGGGAAAACTGTTTGTGTGTGTGCCTGTTATAAAAAGCAGAAAAAGACCTGAAAAAGTGAAAGCAATAATGGTTTTTACTGAGCTGATCTGAAAATGTTAATGAAACAACACATGCAGACATTTTATTAAACAGACGTAGCAGAGATTCACAGAGTTCCCCGTGGGCTCAAGAAAGCTCTCAGTCCCATCGTCTCCTGGCCAAATGTCAACTATCACTCTGCTGAGAGTTGTTGGAACATGACCCTGACATGAGTGTGCCAGCCTCAGATATTGGCGTCCTTTTAAACATGATTCACCACAAATGTTTAACTTACACACCATGACCTCTTTAACACTTCTGTACCAAACAGTTGTAAGCTCAACTGTACAAAAAACACAAGTTTACAGTTAATTCAAGGACTGTGATAAAGGAAAGCCATCCCTGGGAGTCTGACTGCCTTCTTCCTAAACAAAAACAAAAAGGGAAAAAAGACAAGTCACACTGACACAGCTTGAGCTGTTGCTTACTGGTTTGATCATCTCTACTGCCTGCCAACAATACTGGAAACCAAAGTAGAGAGCAAATATTCCTCTTCTGCCAAACGTGGAAGCGGTGCTCATATCTGGTCAGGAGATTTTCCTTCACCATATTTTAAAATGACTTCATCACTCAGGAGGACAAGTAAAGCTGCCTGTGGTTACCACCAGGGCTGGAGTAGCTGCTGGCAAAAGACTCGAGAGTAGCGAGTTTCCACAAGGGAAGCACCCTTTGCTATGTAATAGAGCAGTTATGTCATCATGGGGCCCGGTTTCTCTGCAAGTGAGATTAATGTCCTTTTATACCAAGCTTATTTCAGTTCATTCCAGAAACACTGTGTTAATGGGGTTTAAACCAACCTGTCCCGTGTCCTCTCGGAGCCTAGAGGCGTTCAACTAGATCATATCAAACCCCAGAATAGTATTGATTCCTATTAAACCATTATCTGGCTTCACCAATCAAATGGATGGGTTTGAAAGGTATTCCAAAAAGATAAAATATGCAGCGCCTGGACTGGAGCACAGTTTCTGACACTTTATATTTTGCTACCAAGGAGCTGGACTTTCTGGAAATATTTTAAGTGGCACCTAATTGCTGAAGCAAAAGTCACTGGACAAGATGAAAAAGCACCTAAAACAAGTGAGACGGACCCGTGGCGAGTCTGCACAGAACAGAAAAATACACCTGCTTCAAATAATATTTGTGCACTTTGTTATTTGCATCAATCATCCTCAATTTTCTTGCAACAAAAAAGTTACAAGCTAAAAATGTAGCCTGTTTATGGTGACAATTTTTTTTTTGGCAGGCCTAAAATACCTACTACAGTTATGGTCCTGTTTCCATCACAGTGTCCGGTCAGGTTGGAGAAACCCTGGTCTCCTTTTTCAGTCAACCGCAACTTTACTAGGTAGGAGACGTAAGCATGTTTCAGCTGTGTAATGGTTCTGGAAGGCCAGTTTCCTGCAGGTTTTAGAAGTTCAGACTCATATGACTGGGTGAGCAACAGGCTTGTGCAGAGCATGACAGAGTAGGGAAACTTCTAAAACCTACAGGAAACCAGACCTCCAAAACCAGGATTGAGGATTTCCATTCTTGCCTCTTAAGACATTACAGAAGTAAAGTTAATAGATGTTTTTATTTGGAAATTATAGATTACATGATTCCAAATTGTTACAAGCCAAGGATGTCATCATGTTATGTATGTGCCAATGCATAGTAGCAATATAATCACATGGTAGCACCAAGAAGTGGCAGGAGAGTAGGAATGTTCAGTGATTATGAGTGAGAAAGAGAGAGAGGGAATATTTTTTTATTTGATTTTTATTCTACAGTTTAGTGTTTACCATTGTTTTCAGAAATTATATCACTATTGCTCAGTAGTTTAAGCATAGAAAGTTGCTGATTTTTACCTTAACCAATGTCTGACAATGTATCTAAAAGGTGATGTCTTCAAGAAATAAGGCGTACAAAAGAGACAAAGCCCTGCAAAGACCTGACACAAACAGAGAAAGGCCGACTTATACATGTCGCAGCAGGGTCTGATGGATGGATGAATCCTCCCCAGAACACATCCTCATCATCTGAAGAGAGAAGGGAACAAAACAGCAGCCTGGCGAACTATTCCTAAGGACTTCTTTAGATCATTTATATTGTGTAAAAGGGTCAGGGTGTTCGTCTTCCTGTTTGTTTGGACATTTCAGCAAATCATAGCTACTACATCCAGTTTTTCCTACAATGTATAAAGAATGAAATGATGGGTGTTACGAGACTATTACGAATTACTAAAAGTAGGAACAATCAGAGCAACAATCAGGTTTGTGACACAAAGGAAGCAGGAAAAGAAGAAGTCTATGTAGTTTTATCAAAGACACTTGTCAAGTCAGGCCAGAGACAAATCACCCCGATGCAAATGGAGTGAGGGGCCGTGCTCCACTATTTGTATGATGTAACAGTACGCTCAACCGCTGGACAAAAATATCCAGGAATGAACTAATACTAGTTTATAATGTTAGTGGGACAACAACTCCATCAAAAGTCTCATTTTCATGTGCAGCACGTTTATGCTTTTAGTCCGAGTATGTTTCACAATGAAATATGAAAAATGACTGTGGAAGGAAGGCGTGATGACCAAACCTGGACATCAGGACTGTTATGTGAGGCTGCAACACGTGCCCGTGTTCCTCCAGGTTTGCAGACTTTCCTCTTTAACACTTCCTTTCCATATTTCCTCCCTTTTCTCAGAAATCTGCTTTAATTTCTCTGTATGGGATTTCTAACTTTTTCCTCCCACACAGCACTTTTTTTGCTCTGCTGAAGTGTGACAAAGAAGATGGGTGGAGGGGAATGACACCCGCCCCCCCATATGACATAGATCACAGATGCATGTCTGCAATAGTCAAAGATCATCAGCCTCCAACCCAAACAAGGAATTATAATACCTGCAGAAGCTAACAATGCTAACAGTAAACAAAACTTTATACTGATTTGAAATCACTGAGTTCAGACATTTCTACAAATAAACCATCTTTGCTGCCAAAAGTATTGGCAACAGTAGCATTAGTCACAGCCACCCAACCATGTGGGTTACTGATTTTATTAATTAGTTTGTTTTTTAACATCTTTCCAAGAAAAGAGCAAAAACAGAGGACTTGGTTTCATGTTTTATACAGCTATGAATCCAACTTTTCTTTCAGATTCTTTCTCTGATTTCTATTCTAGTGGTGGGTCGTATGTGTGGCCAGGTCACTTGGGGTGTCATGGGCCTCGCAGCATCCTCCCATCCCGTTCTGTGCACATCCCTGCAGTCATGCTCAGCAGGATTTTTAATGATGGTGGGGATGACAATGAAAGTGAAAACATTGAAAAGCAGTAACAGGTTTTCTATGAGGGGGAAGCTTTGGGAAGTTTCGTGTCAGTGAGCGTTGACTGTTTATTCTCCAAAAACAGGTCATCATTCATGGGATCTGTCCTGTGAAGGATGACCTGTAACATGACTCTAATTTGCATTGCTACATCCAAACTGGTTTCCAAAAGAAGCAGCTTCCACCTTCATCAATGTGCATCAGCTCTGTCTATAAAAAAAAAAAAGGAAAAGCCTCATCGGGCAACTGCTAAACTAAAGAGAATAAAACATTTTCATTAAATAGCAATTTACACATGCACGCCACAGCACTGAATTCATCACTGAAGATGTTCTCATGCTACTAGAAATATTCCAGAGAGGTTCATGTAAACGTTCATTTTACTCCAATTCAGGTTGTTCTGCACATGCTTGTTAACTTGTTCAATAACAATGATGCACAGGATTCAGTATTCTGCCTCATCTTCGGTACTCTACATCAAGTGAAGCAGTATGCTCATATTGAGCTGGTACTTTAAAAATATAATAAACATTTAAGACAAAATAGTCCTTATGTTGTTTACCACGGTACGACCAAAAAAGAACCAGGAAGTACAGTTAGGGTATGTCCTCTGTCCAATCAGAAACCCCATATCTGAAGCGGAAATAAACCAAGATAAAAACACGTTTCCATGTAAACCTCAATTTGAAATGACTAATTCTATGTAAACTGGAGGAGGAAATGTTAATTTAGAAATATTTCGTTTGGAATTATTCTTTAATTAAAAAATTAAAAAACACTGTGTAACCCATCCATCCATCCGCTTTTCCCTGAATGGGGTCACGGGGGGGCTGGAGCCAATCCCGCTGACATGGGGCGAGAGGCGGGGTACACCCTGGACAGGTCGCCAGTCCATCACAGGGCCAACACATATAGACAAACAACCATGCACACAC
>JBAMHV010000004.1:21887738-21918220 GCA_037177535.1 Pseudomugil gertrudae | reverse complement strand
CCACGCTAACACGGGGAGAACCCACGCTAACACGGAGAGAACATGCAAACTCCACACAGAAAGGTTCCTGGTTGGACTCCCGCCCCAGCCGAGGCTCGAAACAGCAACCTTTTGCTGTGAGGCCACAGTGCTAAACATTGTGTAACCGTAAGCAAGAAAATAATGAAGAATTTGGTGTCCTGGTAATAAACAGCACAACAGCAAAGAGAGAAAGAAAAAGAGAGAACAAAGGAGAAAGACAGAGAGAGAGAAAAACTCAGACATAGAGAATATAGGAGAGAGGAAGAGATTAGCTGCGTTTCCATCACAATTTTTGATAATAATACCAATATTTGTAAAGTTTTGACAAACAATTGTAATTGCAGGCATTTCAATTAAACCATGTTTAGCTCATAAGCCACAGCTCATAAAATTGTGGTTAATAATGTAACCACGCAGCATTTTTCAGGGTTTTCTGCTTAATGAGGAAAATCTTCCAAGGCTTTTCAAAGCTGTCACTTCCCTCTCTAATTTATTGTAAACATTTCCCAGTTGTTAGCTCCATACCATACCACCTTAACCAGTCACATGACTGAATAAGTCACACCCAGGGTGTGTAAATGCAGAAAAGGGTTTCCTCTATACTTTTGAGATACACTTCTCTATTAAAATGTCTAAAAATAATATCAAATCATCTCATGACAGCATAAAAACTACCACATTAAGTTTTTCTAAATGATTACCAGAGAGACACACACAGAGAGAGAGAGAGAGAGAGAGACACAGAGAGAGAGAGAGGGACACACAGAGAGAGAGACACAGAGAGAGAGAGAGACAGAGAGAGAGAGAGAGAGGGAGAGAGAGAGACACACAGAGAGACAGAGAGAGAGAGAGAGAGACACACACAGAGAGAGAGAGAGAGAGAGAGACACAGAGAGAGGGACACACACACACAGAGAGAGAGAGAGAGAGACAGAGAGAGAGAGAGAGAGAGGGACACAGAGAGAGAGAGACACAGAGAGAGAGAGAGACAGAGAGAGAGAGACAGAGACAGAGAGCGAGAGAGAGAGGGAGAGAGAGACACAGAGAGACAGAGAGAGAGAGAGACACAGAGAGAGGGACACACAGAGAGAGAGAGAGAGAGAGAGAGAGACACAGAGAGAGAGAGAGACAGAGAGAGACAAACAGAAAGAGAGAGGGACAGAGAGAGGGACAGAGAGAGGGAGAAGTCCATTGTTTACCTCAAAATATTCATCTGACAGTATAAAACTACTTGGTAGCTTCTCATCCTGCCATTGATTACTTTAGCACTAAAGAATGCAAATGTCATAAATAAAGTTGTTTACACACAAACATTACTATGGGAACTGTAATTCCCAGATGAGCAGGATAATTCCTAAATATTTGTTACACAGATTAAATAAATTCTATCAATATTTACAGTTTCCTGAATCATTTTAAGCAACGCATTTCCAGGTTATTGACGCAATCTAGAAAAAGCTTCTTTTGTTTTGTATCCTTGCTTATTAAATTACCGGTATGTGTTTTTAACCAATATTTCAAGAGGATTGCTGCCCTTCACCAAGAGCCGAAGAGGAGTCTGGATCCAGGGCCAGTGAAAGGGTAGCTTCGTGTCTTGTGAATCGTAAACGAAGCAAAGTACTGCCATGTTTCAATACACAAAGACCTTTTCTACTCCGCAGAGAACATGATCAAAGGATTCATTTTTGTGCAGATTTTGTTTGTGCAAACAGTCGTCTTCTGTATGTCAAGTATATCAGACTGTGTGATTACTCACACTGACACCATTAGAAAATTCTCATCATGTGTGATAAAAAAAAAAATCATTTAATCAAACGAGTTGCAAACCTAATCAGTTCTGGCCTTTGTCCCAGACGAAGCTAGATATCTCTGCAGTCTTCTGCTGGAGGTTTTCTATCGCTGTAACTTTGGTTAAATGAAGCAAATTATAAAGTAGTCTTACAGTTCACTGAACCAATCAGCTCATAGAAAGCCAGAATAACATAGAGCTCAAACTGTGTCTTAGAAATGACGTCAAAGCACAGGAAAGGAAACTTATTTTATGTAAATTTATTTCAGTTCTGTTCAGATGCAGGTTGTTGGAGTAAAAGCAAAGTTACACACATATACTCCAGTGTGTGTGCATGCGCGTGAAATGCCAGGTAAATGTGCAGTAATAATCCCCAGTCTGTTTGCTTCTTCTGGCTTTCAGAGCAGGAAGCAGAAGCACCTGCATGAGTGTGTGTTTGTAAACTGGTGTGTAAGAGAAATAACAGAGGTGGCTGTTTTCACGCCAGCCACCCGGACGCTCTCGCTGCCCACTGCTCTTTTTTATTGGACTCCTACATGTGTGCACTTTTGCAAGTAAACGCGTGTGTATGCATGCATTTGTAGTACAGCACACCATGTGCCAGCTGTCTTGTCAGCAGTAGTGACAGAGCACACATAAACACCCTCTGAAGGAAGTGGCGGCACCGTATGCTGACGGCCAGACTCGATGAAAGACGTGTAACAGTACAGATCACAGCTAAGGGAAGAAGGTTGGTGTCAAAGACTTACTTGGTGCAGTCATCAAAAAGCTCCTTACAAGGACTCTGCTCCAACCTCTCGCGGCACCCAGCGACGACATCCTGGGGTATGTCAGGCAGATGAGCTGCCGACTAAGGGTTAAAGAGACATAGAGGGAGCAAAAACGGGACAAACACAAAGAAGTGTGGGTTTACTAGAGCGGTAGACTAACATAGAAAAGAAAACACAAGTATAAGTAAACTAAACTCCTATGTTTGCCTTCTAGCCTGCACGGTCGGGCTGGTAGAGCACGATGTAGACGTCATGCCTCATCTGCTGTGGTTCGTTTGAAAATAAACTCATTCAGGTGGTGAAAATTTTAGGATACGTTAGATTTATATATAATTTTAACTTTTCTTAACAGAAATGTTTACCCGATATCAACATATATGTACAAGATTCAACACAAAACACAATACATAAAACTACACATACACCAACTAAATTTCCCATCTAACAGAGATCCGTAAAGCAGATAAGTTATAAATAGAGATGCACAATAACACAAAGACCACTTTATTATACAAGAAATGAAAATGATTACGAATCTATAGTTAAAAAAATTACACAGTAAATAAAGCAGTGAATTGTGATGTGTGCACAGAGATAACCTTATGTGTGTAGTAAAACAGTGTGATGCATTAAAACATTACAAATGAATCCTTACAGCCGCCTAACCTCACACACACACACACACACACACACACACATACCAATGTTCTTCCGTTAAGTAGGAGGCAATATATGTGTAGTGTCAAACATCTATCAATAACTGTCATAATCAATATTATTACATAATAAATATTATTACATAATAAATAACTAAGTCAATAATAATTATTATCATTATGCCAAACATAAAATAAAACTATTTGAAAGATGATTTAAAAAACAGTAGGTTAGCTACTTTATGAATGATCATGTTATCTCTAAGTTGTGTTTGATTCTAAAAAATAATGATTAATCTTGGGATGATGCAACACAGACAATGACTCATTGATACGCAGCCATAATCAAATGGCATCCGGTAGCATTTCCTCTTTACACTGATTTTATCTTTTATTATAATATTTTTTTATTATTCTATACTTACTTATCACTTTTTTCCAAAGGGGCACATTAGAAACAAAGTTTATGTGATGGTAATTGCTTAATAAAAAGTTCTTTGCTAATGTGATGAAGAAAAAGCTAATCGAGTCGAGAATGAGCACATCGGCTGTTTGGAATCCGCAAAGTATCACAAGGAGGAATTATCAGAGAAAGAGAAAACATGAGAAAGAGAGAAATGCATAAGATGAGAGTCAAGTTAAGACCGACTTTCACTGTCTGAAGAGAGTTCAGAGTACAGGTAGGATGCAAGATTAATGCTGGATTAGCTGAGAGAAGTGCATCACCGATATGTTCTGCAAAAGTTCAGCAGCGATGACCAATATTGACCATTCTGGGCTCCTGTAGCAACATCCCAGTGACACAAGCATTACAAATGACAATATGTTGCATCTTTTACAGAAACTGCTTCTTTAAATATAACAAACACTCCAATTTTTTCCTCACGTGATGCTGCCCAAACAAAAACACTTCCATCACTTGATATTTCCGTCAGCAGATTGCTCTAAATGTTGCACACTAAAGTGCAACATTACTTTACAATGTCACCCAGCTCCATTGTTAAGGAAGCATATTTGTGTGTCTTACCCCGTTATTAAAGTAAGTATCAAAAACTTTCAGTCCACAGTCCCTCCTCTTCTCATCAGGAGCTAGCTGGTACATGGCCTGTCAGAGAAAAACAGAAGTGTGAACAACCACGCCAGGCCACATGCATTCAGCCATCTTTGATACTTCTCCAAATAAGGGGGGAGAGAGAGAGAGAGAGAGAGAGACAGGGAAAGAGGGAGTGAGAGAAGGCATAAATGGAGAGGAGGATGGTGAGTAAAGAGAAAAATAGAAATAAAAATAGAAATGAGCCTGGGATCATTATGAGATGTTAGCAATGCAAAACATCTTAATCCGCACATTTAACTGAAAAGTAAATTATGTTCAGCTTCAGACTTCTCTGGTCACATCCGTCACCTGCCAGCATGACGCCTCATCGCTGATGTGATTTTTTTTTTGTTTTTTAGCTAAATAGTAGTGCACACGGGGAGATGGCCTGTAATGTAACTGGCTGAAGTTGTGTGTTTTGTTTGAAAGCAAGCCCTGCAGAAGGGAACGGGCCAAGCTGCTATGCATCACAGCCAAGACATAAAGAGCACCGAAGCAGGAGGGCTTTGAGGTGTGGGGGTGTGTGTGCATGCGTGGAGGGGGGGCTGTAACATAGACAGGGTCACCAGTACAGTTTTTTGTAATTGCAAGTATTTGCAACTTGCAAATAAAACACTAACATAGGTTCTCATTAGACAGGCATGATAGACCCCCCCCCCCCTGTTTTCCTTTCTCGCATACCACCAGGGGCCTAGACACAAGCTTGGGCCTGTGTTTGCCTGCTCACCCAGGGGACCTGCCTCTGACGTGGGCTTGACCTCATGGAGGAGTGCACAGAGGAAGGGGAGGGGTCCACTGACAGCCTGTCTAAGTCGCTAATCACCCCCCCAGACCCCCCTCCCACCCCCCACACCTGCCCCACCCAACACCGCTGCCAAGAGTAGGCAGAAGATTTTATATGGACTTCCCTCTCCCATTTCTGCAGGGCCTGGTCCCAGCTGGTCTCACTAGAGACCACCGACAGATGGAGAATATGAGAAAAACAGAATCAGAGGTGCGCACAGGCAGGAAAAAAGGGTCTAAGAGAAGGACGGAGAGAAGCAAACATCGAAGAATATGCAGAGAAATGGCAAAAAGGCTTCATGTTCAAAGTCTTACCACAGAATCCATAAACTCGATGCAGCGCTTCAGCTCTGGCCGTGTGTCACAGTACTGACGGAATAACAGCCGACCAATGGGCTGCTTCTCACATAGACTGGTATAGTCCCTCTCTGGGAGGAGGAGAGATGGAAGAGGGGAAAAGATGTAAGGGTTAAGACTAATAAAAGCCGTGTTTAGGCTTCAAAAGGTCATTTAAGTGTAAAATAAGTCATTTACCAAGCTAACAGTGCTTCACATTATATCATTTAAAGAATATGAAATGTTTATTTAAATGTAATAACTTAATAAATATAATAAATACATATGTGTAGATAAGTCACTCAACTTATTGAACAAGGAACCCAGTGAGGGAGATAAGTTTCTGCTCTGAACAGAGGTTATATCAGGATGCTCTGTGATTGTCTGTTTGTATGAGCGGACTATAAAACCTGACTGACATTATTGAATAAACTGTCAAACCCTGTGATGCAAACCCCCTGGTCTCTGGTAACACTCAACACGTGCTTTTACAAGCCCCACTTCCTCACATTCTCTAACTCTTTTTTTTCAATCATCTGCATATAAAGAAGGATAAAGAACTAAATAAAATACCTCTGAACTCACTGAGGACACATTATCCAGTTTTAACTTCTTTATCCAGAAGTTCATTGGAAATGGCTGTTAAATATATTAGTTCCAGAAAAGAAAGAGCTTTTAACTATATATTTTGCAACTTTTCAATGCTGCTTTTTACAGCAAACATATCAATAAATACCATTTAAAATCCCAGATGAGCTGATATGAGGCCTTAGCTGATTTTAATTATTAATAACAGCTTCACTCCATTGATTTACTGCTTTGATCTGAGACTCGTGGTCAGACTGATGATTCAACAGCAGCCAGCAGAGTCACGGATGTGTGGGCACGCTGAGCGTTGACTTTTTCTGCCCGTTAGTTGGAGGAAAGTGTTAAAAACATGTACACTGTTGAGAATAAGCAAAGGAAAGTAACTCAAGTGACAAGACATGAGTGGGTGCTAACACACAGTCCATGTCTCATTAAAATCCTGGCTCTGAATCTGCTCCATCTGCAATGTCATATGGTTTTATGGTTCAATTTAATAAATATTGCTAGTTTGACCTGATAAACATATCAATGGATTGTTATTTATGAATATTACTGTCTCATCCCACCACTACTTTGTTACTTCCAACCTCGAATGAGACGATACTTCGGAGGAAGTGGCCATAAACATTTTTAAAAAAAGGCTTTTATTTTTCCATTTGGCCGTTATCCAATTCATTTTCTTTATAAAGCAATTGAGAACTAAAGTATACTTCAGATACCACATGGATCAATTAATTGAGTTCAATTCAAGTCCAATCAAACACAGTTCAGCTCAGTTTGATTTAATTTTTAAATCAACAATTCTCCAAATTTACCCAGTTATGCTTTACCTACAATATACATTACCAATCAAAAGTTTGGACACACTTTCCCATTGAATCCAGTGTGTCCAAACTTTTGACTGGTAATGTACTTCTAAATAAATTAGCCAAGGTTACTAAAATGAGGAGCTGGAGGAAGTCCCACTTTTATGGATTTTGACCGTCTCAATAATTTGATTGCAGTTGTTAGACTCAGGGATGAGACCTCCATGGTCATCAGATAAATGTAAATAATATAAACACATTTAGAAAATAAATTTTTCATCTGCAATGTCAAAACGAAATCTGTAAAACTAGTTTTTAAAACCATTTACACATAAACAACAAACATAGCACACAAGCTGAATTAAAATGTGAATGTGGCATGAACACTGCAAGAGAAGCTGATTTTAGGCATGAAGATGTTTGTCACAGTGGTGAATTAAACCAAAGCCACTTTATTCTCCTTATTTATAAAGACTGACAGTTTTCCAACCTTACATTTAGAAGGTGGCTGCAGGATGATCCATCTGATATATTTGCATAATTAATCATTTATCACTTAATAATCACACAGGTACTGCAAGGTGTTCACGAAGCCAATTCATCATGGCTCCAAATGTTTGACCAGAACATCAGAAAACAGATAGTCGCTTATCTGTGTGCATTTCTGAAATGCTCTTTCTACATTTATTGTAGCAGGTACATAGTAACGTAGCTTCCCGTTACGTTCCAAACATTCAGGCTTTGTTCGACCTGGCGATCTTAGTACTAGTTACATAAAAGATGCAAAACCGTCCACATGTGAATGTTCTGCTTCACTCACACACACACACACACACACACACACACTTCCATGTTATTTGTCTTGAAGAAAAAATAAAAAATGAGTCTAAATGCACATAGACACCAGAGTATTGGAGGAGAAATTATGCTGTGTTTGTCCAATACTTCATATTCATAAATGCCAAAACTGATAAATGATATCAGATTACTCTGTTTACATGCTCTCTTGAATGATCTGCTCATTTCAGACATCATGTAAAGTATCAGCTGTTTGGAGTGCATGTAAGCCTTTCCCATGATGTGCTGTTGTTATTAAAAGGGGCCCATCATGCACTCATCTCACAACATGAACATAGAGACCACTATCATTCGCCGTGGACAGAAGGGTAACTTCATTTTATGAGTTTTGCTGCTTGTTTGCCTTAAAAAAGAACGACTAAACTTTGGTAGGTTTGTCTCAGTGGACCTGTTCCATCAGTCTAACATTTAATTTCAAACATGAAATAAACTTTAAACATTGTGACGGCTGTATTTACAGTGAGGAATTTCCACATGAAATGACCGTGCATAGCTAAGGTTTGGGGGTGGATGGTGGATTTAAGTCAGGTAGCTTTAGCAACATTTCCTTCCAGGTGCAGAAATGAGTCGTTCCTCATAATGAATCAAACATTTAACACAAATTTGTTAGACACAACTTTACACATAGAATAATATTAATCTAAAGTATTAATTATGAGTCAAATATGACCTCAAGACTTCAATAAAATACTGTGATACCTAAAGAAGTGCAATCATTGCTGTTTAAATGACATTACTGTTGGGATTAGTTAGCATTTGCCTTTTCTTGCTTTAACTGGAACCCTAACTAGATTACTGAGAATGAGCTAGAATTAGATTGGACTGAATTTTTTTTTTTATTAAATAGTCTTGGGTTGTCACAAGTTGGTGATATATAAATAAAGCTGGCTTTACTGAAGCGAATAAATCACTTGTTAAAACAAGAGAAATCAAAGCTTTTAAACCAACTGCAAATAAGTGAATTTGGGGATAAAACCTCCAAACGTCTTTGTGTAGAGCAGTTTGAACCTTTAATGAAGGTAAAACTAATGTTATAACGTTTAAAAAAATAACCTTTACACGGTATTTACTTTAGGAGTAGCCATCAACCTATTTTACTTTCAATTACAATTCAAAATATATTAAAACATATTAAAAAGATCTATGAAATCACTTTTGTCTTTGTAGTTTATTAACAAAACAAACCGTTTCTTCTCTGTAAGTGTGCCAGCATGTTTTTTCCTGTGCAGCTGCTCCCATCTTATTAGCACTAATGGTGTCCATTTGACTCGTATTTCTTCTTTCACCAAATGAGGAAGAAGACCCAGGACACTTTCTATCAATGCTCCAGAGTAATGACAGACATGCGCACACACACAAGACAAACATGCAAACAGGCCACACACATACACATGTGGATAAAGGAGGAGGAGGACGAAGAATGCTGGGGATGAAAACGTCTGAGTGGGGACAGCAACAGGACAACCTCCAGCAGTAAATCATATCATACTGCATACAACTCAACACACAGAGCTCCACAAATGTTAAGCATTGCTTTGATTGGTAAACAGAAGAGCGCATGTGTGGTATTTTTATTACTCTACCTGCTCTGAAGAGAGAATCTCAGATGTTTTACTGCATGCATTACACTCAACATCAGCTTTAATCACAAAGTTTTTAAAGGCTTGCTTTGCCATTTTATCCTCAGCTGTGTTCAGCAGCCTGCAGGACAGAGGAAAGCCCCTCACACTGCTGGACCACCACAAATATTTGGAGCAGTTTAGTTGAATACCACAGTGCTTTCTCCTAATGTAATCTAAGAAAGACAGAGACATGGGTAACAAAAATGGCCTTTGTACTTCAGAGGGGGAAAAAAATCAATCCAAATAATAACTATGATTTTTTGCTTTCAAATTAGAAACATGAACCTTAAATGAAAATATGAAACCAGTTTGGAATTCATCAGGAGGGAATTTAGTTTATGTAGAGAGGAAACAGTGGTCTATCAAAACGACGCAGGTTGGCAACGGTTTTGCAGATTTACCCTAAAACATGAGGTCAGCCAATGCTTTTTCTTCATTTATGCTTCATGCACACATGCACATAACCGCAAGTGAAGGGCAGAAAGCAAAGATGTTCAGAGTGATTTCATACAGATGCATTCTCAACTGATCAAAATGCCGAGGCGAGAAGTCATGTGAAGAGGAAACGCATTTTAAATGGTTTACTGTGATGAAGCACCAGCAAGCCGCCTGGATGTATACAATGTTCTGGGCAAACCAGAAGTTGATGCCTCAGCACCAGGTATGCAGCAGAAACACACGGTCTCTAGTTGTACATCCGATGACACTAAAGACATGTGGGTGTCTGCGGACAAAAAGATGAAGTCGAGAGATGGTGGTGAGCAGGAGTCAGCATGGGTCCATCGCCATTAAAATGACAAGGTTTTGAAGCCTTCATCATACACAGACATGTGTCATATCCGTTTCATTTAGTTGCAGAGTTAGAACTTACCGAGTAAGTGGGTCAGTGATGTTTAATAAAATGCAGGAATCACAGTGGGTGCTGGTGAATACCTTGATCATTTCCTGGTGATGGACTCGCTTGCTGCTTTCTAATCAGACTGGTGCCTTTCGACTTCCCTCTCATGTACACAGATGGGCAACAGTGCATGTCTTTGGTGTTGTCAGATGGCCAGCCGGAGACCAAGAGAGCACAGCAGACTCAGTGCCAGGGCATCACCTTTTGAGCGGACAATCCAAAAAATCCAGGCTGCTTGCTGGTGTTTCTCCACAGGAAACCAGTGAAAACTTTCCTGTTCGAGTGACTTGTCCTTATCAATTGAAACTGTCGACTACACACCTACTGTCCAGTCCAGTATCACTCTAACTGACTTGGTAAAAGGTAAACTCAATACACATACTTCACTGAACAGCCTCGTTTCTGCCCTTTATTGCTGTTAAGCACATATGTGTTACATTTGCACCATGTATGAAAGTCTACCATCTATACTATTTAACTCTGCAGTTTATTTATGCTCCAATGCTGCATGGTGGTCTGGTGGTTAGCACTGTTGCTGCAACATTTCTGTGTGGAATAGTGTGTTTCATTAATCACAGCTGGATGCACGTGACACTGAGAGGAAGGATTCCCTTTGCAGCAAACGTCTCGGTACACGGGCCTGTGGTCCTAGTCAACGATCCGTCACAGCTTGGACAGCAACGCCATGATGAGCATAGCATTTCTAATTTTGTTGAAAGCAACAGATTGCTAAAAAAGAAATCACCCTGATACTAAACTTGCATGTGAATTGGTTTAATCAGCTCGTCCATTGATGACCATTAATCACTGTTTGTATCACAGACTTCTGAGGAACACAGATGAGCTTTTTGAAGATGAACAGCCAAAGTGGAAAAGGGAAGGAAGAAATTATGATCTGACAAAATGATGTTATATCTGTTTTTTTATAAATAATTAGGTTTAATAATGCCAAGCTGTGCCATTTTGACTATATTACAGTAAAAAAAAAAACAGTCTGAGTATTTTATTCCTAATAAAATAAAGACATACAACATGCAGGGTGTCTACTGACACGATCACCTTTATTTATCAGACATGCCCACACACACTCACAAGACACCTCACACTTCCTTCTGTTGTGCTTTTTGTACCATTTTGTCCTTTTTTCCCCTCTTAAATGTGTTTTTAAGTATTTAGAAACTCTTATGAAATCATCTCCCTTTTGGGATTATAAAGTCATAAAGTCCTAAATCTTGCTTGTTTGTATTTTAATGGTACATGGAGAACTGGAATTTGGCAACAAATATGTTTGAGGTCACATGAATAATTTCAGTATCTCCGTTTTCATAACTTGCTCTATAAACAAGCCTTTTTTTTTCCTTTTTTAAAAAAAGAAAAAAAAACTTTTTCTCAAAAGAGGACCAACCATCACACGTTAAAGTAAACAGTATTAAAATGAGTTTTTTTTAACCAAAGAAGCTATAAACAGTCAAGTGAATTCTTTAGTTAATACTTCCATGTTTACACTAAAACAACACTAAATCATTATGATTTAGAAGGAGATCCAAAACACTGGTCTCATTGTGTTCTACATTTTGCATCGCAGTTTTCCAGGTGTGCGAGGACCTAAAGGAGAAAGCACAGTTTCTTCAGCCTGGCTCTTGGCTGGTGTGTCCCTGCACCGATTCCAGACTAAATCATTTGAATAATAGAGACGGACCAGCATTCCACCAATGAAAAATTTCCGCCTTGCGTAAGGGAAACCTCTCCTGGGTGCTGAATAACTATGGGAGAGAGAGCGTGCAAGATGGCGAAGTGTCAAGAGAAAAATGGGCCAGGAAAAGTTGAAAAAGCATGCTCTAGGAACCGTCTGTGCCAGTGAAGTAAGCTGCAATTACAACTTAATTAAAATTTCAATTTAAGCCAAGATGGAGCAATTAGTTACAGTGAATTGTCCGCTAAATGTGAATGTGTGATAGCCGCATGACTGCTTGTGTGCATGTACGCTGCTCAGCATTGGCCAAATGCATCGAGAGCTTTCAGTCTCCACTAAAAACACCTCTGGTTTCAGTCGCGGGTTAACCCTTTAAACTCCAAGTTCTATTTTTACCCCACCATTTTTTGGTAATTTAAAAATACATGAAGAAGCTCAACCCTTTTAAGCAATGTCGCCATACACACAAAAATCATGTAAAATAAATGCGTTATTAAATATAGTACCATAAATACCCCCATACCCCATCTTCACACACAAAAATAAAAACAGATCTACAGTGACCAAGTCTATCTGCATCTAATTATCTTAAGTCTTTGCTATTCACAGTCACAATACCACTATTAACCTTCTTTCCTATTAAAACCAACTCCAGCTCAGCCATTTTTGGTGCTACCACGCTTTAAAACCATCTTATTGGTGTCATTCCAGCCACAGACCATTATTATGTTGTGAACCAGATCAGACAGATAAAGAACTTTATCACGTGTTGATCAATGGCAAGTACTAATTTGGCATTATACTCAATTTAAGCTCTCTAACTGGTCCAACATTTGATAGGAAATGACTTCATCATAATTTCAAGGTATAAAAAAAAAGAGATCTATTAGCAACATAGTGGTGATAGGAATCTTTATAATGGCTGACACACAGATATAGAATTTGATAAATAACCATGAAATGATGGATCAGTTATTTTGGAGTGTCTCTGAATAAACACTACATTATTGTGGCCAGATTGTAAACCTCCTGGATGGGAAACGGATGCCTGAGAGCTTCCGTGGATCACCTAAAGGGTAAGTGATCAAAGACAATTCACCCCAGAGTCACACGCTACCATTCCTGGGAAATTGTGATAGTGCTCGGAAGGAGCCAGTGATCTAGCAGAGTTTTAAGGGTTAAATAAGCTAACATGGCCACACTGGTGAAAAGTAATATAAGAACATGTGCTGTATAAACTGGCTGGATAAAGCAGAGGAAAATGAACCACTGGGGGTTCCCAGACAGAGTGGCTGCAACCCACATAATGTAATCTGCACTTCCTAGAGCAACCGCTCACTTGTCAAGGCTAAGGTCAAATGCCTGACTTTATCAAGACACAACAAAGTCACTGCTATCAGTTGCTTTACTGTATCCATTTGTGCACATGTATGTAATGTGTCCGTGTGTGTTTCGTGCACATAACTGCATGTCTGCATGGTTAATTATACAGGGAGGATTATTTTCATCTTGCATTTTATGTGATAGGGAAATTACGCAATAGCCTCCATGCAACTCTGACGTATGTAAACCTTGACAGCTGGTGTCTATGAACAGACACACACAGACAAACACTAGCACCTATAACCCATTTTTCGGGATACTTAGCACAGATGAAATCCTAATGGAAGTAAATATATGAACAGTAAGAAAAACTAGGAAACTGAGAGTGGCATTTATGTGCTGTTTGCAAGCAGATAATTACTGCTGATGGCAGATTCATGTTTAGGATAATTAGATCTCTGAATGATGATTTGGGATATGGAGACATGATGACAAGAACACTATCAGAGCTGAGTACGAGATAACACCGAGTATGTGCAGCTACAATCCCCCTTATCCTCTCCTGTCCTCAAAAGATCTTCTGTTTTACTGTAACGAGCTGCTTTCTGTCTCCGTTTTGGTGTTTCAGTTGTTCCCTCCATAACTCTACTCTTTAACCTCTCTCTAAAGCAGCTGAAAGATGGAAGGAGACAGAGATACAGATAGTGGAAGGGGGATGCATGGAGATACAGAAGAGGGAGAGTATGTGAGTATGTGGGGGAGGGTAGCACTGCAATCTCTGGCAGAGACAGCGCTGACGCACCATTACACGCACACACACACACACACACTTGTGTTGTGGCAATCAGCAGACCATGGCGGGTGAAAAGCTAAGGTAGCCCAAGCTAGAGTGAAGGCGGTTGTCTGGGCCACAAAGAGACAATCCGTCTGGCACTTTCAAGTTTAACCTGCATGTTGAGAGCAGGAAGGAAGCTAGGGTGAAAATATTTTGATTTGATGTTCGAGCAGACACACATGCATGTTGTAAAAAAGACTTTGATATCAAGACACAACTGCGCGGGTCGTTTCCTTGTCTCAGTCACACACACCGTTTCCTGTCCCCTGCCTGTAACCACGGGTGGAGACGGGTAGAAACAGGAAGGAAGTTCAATCTGAACTTCCTCCCACAGTCAGACCCACCCCAACGACACTGCATGGCAAATCATCTTTTTGTCTCACACATGCACGCACACACACACACACACACACACAGTTTGTCGTACCAATAGTGCGGCAAAGCTCCTCACACTGGCTGATGTGCGGGAGTTTCAGCATCTCCTTCCATTTCTTGCTGCGACCGTTCCTCTTTCCTCCTCCACCTGAGATATAAAAAGAAGAGGTGTGTCAAAACAAAAGAGCTCATTTCTAGCAACATTCACCAAGTGGCATTTTCACCCCAGCAATAAGGCGACATTTAGTCGAGAATGTTTATGAGCAGTCTTGTGAGTTGACCTTGGTTCTGGACACAGTTAACCATTACATCCCATTAGACCAACTGGATAAATTTAGTAGGAAACCTTTGGTTCTAAATTGGTTTAAATTGCTTGAAAGACAGGGACTACTTCATATCAAGTGATAACTATTGATCACTGACTACAACTTTGATTAAGTATGGAATTCCTCAAGGCTTTATTTTGGGCCTCCTACTCTTCTGCATCTACATGTGCCTACTCACTCTGATGTTGGAAAAAATAAAAGCATGTGATCGTAGTTATGCTGATGACACTCAGCTCTACAATACCGTTTCACCAGGAGACTCTGCTCCCATACAAAGCTTTAGCTCATGGAGGTGCCAAACCTTTCAGTTAAATAAATAATGGGAAGCATGGTGGTGCATTGGTTAGTGCTGTAGCCTCACAGCTAGAAGGTTGCTGGTTCAAGCCCAGGCGGGGGAGGGTTGTCCAGTGACTTTTCTGTGTGGAGTTTGCATGTTCTCCCCATGTATGCGTGGGTTCTCTCTGGGTACTCTAGCTCTATACTCTATAGTATAGTATAGTATAGTATAGTATAGTATAGTATAGTATAGTATAGTATAGTATAGTATAGTATAAAATCTGATTGTTGCAGTCCAGAGATTACCCAACTTCAGTCAGTAATATAAAAACAGATCAAGCAAAAAAAAATCTTTGTCTTCTTTTGGACTGTAAGCTAACTTTCAGCAATCATGCTGAAGCAGTGCCCAAAACAACTTTTTACCACCTGAAGAATATATCTAGAATAAGGACCATTCACACTAGGCTGATCCAGGATACTCTGTTTAATTGGAAGGAGAATTTAAAACGTTTCTCGCCTTCCTCTGGTTTGATATGTTTTCTTACTACACAAATGAATAGAACAACAGGCAGTGGGATGTCAAGCAATGCATGCTATCCTATGTCAAGTCTTCTCTTCAAACTTTAAATAAATCGAACTGAGCGAACCAAGATTTGTTTAACATGGACCAAAGAGGGCTACAATGAATGTGTCCACTTCAAACCTCCATTTGTTTTTCAAGTTCTAACTAGTGTAATGGAGTTAAACACATCTGTAAATTCAAGACAATTGCTACTAATCCTGTGATGCTGCTTGTGTCATTACAACCCCCGACCAAAAACAATCACTGCGGTTTACACATCTTAACATTTAACACATCTTAATCCTGAGTTGATTTTGAAATGTTGCTGCTCGTGTATGAGGCACTGATGCGACTTGCTCCTGAAGAGTTCCTGAGACTTCTAACATGGAAAGCAAACTTGTCCATTGCATCTCAAGAGTTAATAACTAAACATTTAGTTTTTCTGCTAGTATCTGAAACAAACTATCAGAAAACCTGAAGACTGAACCTTGGATCTGTTAAAAATTTAATTAAGAAACATAGATGATTGTGATGTATGCATTTCCTGTTGATATACATTACAGGTTAGTCGTATCAATTATATTGTTCTTGTCTCCATTTTAGCCTGTTCTGTTTGATTTCCTTCATACATTTTGGGTTTGTTATTCTTCTATTCATTTTGCATCCTGCTTACAGTGGTAAATAAATCACATTAAACATGTTATTCAAAATAATTATGTTGACCCCTTTGCTTTGGTTTCATTGTTCAGAACTTTGGTCAACATTGTTGTGTTAATGTACTCTATAAATAAATTATATTGCATTGGATTGGTGTGACCAGAGGCAGAGACAAGTGGTTCATCTCATCAGTCACCTCCATGCTTTATGAGACAGCACGTGATGAAGAATGCTGACAGCTTCGGAGATCATGAGGCACACACACCTCAGACCAAACATACACACACAAAGGACCGCTCAGTCAAATATTAGCTAAACATAACTTTATCTTTTACAGATTATCTCGCTCTCATACAAACATAAAGATAATGTTGGGCACAACACAAAATAGAGATGATTGACATTGATGCACCACAGCACTCTTCGGAGGATGTTCATTTCCTGGACTGAGCTTTACAGATTCATTTAACAGCCACGTTGATGTGTTTTAATGTGAGTAGGGGTGGATTGAGGTATTTGCTCCTTACAACAGAAAACAAAACGCTTCTCTAATGAGAACATAGGGGCATTTAAATTATATATTAATAAATACATTCTTTAAAAACAAATAAGCAAGTGCAGCTATCTAAGAAGCAATCATAACATCTGTGCAAAAGTGCGCTTTTGCAGCCGTGACTAGAACTACGGTATTAAAAATGATAAAAACAAAAAAAAAGGTCTCACGAAGTAAGATTTTGATGGACTGCCTTAAGCTTTGATTACCACAGCATTCACTGCTGTTTCCAAAAGCTTCTGCAGTGTCAAAACATTTTATTCTGTACATAGTGTCATTAATCTTGCAATCTTGCATCTTAATTAATCAAAATCTTGCAGTGATGGTGGGAGAGTCAGACTGCTGTCCAACGTCTTCCCCAGATACCTGGATTCATCAGAACACAGCCTTTTTTCATTACTCCAGAGTCCAATCGTTACTAACTTTATAGCAATCATTTGTCTCCACTTATTGTCCCTAATAATAGATCTAATACAGCTGTTCAGCCTGATCCTTTCACATAATGCATGTGGAAATGCTCTTAGTTTCCCTAATAATCCCAGCTCTGACTTCTACTGTTTTTCTTCAATGTGATTTCACTAAAATATTAAAGTGATCGCTGATAAAAAATCATTTAAAAATGTTTGGACTGTATTTTTCCCTGGATCCGGACTGATTCCCTCAATCTTTCCAGTTTATAATAATATACTGAACTGTTTTTAACCCTATTTTAGTTGTTTCTGCAACCACTGTAGAGGGTTTCTTTGCTTGATGCAAATAATTTGACCTTTCTGAAAAAGATAAACATCTTTTCCACAACCACAGCATGAATCTAACATATGTTATTCAAAAAATAACTCATTGATTCAGGGTCAGAAAGCTTGTTACAGAGGAAACATCATCCAATGGAAGGCTTCTAGCCATTTTAGGATCAAACTGAGAGCTCTCACTAACTTCTAAAAATCTTCTGTGGGGCACTTGGTGGGTAGGTGCAGCCACATCTACATTGTCCCCTTGTTAGACCCTGTAGCCCCCCCTACTATCACTCTTCCTTCAATTGCCATCTGGCCCTCTACTATAATGTACTCATCCAAATGAGCAAATACCTAAATATGATGTTAAAGAATATGCAGTACGTTGTTTCTCCACAACATTTAATTGATTTGTAAGACATCAGATGAAACTCAACTGAATCTCTCAAAGGAGAAAGTATTTTAATGAATTATGCCATCAGGGTGTACTCGCATCAACAGTTCATTTACAAGTTTGCGAACTCGGAGCTTTTCCCCTGAGAGGCATCCAGCTGCAGAGCTCTTTCTCTCTTAGGCCCACTGTTCTATAAGCCAGCGCTGTTTTAGCACGAGTAGGAGTATGAAGCAGTCTCTGTAAGTCTTCACATATTTCACCTCAGCTCTGCACTTCTAAACAAGTGTGAAAGGAAAGTAACATTAAAAATGTTCATGCTTCACATCTGATCAACAACACCTTGGTTAGTTTGTGAACATCAGCCCAGCAATGCATGACGTTAAAGCCTTCATATGGAATGAAACGAGTACTAAACAAGTTGCAACTTTTCTTGCCCTCTCTGCAGAATTCTTGGTAAAAATTAGCATGCAGACCCGAATGTTGAAACGCAGTCAAAGGCCAACTGGAACCACAATCAAACACTTGCAGCTATTTCAGAGTAACATGACTGGTTTCAATGTAAACACGTTCAATTGCACTTAAAACCAGATGTTAGCAGATGACAGTGGGTTTTTAGATCAGCGGAATAAAAGGCCTCCTAATCGCAATCAGGCTGCTTTTAAAACAAATGCTGCATTTTAAAAGTGAGGACTTATATGCTGTCTTTTCCCAAAAATTCACAAAGCATCACAATGAAAGAAAAAGGCAGCTTTACCACCACACTCAGGATAAATGGATGACAATAAGTCTTTTAACTTTGTTCAGAAACAAACACCAGTGCCAAACGATCAGACATCTTTCTCCACATAAAACCTATACAGCTTCTATTAAATTAGAAAGATGCATTTAGTTCTTCCTTACTACTGTATTGGTACTAAAACCACCCAAAATTATCTAAAGATCAACAGAAGTACATTTACTATTGTCGACCAGTTTGAAACTACACACCAAAAATTATTTATCCCATCTAGTGAAATATTATTTAGTTTGACATAATATTACACGCAACTGAAAGATAAAATGCACATCCAACTTCAAAGTCAGCAGATTCCCACCATCTTTAAACAGATGTATTGCTGTTTGTCCCATCATCTCATAACACATCTGACGTAAAGCCTGGCAGTTTGATGACAACTGATGGGGAAATCCTCTGCCCTGAAGTTCAACAGACACCAGATGTCCCAACATGTGACAACGCCAACACGTACACAAGGGTCATAATGGTGAAACACCTGCAAAACAACATTTACAACACAATAATATTCGTCTCCACTGCACACATTTGCCTCTAAAATCTATGGTTGACTTTGTTGTGCAAACAAGATCTTTCAGCTTTGCCTAAAGCCATTTCTCAGCCAGAGTGATCTAGAGAAGGTCATCCATACCTTTGTTAGCTGCAGACTTGATGACTGCAGTGCTTTATAATTCAGCCTTAAAAGTCAGACTTGTATTTCCTGATTGTAGCTTACAGAATTCCTGCTCGCCTCCGAATCACCATGAGTAAACAGAAACTTTTATTTATTGGTGAAAAAGGTCCTTCATTATAATGATAGTTTACATCTTTCTGGCGTCTTTTTCCACATGCCACAACGTGAATAAAGAAAAAAAATTTAAAATGCAAGAATAGAAAAATTATTTTAAATTGTTATATTTCTCCCTCAGTTCTCTCCTTCCTCCATAACCATCACCATACATAAAGTAAAAATAAGTACATCAATAAATTAATAAAACACCAGAAAAATAAGAAGAAATAAGAAAATTAATGCTTTTAATCATTACATTTCACATTCAATCATTTCCCTCCATTTATACAGAATAAACGTGTTAAGCTAATACTCCCTCTTTCGCCTGTATAGCTCTATTTTTCTGCAAGTGTACAGCTCCTTCCTCATCATTCCTCCATTCTTAAAGTTAACACAAAAGTAAAATCAGACGAAGGGCTTCAGATTGTGTTTACACATAAACACATGCATACATGAAACACAAACACTTCACTGTTGTCCTGTTATCTCTGCAGCCGTTCGCCCCAGGACACAGTTTAAACCGCTGCCGTTTGTTTTTAAAGCCACCCTCTTATCTGCCAGAACTTATGAAAACCCACCAGCCCAGCAAAGCTTTACGTTCTGCTCGTCAACATCTGTTGACAACAACCAATCCAGGTGCAGGAAATGAGATCAGTCTTTTTCAGCGGCAGGTCCAACATTCTGGAATATTCTTCATCAAGAGTTAACCTCCTCTGCTGACCAGCCTCCATTCAAAGCCGAACTCAAACCCATTTATTTAAAAAGCATTTGACTTCTAATACTTATATTATTTTGTACCTTTAGCACTTTCTTAGATAATTTTAATGTTTTATTTAAGTTTTTTTTTATTTAAAAGCTACAGAAATAAACTGACAAAAAAAACCTGCTCATCCTTCAATCTCTGTAACACAAAACAACCTCAATACCTAAATCACTTTAAATGTCTCAAAGTATGATCATTTGTGCTGTCAATAAACATTGTTTTGTTTCCATAAATAAATGTAAAAACAACACATTTGTCCTCCCCACCTTCAGCATTTCAGCTTCTTTTTCCACCATTTCAGTTTCAGCTGCCACCCTTTTAATGGCATCATCTCTGCTATGGTTTAATGGCACCCAAGTGGACAATAAGTGCCATCAACTATTAATCTCTAGGCACTTACCTACTTATGTTGGACAAACTGTACTTTGACAAGAATTTATTGACATTAACATCATGCATTCATTTGCAAAGCCAGACATCACAACATTGGTGTGGGCCATTTTTTTTTTTACCAATACTCCAAAAGAGGTACCAATAACTTGGAAGCTATTTGTCATAGATACAACACAAGCACATCAAACTACCGGTAAAAGGTTTGCAATTTAAACAACTTAAGCCTAGACAACCCAAGAATTTTTTTTTTTTTATATTAAAATGTTTTTTGTTGTTGTCTTTTTAAGGTTTTCATATCCTGTAATGAACTCCCGACCTGTCCGGGGCGTATCCCGCGCCTCTTATCCAATAATTGCTGGGAAAGACTCCAGCTACCCGTGACCCTTCATTAAAATAAGCTTTACAGAAAACGGATGGTTTTCTTATCAAATTATTATTTTTCTATACAGTAAAAAAAAGAAAAAAAGAAAGAAAAAGCTGATTTAGTATTAAACTTTATTACTAACATAATTATTATAGTGACAGCAGCTTCAAGCAGTAAGAATTTATTCTGAGATAAGAAAAATAAATAAAGTAGACCGTAACTAAGAAGTTTAAAAGATCTCTACTTGCATGTTGGGGAGGACAGGTATGCTGAAAGACCTGTTCTGAGACTCCGGGGCATGCAGGCTTAAAAAGGCAGACAAGTAAGCACACAAAAAATGTACTCTTGCTGCAAGAAAAGTGAACACAAACAAGTAGAGCCACAAATCCTTCAGTGGCCGCGGTGCACTGCGTGTGGAGGTGAATGAAAGTTGTGGATACACTTGGACCAAAACAAGCTCTGCATAAAATGAATGGTGAAACCTGGGAAAAGCATGAAATCAAAAGAAAAGACACAAGCAAACTGAAAAAAAGGGTAAAACAAAGAGATAAAGAGAGAGATTGTTAATTGCAAGCTGTGGTAGCGAGTGTGTTTAAGCATATGTTCCTGTCAAAGTCGAATGGGCCACCCCACCCTGTTTAATGTTACTCTGACGTCAAAGCCATGTGTGCAGGCCCTTAATGCAGACAGGACGAAGCAACTATTTATTTAACTTTGGTTCTCCCCTCCAAGAGAATGGGGCCTTCCATAAACACCGGCTTCAGAACTATTTCGCTCATTCGGCGGGTGCTGTGATTCTCACCTCTGATGCTGCTGCTGCATGTGTGCTGGTGACAAGACTCAAAACTTGAAAGTTGATGCCAAAAAATGTAAATGTGCTGCTTGACAATGAAGAAGCCCATTTCCTTCCTCAAAAGATTTAAAGATAGAGTCATTACAGAGAAAGCTGGCGTGTCATCAGAGTCTCTGGTTCGAGTTAGACTGGCCACAACTGCCACCCATCACCCGATCCACCTTTTTGTAAATTCCATGTTTCCTGTCACTCGAAACTGCCAAACAAAATGCCACATAAGTGGCACAGACAAAGATGATCCAACTAAATCTTTGCTGACAAAAGCAAACAGTGTGTCAGCTTTTAAAGGGGACACAAATGCATGTGATGGAGAAAGCTTGGTCTCTTTTACTACAGTATGTAATAAACTTTTGTCACAACTTTCCATTACACGTGATGTAATTTGCTGCACTTCTTACACCAGACATGGACCATCAGTGGTCTTTGCTTTCAGTTTATGTGTATTGGCTTTCATTTCCTCTACATTCAAGTCCAACAGGTTGCCTCCAAAGCAAACTATGGAAAAGAAAGAATCAGGGAAGTTACTGCATGTTTGTCTGCATCGTACTGTCAGAACTGAATCATTACTCCATTAGCGAATGTACAGTCATGGTGTCCTCTGTCTCTGCTTTGTCTCTGACCCTGAGACCAGCGGCTGCTTTCGCAAGCTTGTGACTTCAACGCCATCATAAATATCTTCAGTTAACCCTCCTACTCTTTCATGAGTAGGAGGCCAGATTTGTTCTTATAAATTGGTTAACTAAAACATATTTAAAGCTTATTTGTTGTTGTAAATACAATGTTTAAACAAAGTATGGCATTACCTAATAAGAGTAGTTTCCAACTTTAAAATTTAAACCACTAACAGGTACAAAAATACACAAGGACCCACAGTTCAATAAATAAGAAAAAATCTATTGATCTATTTGTATGTAAATAAGCAAAGCGATCCAAGAGATGTTTCATCCCTCTTTCAGTCATTTAGAGGGTTTTTATTTGCATGTCTATGAGGAAATAAAATATAAACAAATGCCTGCACTTCATTTTTCATCTTGACTTTTAAACATCAACATCATATTTTCATATGATACATCAGGAAAATGCATTAAAAATAGATTAGGTAAAACTTAACACAGGTGAACGTTTGTTTTTAAAACATTTTTATTTTTGTCCTGCATGGTTTTGCGACTAAATTGGTTTGTTTGAATAAAGGCTTTCTATTCCGACACCGGAAGTCGTGGTGGTATTGCTGAAGAAAAGCACTTGAGGAAGAAGCAGAATAAATGATTTGTATACGTAAAAGGCAGCATAAATCAGCTTTAATGCAGAATCTGTCTTGCATCCTGACTTTTCTCTGAGTTCTCTCCTGCCAGTAAAAATGTTAGTCTCATTATTTTCTGCTCTGTCACCTTATTTCTCTCTGTCTTTTTTTAATTCTTCCAATATCATGCTTTTTTTAATAAATAAGATATAATGCACTTTCAAAAAACACCCACCGTGCTGCCATCCCGTTGCTGATGAGTGATACGGTACCGTAAAGAGAAACAGGCATGGATGCAGCGAGGCAATTTGCAGGCTTTGGACTTCTGCACTCAACATGTGCACGTCAGCAAGCCGAAAAGCTTGAAACTAAATTAATCTTTTGTTGTTCAATTGTAAAAATAAAAAATACACAAAAAGGAAAATTAAAACTTGATTTTCTATAGAACAACCTGAAATACAATGTACGTCAATACACTGTTGCTCAAAAAGTCCAGTTCATTTAGCTTGTAATTAAGTCATCTCAGATTAATAGCCAATCAAAATTCAGTAACACATGAATCATCAGTCACAGGTCAAAATTCTCATCTACTGCAACAAATTACTATAAAACAGCACAGAAAAATTAATCAATCACATCGCAAAAACTAGGATAGTGGAAAAAGTAATTACATAAAAAGAAAATGGCTACAGCTGCTTTAACCCAAGCTGGAGAAAACGGAGTGTAGCCTCAGGACACTGCAGGGCTAGTACGGGTCCAGGAATGTGCAAAGTGCATGGTAGGTGTGACATAGTTTTAATGGCCTGAAGAAGCCACATCCACCATTCTGCATTGGCCCTGCTAAAATGTAATTAAGTATTTCACAGCAGAGGTTTTTATATAATACGTTTACTTGCTCTTACCAAATTTTGTATTCTGAAGAAGAAACAAATCACAATAATAACACAAACAAAAAGACTAATTCTCATTAACTTTGAGCTCGCACAGCGATGCCATCTTTCCAACTTGTCTTTATCTTCAATCACCACGTGGGAGAAGCTGCTCATCCATCTGATAAACACATGTCACACACTGACACTTAGAATAACGGCTGCAAAGCCAGAAAATCTGGCTGGCCTGCAACAGTGACAGACCAACCACAGCAGCGAGCAGCAACTTTTTAACATATTTACACAAATATGCTTCGGGGCCATCAGGTCACTCACTTACATGGAGTTTAATTTATTCAATCCTGTCAAAAAAATGTATGCACACAGCCTCAAAGACCTGAGCATGAAGCTAGAAAAGGGGAATTAATAAAAAGTGCTGTGCTGTTACTACTTTTAACACCTACAACTACTTACAAGTCTAAAAAAAATACACAATTACAGATATTTTTACAAGGTAATCACATCCTGACACTGGTACCAGCTAATGCCTACTCCAATTTGACCCTCACCTTCTGACATCAACAAATTGAAGGTACTCTTCCAAAAACATGACTTAAATGGTAGGAAGTGAGAGAGGGTCACCAATAGTTTAAACCCATTGTAATATTAGCATGCACACACACATAGGCACAATAGAGTCTGGCCATGATAAATGAATGGCCTTTTGCTTATCCAGTCACCCACTCACACTCCCATACGACTAGATGGGGTAGCTACCAGTAAGACAAAAATGAGCTGTAAGTATCTTTGTTGCATCCGATGGTCCATCGGAGTAATTTCAGAAAGACACTAAGAGGAGAAGAGAAAATGTAAATATCAGGCAGCTTTGCTCTCTTCCAATCCTCACCTCGTTCTTACTGCCTTTCCCTACATAAAAACGCTTTTCCTCTCGTTATGCCTTCATTAAATCTTTATACCCAGACTTTCCCACCATATGGCGGACAGAGAGAGAGAGCTTGGGTCACGTGCAAAACTGGGAACATTTCGACATCTTAGTGAATACCAGGCCACAACAACAACAACAAACGAACAGGGCTGTGGGTCTCACATGAGGTAAGACATGCCGTTTTTCACATGAGCAGAGAAGACAACCACACACACACAAACATGGACGCTTGCTCATTCCAATAGCACGTCGTGGTGTTTTGCAAGACCTTTCCTTTCCTCTGCCCCATCTTTCTGTGTTCAACATATTCCATTAAACAGAGCAGAGATGTGCTTGAAAACTGACCCTTGTTTTCACAGCGTCTTAAGGGAGCTGGGGAAGGAAAGGCCAGGCAGGGAACATGGTGAGACTAAACTTGAGCCAGCCATTGCGTGACTGCATGTGTAAGAGAACACATGGAAAAGGTTGATCAACTTTTAAGTCATTTAAAGATGAAGGGCCCACTGGTTAATTTCATGGTCAATAAAATCAGCTTCTCCAGCAATGGGCCTTGAGAGCGGAACACTCAGCACTTATTACACCTTGAGGTTATCTTTGATAAGACAAGAAATCAGGTCATATTGAAGGCAGCACTCATTTATCAAGGGCAGGTGCCAACTAACATTTAAAACACTTGCCACAAGACTTTTTAAAAAAAATTTTATTGGTACTGTGAACCAAAAGAAAGTGCTTCTTCGTGCCTAACCAACTTGCCAAGAAACTGCTAATGAACATCCCAGTAGCCATCCAGATACATGTTGTTGCAGCTGCTGCGCAGCAGAGCCGAGAAAGCAACACACTGCATGGCCCATTTGCGGGTGTCATAAATGTAAAATGAGTCCCACATCAAGGGACAGTCACAAAGCGATGTGTTTTATGAGCATCAGCTGAAGGAAACACCCCAGAGTGATGACAACAAGTGTTTGCCCAGCTACAACCACAAAGCTAATAAAGCTACGCTGGCTAACGTCACAGAGGAGCACTCAAGTGGTCTGAAAAACCTGCTAGCCTGCAATTTTAACGCTGGTGGTAAGGAGAAAAAGAATACACAGGAGGTTAGTAACAACAGCAGCAGAGGTGTGTCAACTTAAACGTACACATTGTGTCTATAAAACATAAAAGCTTTGAGTTATAAGAGGCAGAATTTGTTGGGGAAGGATTCTAAAGGTTAGAGCTTCTTGGGTTTATGAAAGAAGTGTGCTTCGTTGTTTTATGAAGACGGCTAAAATGAATTTAAAACATTACGACAGCAGAAATCTAGCGATTGTGTTTCACCCAGGAAGACACAACCAGTAAAACAGAAACACTACTTCAGTCACGCTTCAGTTTAAACACACATGGGACGGTAACGCACCCTTAACACGTGTTCATGTCAGAGAATTCGTGTTTGTATTAAAAGGTAATAACTCTGCTGCACCACATCCAATTCTTTGCTGCCCTTCGGACAATTTCTTTCCCTTTTTACAGCAACAGATTTCTAAAGCTTAAGTGTTCAGAGCTGAAAACAAAGTCAGTGACAAAAGACATCAATTTTTTATCAAGTCTGAATTTTAAAAAGAGTCATTTTGTTGTACAAGCACAGACTATTTTAAACTAATAAAGAGAAAAAAAAACTTACATTTTATAATTATCTATAGGTTAAAACTAGACTTCTGTGGCTCACGCTTCGGTTAGTTTAGGCAAGAAGCAAGATTTTTGTTTGTTTTTTACATAAACACATGCACAATGATGTTACATTAAATGGGAGGCTATTGTGAGGTCCTGCAGCTCCATATGCTCAGCTGTAATCTGACAGCAGTATTTCAGCTTTCTGAAGGTCCATTATTTTTTTATTCTGCCAGAGTTAAAGCTTCTGTAGTGAAAATTAAATAAACTAGAGATTAGTTCAACATTTTACTAACATACAAAAATAAAATAAAAAGTTTGGGTTTTTGAGAAATTAAGAGAAAGGGTAAAGTACTTTTCCCTGGCTTCTGGTCACTGCTGTGAAGAAGCAGAGAAGAGCTAAAACTGCATTTTTCAAATCAACAGTAGTAGAGTAACTTTGTTTCTGAACACCCAATGATAAATAATCTAAATATAAAGCTTGAATCAACCAGAATCTCCATCAATAAGAAGGATAAAGAGTTCTCCTCAGTGATAAAGCACCTACACTACATGCCCAAAAATCTGCTTCCCTCACAGAGAAATGCCTAAATTGGATTTTTAAAATGTAAAAACTTAGTTTCTTTAAAAGAACTTTGCTTCTGCTGCTACTGCGCACGATACAGGCTCCACTGGAAACACCGCTGTAACTTTTGCTCCACTTTGAAGGCTGCATGTTTGACGCAAAGCCTGCAAAACATGACAAAACTGAATGCTGTTATGTTGCATTCAACCTTCTCGGTTTACTTTGTTGCACATGGCAGTCTATGCACTTGTATTTTAATGCTTTCCATATAATCCCTGGTGGTATTTCTTCAAATGATTGAACCGATTTGTTGGGTTAGTGTTTGAGGGCACCAACTGCTGGCATACTTTGCATATCAGTTTCATTTGCTCGACATCTCTTTGGAGGTAAATACCATCACAGCTTCCACAGTTTCCAGACAGTACAATCTATTGTGTTTTTGGTCCAAACGATTATCATTTGTGTCTGTAACCACATTGTAGGGCTGAATGCTCAGATCAATTTCTTAAAAAACATGTTTTCACATCATTTAAATGCGGACATGACACTTCCCTGTGAGCTATACACAGCTCTGAAGTGACTCGCATGAGGAGGATGTGACATCACACTGCGTTTATGAAGGTAAATATGGATGCTACAATGTTTTAGTGTGCATGTCAGTTTCCAACTTTTTCCCACAATCAAGATGAGACAAAAAAGATATAACATTGTATTTATTGTTAACATTTGCTCTCATGACGTCCTCTCCTGCTGCACAAAACTGCAATGTCTGTTTCACTTCAATGTTAAAGTAACATGAAATGTGACATGACCAGTCTGACTGAAAAAAAGTGGATGTGCAGTACGTCTGGTACAGTACTACAGATAACAGTGTCCTGGATCAGATTTTACTTAAATAAAACTAAGCTTTATTCCCCCCCAAAAAAAATTTGACGTGTCACATCTGTGCAAAAAAAGTGGGATTTCAGTCCTTTTTCCCTGCAGTGCGATGGAAGCTGAAAGACACATAGTATGAACAGCATCTGGAGAAATGTCCTCAATGAAAAAAATAAAAGCCAAGAACTCATACAGGGTCTGAGGGATGCATCTGGACCTTCAGGTGAGCTACTGTTGGCCAAAGCCTCAGAAATGTTCTTACGTGACAAATGGCTGTGAAGAAGCCATTGAGAAAAAGCTGAAACATGTGGAATCACACTAGTAAATGGCCTAAATCAGTAACAGGTTTGGAGTGATAAATCCTCTCCAGAGCTTAGGCTCGACATTTCTAAAGCTCTGACACAGACCACAGAAGCCGACTGGTTTGCTTCAAGTGAAGAAAATCCAGGAAGCGGACTACAACAAAAAGAGGAAACAGAGCACCAGCATCCGATGCAGCTCCAAGTTTTACTCTCATAAACAACAAAAGCTGCCCTGCAATAACTAACAGAAAGAGGAGTTCTCTGGTTCGCCGTTCCTCGTCTCCTTTGATAATGGCAGATGCAGCTCCCTACTCGTACAGAGTCCAAGGGGCCATTAGGTGTGAATGAATCCTTAGCTCACGTCTTGGTCTGCTTGCTCAGAAAGTTGTCTTTGTTTAAGTAATGTGAACACGTAAACATATTCTGATTCAGATCAAAGAAATCCAGTAAAACTTCTGATAAAATCTAAGCTCTGATGCAGCTCGAGATTTAGCTGTTAAGCACTAGAAACTGGATTCATACTGAATTAACCAATAGATGGACAAGTTTTCTTCTTTGTTGCATCTCGTCTTCTTCAGTAATTCTTGGTAGAGTGTGGAACATGTTACATAAAAGGTCTGAATGATTTGAGTACTGTAGCATGAAGTCTTAGTCTGGAAGAATACCCCAACCCCACACTGAACCGAGTCCCCCTTTGTATAGAGTTTATCAGATGACCCTGGTGTAAATGCACCCCTAAACTCAGAGCCAAATGCAGCACGCTAACGTCAGCTCTTTAAAGGGGTATTCAGGAAAATGTTAAGTTCTAACTGAGACAAACGCAGAGGGCATTTATTGTTAATCCACACCACCTATTTATGAACCCACAAGCCAGTGTCCTTACTTTACTAAGAAACCTCAGATTTGGTTCCTTAAACTATGTTTTTAATGCACTATTTGTAAAAATGCTTCATAGTTTATGTCCAGTTCTATTCCTGTAAGTAAACAGAATAGTTGTATAAAGTCTTATCAGTCCTTCATTTGTATTAGTTTGCTTTATTTCAAAGCTCATTTCTTCTTTTACACAAGCTAATATTACCCAAAAATAACTTTATCGCTCAGTTAAAGCAACAAAATGCTTCCCGTTTTATACAAACTGTATATTCTTTTACATATAATAATTACCTGTACAAATAATATTACGAATAAATATAATTGAATGCTGTAATTCTACCCGTCTGCTCAGATGTCTTATATATTGTATGCGATTGTTTCCAGTTAAATATTGAATATGTGCAGGTATCTGTGACAGCAGTTCATATTGTAAATAAATAAGGACTAGGTGGAAGTCATTGCAAGACTGTAAAAAGTTTTAAAATCCACAAGATTAGGATTGTACAAACAAAAAAAAAAGTTTGCTTTAGCAGAAACTTCGTGCCAAACTGGAAGACTGGCATCATGCACTCACTGCGCTTCACATCGAAACGCTGCAACTGCAGCAATCGCATCCTTTTTCATTCTTCCTACAAAAAGGTGTGTGTGTGAAATTCACAGAGGCAGGGAGAAAAAAACAGTGTCATCTCAGACCACTTCCTTTGGCATGTGTCATTTCGTGCGTAGAAGACTGGGCACACCCTGAGCTTCTTGCTCTAACAACCCACTTTCACACCAACAGGTACACTACTTTCTACACATGTAGCTTCATTTATGTGATGGAAACCGTCAGCAAAATATCCATTTGCGTGTAAAATCTTACAACTAGCAGTCCAAGATCCATCAATCCATTTTCTACCACTTCTCCCTGAACAGAGGGGTGTGCAATCCCAGCTGACATCGGGTGAGAGGCCGACCTGGACAGGTCACCAGTCCATCACAGGGCCCAGTCCAAGATCCTTCATCCTAAACTATGAAGCCTGGGAGTTACAGAACACCTGGTACACGAAGGGGTGGGCTGATTCAATCCATTCATTTTGATGGAGCTGATTCAGTAACCATTTGTAAATGTTCAAAATCAATTGTTTTTCATAATAACTGAACAACAGAAATACAGCTGTAAAGTGTGGCAGGGACATAAAAGTTATGCATGCCACCAGGACACTATAGAGCAGGGCTACTCAATTAGATCCTACGAGGGCCGGACCCTGCAGGTTTTCCATGTATCCCTGTTTCAACACACCAACA